>JAMKCF010000013.1:10465204-11032704 GCA_023634235.1 Pisaster brevispinus
TTACATATATTTTCTCAATTTGTAGATATATGCCTCTAAAAATGCCCAAAACACAAAAAGTAAATTTGAAGGGGCGGGGCTTCAACTTTTATGGGGTCATACCTCAGAAATGTTAAGGAGTAGTTTTCTAAAATTTGGTGAGTGTTCATTACTCTCATAGGGGAATGTTTACAAACAAAAATAGCAAAATCTGATACGGGGCCTGCCAACCCGACAGGTGAGTTGGCACGGAATGACTCGTAAGGGAATGCATATACGCTTTGGGGGGGATGGGGGGGGGGGGGGGGTAAAGTCTGAGATTTAAGTCATCAACAGTTTTTCATCAATGTGGGTTATTCAACAAGCCTACAGAACGCTCAAGTAAAGGTGCCTGATTGATTAAAGTGTTCTTTTTTAATGATACTGGTTCAAACTGAGAGAAAAGCTTCAAAATACATTTTTCCCATTTTTGGACAAAAATTCCATTTTTGAGGCAGTATTGTCACAACAGGATACAATTGCCCAAGTTTTTTTCACCAGATATGGAAAGACCAATGTTGGCCCTAATCACAACCGAAAGGAAAATTTTCTGAGAGCCCTGGCAAATTGAAATTTTTACGGCCAAAAATAGGGTAAAAATGTCGATTTTGCAAGTTCTAAAAACATGCTTTAATGCTTGATGCAAAAATAGCATAAGGGTAAAATTTATAGCAATAATTTTTTTTTCTCAAGTAACGCCAACTATAATACTTTGTAGTGGTATAAAAGGTTTTATTAAATAATTTAGCATTTTGGTAGGGTGGAGTTATAAACATGAGTTAAAAAACAGTTTTTCAGACCTCCAAAACGACCTTAAATGCCCAAAACACAAAACGAGCTGTTACCATGGCAACGGGCTATATATGGATTTGAAAGTTCGATTTTGTTTACTTGCACCCCAAGGCCCTTCAACCTACAAAGTATAAAACAAAACGATTTTTTTACCGTGGACACATATGTCAAGTATTTACGTGAAATGACTCTTAAGGAGTTTTTGGTGGATGTATTGTTTACTTGTTTAAAAAAAAAAAAATATATATATATATATATATATATATTACGGCCAAAAATACGGGGTGCAAGTAAACAAAAATACCCAAAATGCGGCCAAAAATATTACGGCCAAAAATATTACGGACAATATTTTGGACAATATTACGGACAATATTACGGACAATACACTGTTTTTTGGGCATTTAAGGTCGTTTTGGAGGTCTGAAAAACTGTTTTTTAACTCATGTTTATAACTCCACCCTACCAAAATAAAAAATATTATGGACAATATTACGAACAATACACTGTTTTTTGGGCATTTAAGGTCGTTTTGGAGGTCTGAAAAACTGTTTTTTAACTCATGTTTATAACTCCACCCTACCAAAAAGATCCGAGAGCATGAGGGCACAAACAGAGCTAAGTAAACATATATGGGACTTAAAGGACGAGGGGAAAGACTATGAAATTAAATGGGACATTGTTCACAAAGCACTGCCATACTCTAACGTAAACAAGAGATGTAATTTGTGTATAGCAGAGAAGTACATAATCATTTGTAGGCCAGACCTAGGTACACTGAATAAGAAAAGCGAAATCGTCTCAAAGTGCCGGCATCGAGACAGATGTGTTCTTACTTCAGTGACGTAAACGCGTACTAACTTCAATGACGTAGCACGCGTCACGCTTGCGCGCGCTTTATAATTCGAAATAAGGTAAGATGCTACTTGTATTCTATTTTCGTCATTCTGCTGATGAGTGCCTTATGGTACGAAACAGTCTGTCCAGAAGAGAGATATGCCAGAGTTTGTTTAACTCATATTCTGAATTTATTACATGTTATAGCTCTACAGAGATGTATCGAGCACTGTGAATTGTGATAGAAGACGATTTCATTGGATACACTAGCTCCTACTTTTATAGTTGAGCACTCTCCTGACGTCGCACTTCAAAATGGAAAGAGTAAACTTTGAATATTCGACGAAGAATATTCCGGTAGCATCGAGAACAACATACCTCAAGCGCCTGATCGAGAAAACGGAAATGTTCATCAAAAGGATTAGATGGAGATCGTTCTTCTTTCTGAATCCGGAGCTGAACAAAGATAACGCGGAAAAGGAGGAAACGTACGGATTTAACTCGCGGAAAACACCACCAGTCATCCCGGAACTGAAAGAATTCGAAGACAATTTGGTGAGTCTGATTCAAAACGTCGAATTTGAGAAGACCACTAGCCAGTTCCCAACGCAAATTGAACGAAGACATAAATATGATTAGAAATGATGATAAGCTTACCGTCAAGGCTGATAAGACTACAAATTATTATAAGATGGAAACAGATGACTATGTTAATCTTGTCAGGGCGAATGTCACCAAAACATACAAGAAAACCGAGCAAAAGGAAGTAGTGGAAATCAATCGCGAAGCGAAAAGAATTGCTGAAAGTCTTGAACTGGGAGACCGCATAGATAAATTGGCCGAGAGGGAAGTCTTCATTACTTTGAAGGACCACAAGGACAACTTTGATAATAAACCATCATGTCGACTGATCAGCCCAACCAAATCAGAGATAGGACATATAAGTAAAGTGATCCTCGACAGAATCGTCGGTAAAGTCATAAGCGCGACGGGATTCAATCTGTGGAAAAGCACGGACGCCGTACTGGACTGGTATAAGAAAATCCCAAGCAAGCAAGAATCGAGCTTCATAAATTTCGACATTGTGGAGTTCTACCCATCGATAACGGAAAAGCTCCTCCTGAAAGCACTAGGGTTCGCGGGAAACTACGAGAAAATTAGCAGCAAGGAGAAAGATATCATCATCCACGCGAAACAGACAGTGGTATTCAACAACCAGGTACCGTGGAAAAAGCGTAATGCAGACAGCAAATTCGATGTCACGATGGGCAGTTTCGACGGCGCGGAGTCATGCGAGCTGGTCGTAGCGTATATGCTGTCGATCCTGAAACCAAAATACGGAAATAGAGTGGGGCTATACAGGGACGACGGTTTGGCAGTATTCAAAGAGACCCCCCAGAAAATAGAAAAAATCAAGAAAGAAATATGCCGAGTATTCCGGGAAAATGATTTAAAGGTAACGATCGAAGCCAACAAGGCAATAGTAAACTTCCTTGACGTCACATTAGACCTGCGAACGGGAGGGTACATGCCATATATGAAACCAGGTAATATACCTCTCTATGTACATGTCCAGTCAAACCATCCACCTACCGTCATCAAACAAATACCAGAGGGAATCAACAAGAGACTCTCTAACATCTCGTCGACCAAGGAGGCATTCGAGCAAGCTGCCCCGGCCTACCAAGAGGCTCTACAAAAAAGCGGGCACAAGTATCAGTTAACATACACACCGGGCAATAACACAAGGAAAAGGGCTAGAAAAAGGGAGGTGACATGGTACAACCCGCCATACAACAAGAACGTATGTACCAGCATTGGAAAGAAATTCCTTCAGATAATAGACAAATGCTTCCCCAAGGAACATAAACTTCACAAAGTGCTCAACCGGAACACAGTAAAGGTATCGTACAGCTGCATGCCGAACATGAAGGCAACGATCCAGTCAATCAACAAACGGAAGGTAAAACAAGAGGACGACGTCGGTGGTAGAACATGCAGTTGCCGCCGGAATGCCGAATGCCCACTGAACGGGGAGTGCCTCAGCAAGAACATTGTGTACCGGGCCACCGTCACGAGCGAAGGCAGGAAGGAGGCATACGTCGGGCTGACGTCCACAACCTTCAAGGCGAGACTGGCGAACCACAAGAGGTCATTCAGATCCGAGAGCATGAGGGCACAAACAGAGCTAAGTAAACATATATGGGACTTAAAGGACGAGGGGAAAGACTATGAAATTAAATGGGACATTGTTCACAAAGCACTGCCATACTCTAACGTAAACAAGAGATGTAATTTGTGTATAGCAGAGAAGTACATAATCATTTGTAGGCCAGACCTAGGTACACTGAATAAGAAAAGCGAAATCGTCTCAAAGTGCCGGCATCGAGACAGATGTGTTCTTACTTCAGTGACGTAAACGCGTACTAACTTCAATGACGTAGCACGCGTCACGCTTGCGCGCGCTTTATAATTCGAAATAAGGTAAGATGCTACTTGTATTCTATTTTCGTCATTCTGCTGATGAGTGCCTTATGGTACGAAACAGTCTGTCCAGAAGAGAGATATGCCAGAGTTTGTTTAACTCATATTCTGAATTTATTACATGTTATAGCTCTACAGAGATGTATCGAGCACTGTGAATTGTGATAGAAGACGATTTCATTGGATATATATATTTATATATATTACATGTCGTTTTCAGAGTTGCCTGGCTTAGGCATACGGTATCCATTCTCCAGCCTTGATGTCAGGAACTGAGTCTTGATGCCAGGGTAAGGTGTTCCGCCTGTATACACACATTATCACAATAAAACTATAATCGGTTAGTCAGATGTTTTATTGTCATTACTAAACACAGTTCGAAACAATTGTCTTACCAAGTGTGGCAATTTCCCATAGCAGGATTCCAAAGGACCACCTAAAAGGTTAAACAACATTCAAAAATATTAATTTAAATATCAACTTGGATCAGTAAAAGTGTGTACTAAAAATGTCAGTCACAATTAACAAGCATATTATATATAACATGTGTACTGCATCCGCAGTGTTTGAATTGAATTGTGTGTATAATGTTCTCTTACACGTCACTCTTTGAGGTATACGTCTGGTGGGTCAGTGACTCGAGAGACAGCCAGCGAGTAGGGACACGTGTCTGCAAAGAAAGTGACAGTTATCTACAGGAGGGAAACACGTGGGTACATCCTTTGTGCTGTGTAGTGACTCAATGATGCACATACACTCAATGGAAATTCTTAGTTTATCTACAGTGGTTTCTTTCATTTTATTTATGTTTATTAAATTTTTGGGGGGACGGGGAAAGCACCGATAACAGAGCAACTCCGAGTGGCATTAGCTTCGCCAATGAAATGACCGTATTTTGAGATTTTATGTTCAATCACAAACCGTTTTCATACTGTATCGACGAGCAATAAAGCAAGCGCACACCATGGATGGTTCGACTGCTACATGTTTGAAACATAGGATGTAAATAAAACGCTTATATGATTTTAAAATACCTTGGATGTCTGCACGTAAACGTCTTCTCCACGTGACAAACCGAAGTCAGAAACCTTGGCGATCAGATTATCATCTAGGAGAACGTTCCTTGCGGCCAGATCACGATGTATCACCTGTATAAAAATGAGAACTGTTCTGTTATTTCAATGTGTTTCTTACCTTTGTAGTGCCAATCTATTTATTTCGAATGAGGACAAGAAATATTACAGATACATTTGTGTTTTTCTTCCGTCAGGATACCTCTGTTACCAATTATTTATTTTTTAAAGACGTTGGTCATAAGAAAATATGTCTTTAATAAATTATACTTCCAGCAAGTTGTTGGTTTACGTGTTTTGCTTATTAAAAACTAATGCCAGATAACATGGGATCCTAAAGTTGAAGTTAAGATAATTATTGCAGTAGTCTGTTTCTCAATAATTTGTTTGTACCATTATTATTGCTGTTTGTACAATAACGAAGGAAAAAACGGCTTGTTCTGCGTAGATTTCATTTATTTATTTATTTTTATTGTTAGTTTTTGCTGTGACGACATTGAACCGTGCTACACATTTTAAAAGTCTCATTTGTGTGAAAAATGACAGCCTGTGATACTTGCCCCGCATGCAGCCAGGTGTTGCATTCCTTTAGCCACACCCAGAGCAAACTGGAGCAGCTTCTGAGAGGACAGTGATGCTTTACTATCATCATCCATGGATCGAGCCTTCCTCAGGTAGCAGCGGAGGTCACCGTTGGATAAGTACTCCGAAGCTACGTACAAAATACCTTTATCAAATATTGAGACAAAAGAGTCATTCCAGAGTTTTTTTGTTGTCATATCTCTTAAATGCTGTGTCATTTTTGGAAGTCTCCTTGTTCTTTTTGTTGAGAACGAATCTTCCTGTCAAATTTAAATTTTGAAATGCACAAAAGGGATCAGAGCTATTCATGAAATACTTTGCGCTTACCTTCATGTTGACAAGCACCTATAATCTTGACCAGATTAGGATGATTACCGTGAAGAGTCATAGTTTTGAGTTCCTTTATGAAATTTTCTCTGTCAGCTGGAGATGAGTTTTCTGAAATATATCAGAAATCTCCCGAGTCAAATCATCACAACTACTGACTAAAGCATAAGTTGTTTTGATGATGATTATATATTGTTTTTCACTTGTCGTGTGAAACAAGTCCCCATGTTGATTGCCGTTGTATTCGCAAACCTTTCCAAACACTAGGGCCCATAAAACACAGGTGCCTTTTATACAAGAACTTTTGGACACAATGAACATTGTTTCCTTGTTAAAATCTAGGTTAACAGGCTTTACTTGAGGCTTTTGTAAAACCGGCTTACGCCATTCGTGTTACATAACCAACATGTAAAGCGAATCCTTACCTTTGAGCTTTTTAATCGCAGCCTTGCACAGTTCTCCTTTAACCGTTACGCCACCATAATACACTTCACCAAAGTGTCCACTCCCAAGCACTTTATTTCCTACCATCAAGTCATCCCACAAGACACTCCATGGATGAGCCCATGTAGGCAAACCAACATCTTCATACGTGGGTGGTGGTTCTGGTGATGGGAGTGCAGATGCACCAGAGCCAACTGGTTCATAAACTGACTCTTGTACCAGAGAGACCATCCTTTGAGATGATGCACTTGAGGGTTTCTCTTCTCGTGTTACGGTATTCTCATACGAAACCTATAGTTTGAAGAGTGTAAGAACTTCACCAACTTGTTACGGTATATTATGGTTTAAATATGTGGGAATCAAATGACATTTTTCCAGCCAGAGACTGTGTCAGCCAAATACCTGACGATGATGCTGTGAGAGAAGTTTGAATAAATTTTGGTTGAGCTAGAGTGTCAGCAGCTGTAAGCTTTATTTTCAGTAACCGTAAGGTTAACCCTTTCACGTCTGATGGCAATTGAAAGTCCCAGCCCAATCTTTCACGTGCTACTTTGAACCTGAGAGAACGTCGCTAAATTATGTTTTATTTTCATTCCGAACTGTGGTTTGAATTAGCATTGACACATAATAAAAATACACATCGGTATCGACTAGTTGCAAATGAACATGTTGACTCACAAGCTCCTGGCCATCATGAATCCCGTGCTGCTGCAGAGGATGTCGTCTTCTTCGTTTACGACGTCTATGTGCGCAAAACACAACACCAACTACGATCACAACAGCAGCAACGGCCACAAAGATACCGACAATCAGGAACTTGCTCAGCCTAGTGGGCGGTAGCTGAGATGCTGTGTTTACTACAGAAGAGAAAAATCGGGTTCCTTTAACTTCTTAGCTGTTTAAAGTCGATATCATCGTTCTTGGGCGTTTGCAATGGCGCATTCATCTCATGCTTTATTTGCAATGGCGCATTCATCTCATGCTATGTTTGGATCTCATTAGGGTAAACATTTTGTTTAGATGTGGACAAAAGTATATTAACCTACTTGGTGGCAAGGTTAATAACGTTGATATGCTACTCCATCCTCCAAATCCAATCTGCGTCTCTGCACGTATCTGAAAAAGAGGTAAACCATTACGTAAACTCGTTTGGATAAAAGACCAGTAAGTATTAACAGTGTCATCTCTATGTGAATTACAAGTGCACGTATTAAGCCTGGCGCCTCACCTGAAATGAATAACTGACATTTCCCTTCAGCTTCGTGATCTCTTTGGTTTGGAAATCATTGTGTAGATCATCTCTGACTCTGACTGTCAAGGCCGATGATGAGTTCTCTGAATCTGTTTTCCAGTAGCGGATTTCGTAGCTCACGATGGTGTCGTGAGATGGGTTTGGACGAAACCACGACACCATGATGCGGTCGCTTCTGACAACTGGAAAGGTCACGTTGCACGGAGAGGTAGGAACTTTATAGAGGGTACAGTCAGATACACAATGTAGATTTAAGTTTCATTGTAAAAAGGCGATTTTTATGATGTATTGGGTGTTATCAAATGAGGTCAATACAAATTGCACAATTCCACATTAACAGACGTGAATGGGTTCCATAATTATATAAATTAAGCTATTAAGCTCTCTGTCCAGGTAGTAGCTAATAAACTAGACAGTTCTTTTCAGAACTAAGTAGTCTCTCGTAGTAGTCTCCCGATTTCCAAAATCTACTCCGCGGCAGTAAAATAAAAAAGCAAGACCTATAGATCTCTAAGAACAAATCTCAAAGCTAGTAGATATACACAAGGTGTTACCGCAAACCGAACATACATTGATACCTCACCATGCAAAGCCTCAAAACGTATATAAACAAGTTATTACGCAATTTTAACTCAAACCATTCCCTGCGAAAAGTGGTCGCTCTGTGCGAATAGTTATTACAAATATATTTGATATGTTGTACACAATTATATAACGTGTGTTGACACTTTTATGGGATCGCGTAACGAAATAACAACTGAACTAAATAAACCGAATAATACTCTTCTTTACCTGTCTGAATTTGTGTAAAGACCTCCAATTTTGCCATTTTTCCTATGACATCGGCATCATTCACAGCCCAAACGTTAAATCCATACTGTGTAGAAGGTTCCAAATCACCAAGAATTAATTCGGGTGGAGACGTAGCCAATATTTCATTAATATTGATTTTCGAATGGAGGTCAACGTTAAAACTTCGGTCAAACGGACGTGCAAGTACACGGTGCTGAACCTATGGTAAAATGGTTTAAATATGGTGCTGGTGTAAAAGACATATTCCAGGTTAGGCAAATAAATTTGGCAAAATTAAACATCTGACAAAGAACTTGTGACTTTTTACATCAAGATTTTTTACATCAAGACATAATATGGTTATCATTTTCGTTGTCAACTTGAGATGGACACTTGGTCAGCAGTGTAATGATAACAACACTGAACAAATATAATTCAGCGACTGCATACAAACTACGTTATTTATTTGAATGATGTAATAAACTGTTTATATATATTTTTAAGCATATTTTTAAGCACAAAAACAATATGTTATGGTACTGGATCAGCGTTGGTGCTGCGTCTCCAAAATAATGGCAGTAAGTTTTTATGATCGCATACACATTTATTTTTTTATTAATGTATTATGTTTTGATGGTGGTATCGTTTTAACGTTGCTTTAAAAGTTAGTGTATATAATAATACACATACAACATATTTGACAATCTCTCCGTTCGGATGCTGTGGACGTTCCCAGCTTAGTGTGATGCTAGTCGTGGTTATCTTTGTAGCGATCAGAGATTGTGGTTGACTTGGTCCTGTGTAGAGTAAACATGTGCCGATAGAAAGTAAGTTTGGTAAATTGTTTGCTGCCTAAAACATTACACTTGTTTCTCCCAATACAATAATTTAATAAGAAGTCAGACATGAAAATGTTGGCATATGAGGGCGCCATTTGTTTTACCCATGGCGGTACCCTGTATCTGTAGAAAATGCCTGTCAGTAAATGAAAAGTTGTTCTTAGTGAGAATGTGGCTGATGAGTTCCTTAATGTGTATCACTGAGGGGCGGGATCAATTATTACCCCTGGGAGCAGAGACACATGCATTCATGCCTTCATTATGGGGTATGTTGGTATACAGTGATGAAACATCTAGAGTAACCAAAAAAGCAGAGTCAGGTGCTTGATGTTTGACATCCTCTAGCTTATGGATGAAGTCTGTGGTATCCTTTATGAAGGAAGGGATGCCGGAGACTAAGGGGTTGAGAAAGCTATCTACAAACTCAGAAATGATGTCTGTAGGGCTACTATTAACAGATACTATGGGTTGGCCTGGGTTGCTGGGCTTGTGTATCTTAGGTAGAAGGTAGAAGCGTACTGTACGGGGGTCCTGTGGAAGGAGATAATTGACAGTATCTTTGTCGATACCATTTGCATTTTGGATTCTAACCAAGGTGTCACTGATTTGTTTGGAAAATGATTGAGTAGGGTCAGAGTCACATTCAATATAATGATCAGTGTTGCTGAGTTGTCTGAGGCCCTCAGCTATGTAGTCATAATTATGTGTTCATGACTACAACTACGGACCCCTTGTCAGCACGTTTAATCACTATGTCTGGTGATTGGCGGAGCTGTGTTAGAGCGTGGCGTTCATCTTGGGGGAGGTTGTTGGGTGCCCAGGTGTTAGGGACCTTAAGAACCTCGGAGCTGATTGAATAGATGTATGTATCAAGAGCCACATCTCGGTTCTTAGGGGGTACCCAGCGATTTTTCTCTTTGAAGCGGTTGCGCTTGGGTTGGACGTCCGCATATGATTCGTCCTCTGTGGATGTCTCTACCTGTGGGTCGGTTAGAACTTTGTCAGACAGGTTAACTACTGTACGTGGTGCAACAAGTGACCTGTCAGTATCAGGCACAATAGTTGGCCTCTTACAGTGGAAACGCCTATGAATGTATTCTTATGGTTAGCTTGGACATTCATGCGTTTCTTGTTTTGTTTGTCCAGTAGGGTGGACCGTAGGTGATTGACGTTAGACAGTAGGATATCTTGTAAATGTTCATACTCTTAATTGGAGCATGACTCTTTGAGTTAAGCTTCAGTGTCTGTTATCTCAAGTGACTGGTTATCAATGTATTGTTGACATTTATTTTCTAGCAGTGTAAGCAATTGGAAAGACGTGTTAGTGAGTGTCTTATTCCATTTCTTTAAAATAAAGGACGGATTAAGGTCCCCAAAGGAAGGGCACACTTGATCTGTAGTCCTTTAGGGCGAGTACGAGACAAGCGATAAAAGCGGTAGTTGTCAAGATGTGACAAGTAGCGAATGTTATTTTCTTTAAGCTAACGTAGCTTACGGAAAATGCACTTTGTGTCCGTTGGGAGTGCCATGAGTTATGTCATGAAAAAAAAATTGTAAAAACATTCCTGTGGAAAGTATGGGCTAAAAAAGGGGACAAGTAAATAACATGTGGGGGAAAAAAGGGTTATTTCAAAACCTGAAAAGAGAAAAAGAGTTAAGAAATGTGTGGAAAAAACGGGTTATTTAGAAACCTGTATAGAGATAGTAAAGAATCCTGTGGGGAAAATCGGGTTATTTCAAAACCTGCAAGGAGAAAAAGTTATGAAACCTTTGGAAAAAAGAACGGGTTACTTAACAACCGGTAGAGAAAACAAGTTAAGAAACCTGTGGAAAAACGGGTTATTTAGAAACTTGTATAAGATAGTTAAGAAAACCTGTGGGAAAAAGTGTTATTTCAAAACCAGAAATAGAGAAAAAAATATAAAACCTGAGGGGAAAAAAGGGTTACTTAAAAACGTGGAGAGAGAACACGTTGAAAACGGGTTATTAAGAAACCTGTATTAAGATAGTTAAACAACCTTTTGGGAAAAAAAGGGTTAATTCAAAACCTGAAAAAAGAAAATATTACGAAACCTGTGGGAAAAAATAGGTTATTTCAAAACCTGAAAGGAAACAAAAAGTTATGAAACCTGTGAGAAAAAGAATGGGTTACTTAAAACCTGAAATAAGAAAAACAAAAGTTAAGAAACCTATGGAAAAAACGGGTTATTTAGAAACATGTATAGAAAGTTTAAAAACCTGGTGGGGAAAAGTTTTTTTTTTCAAAACCTGAAAAGAGAAAAAAAGTTAAGAAGCCTGTGAAAAAAAACCGGGTTATTTAGAAACCTGTATAGAGATAGTTAGGAAACATGTGGAACAAAGGGTTAGTTCAAAACCTGAAAGGAGAAAACGTTATGAAACCTGCAGACAAAATAACGGGTTACTTAAAAACCTGTTCAGACAATAAATTAAGAAACCTGCAGTAAATGGGTTATTTACTCAGGTTAGAAACCTGAAAAGAAAGACATTAACGAAACCTGTGGAAAGAACAAATTATTAAAAAACCTGTACATGTAGAAACAAGCCTGTGAAAAACGAGAAATTGCAATTGTTTGAAGATGTTCTGAAAAGAACAGGTGAAGAGTTAGGGAATAAAAATGGATACCGTATAAACAAATACAAACAAAAGACAAGCAACTCAAAGGGATCATGACGATACCACAACAGAAGATTGAGTTTCTTACTACGGATGGTGAGGGTCATTTGAAACCGTAGAGTTGCAAACCGGACAATCCTGAAGACCGGTGATATATAAAATTAGTAGGGGAGATGGCCTAATCTTTCGATCCAGACCAGACCTTCGTCAGAGGCAACTATATTTATACATATTTACCTCCCGGTACAGTAATGGCCGAATTTACATCACTCCACGGACCAAATCCAACGTTTGTCTGTGCTCGAACCTGGAAATAAATTACAACAATTGTTTATAGCAATTTAATTCCTAAATGGATAAGTTTCTTAAAGATCTAAGAGCAACAAAGAGTGAGTGAAACTTGTTTCATTGCCAAGTTTTTGCAGATTTTATGGGACCTTTTACCAAAATTCATGTTTGTTTAATTTATTTCAATGACTATAATGAAATATTTAAGTTATTATTACTTGTTCAGAACAAAGATTAAACAAAGAATTTTATCAGTAAAGTAGTTGTTTTGGTTATGATGACATTATGGTTGTCTGGGTAAATATTACTACTTCCAAGTTCCTTAGTCGTTGCTTGTTTCGTTTTATTCGAATACTTATTTGAACAAAAGTAAGCGATTTAGTTCTCTTGGAAAAAAACAATGTTCTTGAAATAAAAATAATTGCTTAGGCAAACAGTTAATAACTGCATTTGAACATGAAACCTGCTTTCGGAAATAAAATTGCGACAACTCTCGTACAGCTTTCGTATAGCTCGGCTTTAGAAAGATTCTAGAGTGTCACTTGCGTTGGTGTGCTACAATTATAAATATGTTGCTATTCAATGTCAACAATACATTGATAACCGGTCACTTGAGATAATAAACACTGAATCTCAACTCAAAGAGTTGTGCTCTAATGAAGAGTATGAACATTTACATGATCTCCTACTGTCTAAGGTCAACCACCTACGGTCCACCCTAATGGACAAACAGAACAAGAACCGCACGAATGTCCAAGCTAATCATAAGAAAAACATTCAGAGACGTTTTCACAGTAAGAGGCCTACTATTGCTCCTCCTATTGGCAGGTCACTAATTACAACACGTACAGTAGTTGACCTCTCTGATAAAGTACAAACCCACCCACAGGTTAAACTCATCTCAAAGGGTCTAAGTTTTGCCCCACACCCAGAGAACCGGACCAACTGTATTTTTAACAAGACATGGCCCAATTAAACCGTAGGTTAAACGCCTAGGTGAATATTTTCATGCAGAGCCCTCCACAGAGGACGATTCATCTGTGGACGTCCAACCCACCCGCAACCGCTTCAAGGAGAAAAGTAGTTGGATACCCCTTAAGAACCGAGATGTGGCTCTAGACGCCTACATCAATTAAGTCAGCTCCGAGGTTCTTAAAGGTCACTAACACGAGGGCACCAATCAAACCCTCCCAAGATAAACGCCACGCCCTTACACAGCTCTACCAATTACCAGACATAGTGACTAAACGTACCTGACAATAGTCCGCAGTTGTAGTCATGAACACACATGACTACATATCTGAGGGCCTCAGACTACTCAGCAACACTAATCATTATATTGGATGTGAAACTGACCCTACTCAATCATGTTTCCAAACAAATCAGTGACACCTTAGTTATAATCCACAATGCCAACGGTATTGACAAAGATACTTTTAAATATCTCCTTCCACAGGACCCCTTGCAGCACGCTTCTACCTTCTACCCAAGATACACAAGCCCAACAACCCACGCCGACCCATTGTATCTTGTAATGGTAGCCCTACAGAGCGCATTTTTTATTTGTAGATAACTTTCTCAACCCCCTAGTCTCCGGCCTTCCTTCCTTCATACTGAAAACCACAGACTTCCTCCATAAGTTTGAGGATGCCAAACATCAAATGCCCGACTCTGCTGTTCTAGTTACTCTAAGTGTTTCATCACTGTACACCAACTTACCCCACTCTAAAGGCATTATTGCATGTATCTCTGCTCTCGGGGGTTATACACAATCCCGCCCCTCAGTGAGACATATTAAGGAACTCATCGGCCACAATCTTACTAAGTACAACTGTTCATTTACTGACAGGCATTTTCTACGGTACAGGCTACCGCCATTGGTCCAAAAAAGGCGCCCCATGTGCCAACAATTTCATCTCTGAGTTAGAGGAAAAACAACTTATACCCTTTGCCCAAGCCACCCACTAGTTTTGGGGAGATTTTATATTTAAGACATTTTTTTTCCATCTGATATGGCGGCCAAGTCAGCTTGGATGAGTCTATCTGTAGAGATGGCAAAACTGATACACCTTCCAAGTGTAGAGAGGTGTCGGATTTTCAGTGTTAATTGCCCCCTGCCCCCCTTTAATTTTGTAATATAATTTTTACCCTACCTCTAGAAATAATGGATTAGTCCAAGATTGCCACATCAGCAGAGTACTCTGGACAGGATGTTGGTTTGGGAACCCATGGGAATTAGGCCCCCTTTTTAAATTGTTTGATAACCCCTTATTGTTGTTTTGGTATCAACCTTTAACCCTTATATTGTATTTACCTGTAAAAAGGAATGGAATAACCCAAATGCCACATCAGCAAGTGCATCTTAGAATTACAGGAAGTGGCCTTGGCTTATTGTTATACCAGCAATGACCCTGTCTACATGCTTTATAATAAAGTTCTCCTGTATTCTTACATCTTTGACTGATGACAACTTATTATTTCTTTTAACAGGTATGTTGAGTTTATTTTCAGTATTTGATAATGATAGTTTAGAGTTTCACTATTTTTGCTATTTTGTTGTTTTCTTGAGATTTTAAAGATTTGCAACAAAAGCTTTAGTTATGACTTTCTAAAAAGACTGAACTTTTGAGTAAGTGGTTCTTCTTGATCCGTTGATTGATAGTTTGTAATTGTAGTTTCAGATTTCAGTATTGTCAATTGATTTATGATTATATTGGTATTTAACTGTCTAATTGTATACTTTTATAAAGATAGAACCAATCTTAGATACGTTTCTGTGCAGCTCCTGTCTAAAGGAATGCTTGGGTACAGAACAAAGACCTTGGTAGATCAGCATTAGTATCAGTGTACAATGTACATGTACTCAAGGTTAACCTACACTATACATGTACATGGTGCCTAGTGTAAGGTCCATGGGACATTGTTTATTGATGAGAACAAGAGATTAGCAGGGCCACTGAGTGTTGCTTGGTAGTTACTTGGTAGTTGTTAATTAACTTACCCTGGAGGCAGGCAGCTCCAGAGGGCCAAGTAGTTTCCGTGGTGACAAGACTTATGGCCAAAGTGATTCTGGGACTTGTTTATAGTTAGCCAGTCAGCAAGGATTTGTTTGTTTACATTCTAGCCACATCAATTCTTTATGTTGTTTATAGCGGTTAGATTGTTGATACTTATACAAGGTATTACAGGTTTGGATTTGTTGAGTATGCCTTGCATATAGTGAGAAGTTATTCTCTTATCAGACCATGTTTGTTATGGAGTTATGATTCGTTTTGGCATTTTACGAGCAAAGTTTAGGATTTCCTTTAGGCTTATAATTTGGAAGTTTGAATTAATTAATGTATGTAGATTGTTACACCAGCAATGACCCTGTCTACATGCTTTATAATAAAGTTCTCCTGTATTCTTACATATTTGACTGATGACAACTTATTATTTCTTTTAACAGAGTCATTGACTACATATTAATGTGCCTCGTATAGGTTATCAATTTGATAGCCGTACGGGCGCAACATTTGGAGGCACGAGAGGGATTAGTGTATTCTTCAACGCACCTGACCTGGCGTAGAAGGATGACTGCGCTCGTCCAGAGATACGAACCTGACCATCAATGACTTGATGTAGCCTCCCATGGCAAGATGAGCAAACGGTAGCAAGAAGGTCGACGTGAGTCAACTGGACGTGCCATATTCAGGGTGTACCATCGGCCAGTGGGAGGATCGCCGCACAACGGGATTGCTTTGCCACACCGAACACGAAGGGCAGTCGCAGACACAGACACGACCAGCAAGCTATCATAAGCATTCAGCATGGAAGACCTCATCAAGACTTTGGAGAGAGAAACCTTTGACTCAGCAGCCTGTCCATTGACCAACTCATCCAAGTATGCACGCATCTAGATCTTGAGGCAGGGGACGTGGAGAAAACACCAAAAGGGCCGTCTTCGGATACTACGGAGACTACTGACTCACATCAACAGTGAGCAAGTGGAGGACAGTGACGACGGGGGAGTGGAGCTACTCCAGACATTAGACAGCTTGAAAGACCTCAAGCAAGAATCCCAAGACGAACCAGTCTCCATCGACCCAGCTCAGAAGAAACACGACCCAAGCAGCCCACCTAAGCTGGAGAGTAAAGAGTCCTCAACGACACAGCCGTCTGCAACCACGACCGATGTGGCCCACCTGCTGAGACGAGAATTCAGAATATCCGGTCAGATAGGAAAGCCAGGCCAAAAGGATCGACTTTCCTTTACCAGTCTTGCCAACCTCAAGAGAGTGGATTGGAGAAGAGCTACCCAGACAGAGATATCGTTCAAGGGGTGATTCGAGCTATAACACCAGGATCATCACTCCGAAGCTACCTGGAAGGACGAAGTAAGATCTCTCTGCCCAGCCTTCGCCGAATTATAAGATCGCACTACCAGGAGAGAGATGCGACAGATCTCTATAAACAACTCTCCCAGCTGACCCAAGGAGCTAGGGAGTCGGCCCAGGCCTTTCTGTTAAAGGCATTTGACACTCTACAAAAGGTTATATTTGCTAGCCAGGAGAGTGATTCCAGACTCCGCTACGATCCACACCTGGTGCAGGAGATGTTTTGCCATGCCATATTGACTGGCTTGAGGAGCGACTCCATCAAGACGGAACTCCGGCCCTACTCTTCGAAAAGATTAATGTGTTCTCCAGCCTGGAAGAAGAAAGACGGCAGAAACTCACCCAAAATAAAGCAACCTCAGTGAACGAAGTGTGCGAAGTCAGGGACAAACAGATCACACCACCAAAACCAGGGCTACTAATGACAGAGATTGCAGAGCTAAAAGCAGGGATTGCAGAGCTTAGTTCATTGAAAGGCCAAGTAGCAGCACTCCAAGAATCATTCCAGAAGACACCACAACAGCAACCATCACGATTTGATACATCTTCATCTGGTAGATTGCTACCTCAATAATGCATCTACCACTGTGTTATGGGATACCGGAGCCCAGGTTTCCTTAATCAGTTCACAGTGGCTTCAACAAAACCTACCGAATGAACCAATCCGCCCCCTTTGTGATCTCCTTCAGTCTGAGAGGAACTTGGATCTCCGAGCTGCTAACGACACACCAATCCCCTTTGAAGGCTGGATTGAACTAGAATTGAGAATGAAGACGCCCCGGACGTGCACACCAGTAGTGTTTCCAGCTTTGATCACTCAGAATAGGATCCAACAACCGATTATTGGATACAATGTGATCGAGACCCTTGTACATCACTCCGGAGAAGACGCCAGCAGTATTCTTGGAGGAGCAATGAAGAACCTGAAACACACCAGAGCTGTAAAGTTGGTTCACTTGATTCAGGCTAATGATCCAGAAGAAGTGTGCAGTGTCAAATCAGGGAGGCAGAACATTATGATCCCCAAACACAGCAATTTTGGTATTCGATGTTTGGCACGAGCTGGCTTGACAGACGGCAAGATAGAAGGACTGTTCGTACCAGACGTTGAACAGCAATGGCCAGAAGGTCTTCAGGTAGATGAATCAGTGGTGAATCTCATAACAGGTACGGCAACCCCAGTCGTAATCCGAGTGACGAACTCCACAGACCGAGACATCATGTTGAAACGACGTAGTCTGTTGGGCCACATACAGCTTGTCAATTCAGTATGCCCCATGGAACCCTCTATGCTGAATACATGGACACTATCACCCAAGCAAAAAGAAACCACTGTTTCAAGTATCTCCACCAAGAAGGAATGGATTCCCCCTGTAAACCTGAGTCATCTGACAACTTCACAGAGGTCTGCCGCAGAGAAGCTTCTTCGAGAGGAGTCAGCCGCTTTTGCTAAATATGACTCGGATCTGGGACGTGTCCCCGACTTGAAGATGGAGATACGTCTACGTGATGAGGAACCCGTCCGAAAGACTTACATGTCAATGCCTCGCCCACTGTACCTAATCAGCCGTGACTGGATCAGGAAGTCTTCTTCTCCGTACTCATCACCAGTAGTGTGTGTTCGAAAAAAAGATGGAAGCCTCAGACTCTGTGTTGACTACAAAGAGTTAAACCAGAAAACTATTCCTGATCGTCAGCCAATCCCTCGAATCAAGGACGTGTTGGACAGCCTAAGTGGCAACCAATGGTTTTCTACCCTCGACCAAGGTAGAGCATATCACCAGGGTTTTATGTCAGAACAAAGTTGTCCACTCACAGCTTTCATCACACCTTGGGGACTTTACGAATGGGTCAGGATTCCATTTGGGTTGACAAATGCACCAGCAGTTTTCCAGCGGTCTATGGTAACTTGTTTTGATGGACTTAATGGTGAAATCGCCATGACCTACCTTGACGATGTTTTGGTGTTTAGCGACAACTTCCAAAACCACCTTGATCATCTGCGACAGGTCCTGAATCGTTTACAGAAGCATGGTGTAAAGTTAAGACCCAACAAGTGCGAGCTCTTTCAAAGTGAAGTACGCTACCTAGGTCGACTGGTATCAGCAAAAGGTCATCGACTTGATCCATCCGACATATCTGCTGTTCGGTCCCTCAGCGAAAAACGACCAGAGACGGTTGGAGATGTCAGGAAGTTACTGGGACTACTGGGCTACTACCGCAGTTACATCCAGGACTTTTTTCGCATCGCACGACCATTATACGACCTACTGAAAGTGACACCGAGTGAGGAGCAAACTACCCATAAACCCAAAGCCAAGGGGAAACCTAACTCAAAGATGAAGTCTGCGCAGAAGCTTTCGAAACAGAAAGTGGAGTGGAAGGATCATCATCAAAATATACTTGAGGAGATTCTTGGTTTTCTAATGGCACCACCAATCATGGCCTTTCCAGACTACAATGAGCCTTTTGTAGTTCACACTGACGCATCGAATGATGGACTGGATGCAGTACTTTACCAACGACAGAAGGGGAAGATGAGAGTCATCGCATATGGGTCCCGTACCCTCAGTCCGGCGGAGAAAAACTACTATTTCCATTCTGGTAAGCTGGAATTTATGGCACTAAAATGGGCAGTGACCGATAAATTCAGAGACTACTTGTACTACGCCTCCGCTTTTACCGTGTTCACTGACAACAATCCCTTGACGTATGTGCTGACTTCTGCCCGGCTGAATGCAACAGGTCATCGATGGGTGGCAGAGTTAGCAGACTTCAACTTCAACATAAAGTACCGCCCTGGAAAGAGCAATGCAGATGCTGACACCCTCTCGAGACTACCACTGGACATGGAAAATTACATGAGTACATGTACAACAGAAGTCTCCCAGGCAGAATTGGAGACCACAGTCCATGCCATCGAGGCTCAGAGTCAGGGAACAGTCACATGGGTTTCTGCAATAACCACTGATCCTGAGACGTTGCTACCGACCACACTACCAGGTAACCAAATGTTCAGTAAACGTGATATACAGCGTGCACAGAAAGAGGACCAGTGCCTAGCCAGAGTTATCTACTTCCTTCAGAGAGGTCAACGTCCAAACAAGCGGGAGATAACAAAGGAGCATCCCGATACCATAGCCTCACTGCGTGAATGGGTTAACCTAAGGCTGGAAGAGGACATCTTGTTTAGAGTGAAGGGCACTAGACACCAAATGATCATCTCCTTGAAGATGCGACAAACCGTCTATAAGGAACTCCATGACAACATGGGCCACATTGGTGCTGGGCGTGTCTTGGACCTTGCAAGAAACCGGTTTTACTGGCCGCACATGCAACGAGATGTTGAACAATATTGCTCCAAAGTCTGCCCTTGCTTGAAAGACAGAAAACCCGCACAACACACGATGGAACCCCTGGGAACAATCATCACGACAGCTCCCTTTGAACTGATTTCCATTGATTTTCTGCATCTAGAAAGAAGCAAGGGTGGATTTGAATACATCTTGGTGATTGTTGACAACTTCACAAGGTTTGCCCAGGCATATGCAACCCGACATATGTCTGGAAAAACTGTAGCTGATAAAATCTTCAATGATTTTGTTCTTCGTTTCGGGTATCCTCAGCGAATTCATCATGACCAAGGAGGAGAATTCGAAAACAAGATGTTCAAACGACTTCAACAACTCTCTGGTATTACACCTTCCAGGACGACTCCATACCATCCGCAGGGGAACGGTCAATGCGAAAGACTGAACCGGACCCTCCTCGGGATGTTGAGGACCCTCACTGAAGACCAGAAATCTAACTGGAAGGAGTCACTCCAGAAGGTGGTACATGCGTAAAATTGTACTACTAGCAGTGCAACAGGGTTCTCACCATTCTTCTTGTTGTATGGACGCTCCCCTCGGCTACCAATTGATGTTGCATTTGGCCTGGACCCCAAAGCTGGACCAAAAAAAGAGGACCACAACCAATTTGTGAAACGGTGGAAAACGCAGATGGAGGAGGCTTACTCTATTGCTGAACGCCAGGCAGCCAAGTCGACTGAACGAGGAAAGAAGTATCATGACCAGCAGGCACACAGTACAGTTCTACAACCAGGAGACCGTGTCCTTATCCGCAGTGTTGGACGCCATCTTGGACCAGGTAAACTCCGCTCCTACTGGGAGGACAATGTCTACATCGTTGTTGGTAGAAAAGGAGAACACTCTCCAGTCTATGAAGTGAAGCAAGAAACGGGAAACCTGAAGCACCGTGTAGTACACCGCAATCTCCTTCTCCCATGCAACAGCATGAGAACAGATGTTGAACCCAAGAAGACGCTTCACCAACCACAGAGACGAACTCCAAAGCCCAACCGCCGAGGAATCTCTAATGTATCCAGTCCGACAAGGAGTGATGACAGTTCAGATGAAGAAGTTACCATGGTAACGAACACTCCCTCTGATCCAAGACCGTTCCGAGCAATGGAGGAAGTGAACCAGCCCACATTGAATCCTGCAGCGGTGCCCTTCCCATGGAATGCACCAGACGTGGAGGACACACCTTCTATTGAGCCCCTAGAGCTTATCGATGGTGCTGGAGATAACGAGAACATTGCTTTGACGGAACCTGATCCTCTGATAACTGCATCCGACGCACCTGAGATGAGTTGTGAGGACACTCCCACAGAACAGCCCCCACAGCCAACTGCATCCTACGCACCGGAACCGAATAGCGAGGACGCTTCCGCAGAACAACCCCAACAACCAGAACCAGAACCAAAAGCACCCTCTGAAGGCAGACCAACCAGACAACGACATCCTCCACAACTGTTTGGGTGTCTTGGTGAGCCTTCGATGCAGAGCATGGACCCTCGAGTGGTTGCTGTTCAGGGATATCCTGTCCCACCTCAGTGGATCCTACCTATTCAAATGACTATGACACCGTGGATGAATCCGTATGTTCAGCAGGGTTCACCTATGATGCCACCGGCATGGGTGTGGCAGCCAACTCCACCACTAGTACGAGACGCACAGAAGCTTTACTAGACGATGACGAAACAGTGTGACGAGAATCCAGGCTAGCAGCGCAGTGAAGTCCCCACAGCAGAGTATGGACGGGACCTAGGAACATCAATCAGCAGCTTCGATGGGGGGACTACCCACCTGACTGACTTGATGTGTACTGGCGGTGATGTTGCTAAGCTTTCATCCAGTTCGAGTCTATTTCTATTATCTTTCTTCACGAGAAGTTCGGAGATGAGGGGATGTGGAATTAGCTACTCCATCAACCTTTTCTCTACCTAGTTGTCTTGATGATGAGGAATTATCAAGTAATTAGTGAGCATTTAACTCTAGCAATGGACACTCAAAGAACTGTTGCTTGGATGATAACGATTTCAGTTAGTTCATAAATTGTAACTTAATGTTGAGGACAACATTTATTTTGAGGGGTAGTATGTAGAGATGGCAAAACTGATACACCTTCCAAGTGTAGAAAGGTGTCGGATTTTCAGTGTTAATTGCCCCCTGCCCCCCTTTAATTTTGTAATAGAACTTTGACCCTACCTCTAGAAATAATGGATTAGTCCAAGATTGCCACATCAGCAGAGTTACTCTGGACAGGATGTTGGTTTGGTCATTCTTACACCAGTGATGACCAGTACTAGACATATTAAAAGGAGTTTCTACAAGATATCTTGCTTGACAGTGTATTTTCATTATTCTTACAGGTATGTTGATTTTATATTTATTTATTAATTTCATTGTGCTTTTTAATAGAAGTATCTAGATTATTGAACTTTAATATTTGCTTTGTGTTGTGAACTTGATCAAGACAATGTAACTTGAAGACAGTTGGGAGTTTTCACTCCAAGGTTACAATAGAGAATTTGTTTCAGACTTGGAAGCCAGTTGGAATGTAGTCTAGAGTTTCCTTTGTTAAGTCATATGATAATGGACAGTGATAATGATTTTATCTAGATGAAGTGGAATTGCTTTCTTGAAGTACTGCTTGGACTTTATTTAGTATTTAAAGGTTACTTTTATTTGCTAAGGTATCACTTTTCTAAGTTTGCTTTCAAGTGTTAAAGTGTACTTTATTTGATTGTAGACTTTCATTTACTAGTTTCTGTTTTAAGTATTTGTTGAGGAACTGTAGTGTTCTGTCAGATATATTTTAGTTTGGAAGTATTGTTAACCACTACTTTGACCGAACTCCATGTGTAGAGAATCTTTGTAGCCAAAGACCATTGTTTATTGGAGGTTCAAGATCTTCCTACACTAGGCCACACAGTGTGAGCCCAGTGGCTCTGAAGTTGTTTATTGGAGTAATGTTGCATCAGGGCAGGAAGTGAGATCTGAAGGCAAGAACACCTATTTTCTTGTGAATACTTGAGTAGCTGTAGGCAAGAACACCTATTTTCTTGTGAATACTTAAGTAGCTGTAGGCAAGAACACCTACTTTTTTGTGAATATATAATTAGCTTTGCCTTGATCATTTACTGCAGGGACAAAATTGTAATGATTATAGGTTGAACACCTGATGAAATGAGTTGTTGTGTATGCATTTAAAGGTGTTTGTTTTATGATGTTTATTCTTTGAACCATTTGAACCAGATTTTACAGATCAGTATATTTTATTTAGTTATTTGTTAGAAGTAAGATTGAGTTATATTGCGTTACCTTCTCAGTAAGTAAGTACATAGTTTAAAAATTAACAAGTACTTAACGTTTGGATAATGTTTGATGTAATGTGATTCTTACACCAGTGATGACCAGTACCAGACATATTAAATGAGTTTCTACAGGATATCTTGCTTGACAGTGTGTTTTCATTATTCTTACGGGGGTCATCAACCCGACATATTAATGTGCTCCGCTTAGATTGCCAGTTTGGTAATTTGACGGGTGCAACATATCGACTTTATAAACTCATTCCATCCTACCATAGAGTTCCTGCTGAATACTCTCTGGCAAGTGTGAACTTGTCATATGTTACTATAACTAAATCCCATAACGGCGTTGTTACGGATGTACACAGCAAACCCAGTGACTCCCATTAGTACCTTTTCTCCAATAGTTGCCACCCTAAAATTACTCTTAGAAGACAGTTGCTTACAGCCAGGCCTTGTGCATAAGGCGTATCTGCTCGACAGCAGATACCCTATACAAAAGGTACTCATCAGACCTCAGGAAACACCTTGTTTTTAAGGGTCACAGTGAACGCAGGATTCTAATTTGACATAAATACATCGCCATATTTGTTTGGCCAATAAGGGATCTAAAAGAGTCCCGACCAAGAGAGTTGCCCTGCTCACCACCTATTACCCAAAACTAACCAGACTCTCCTCAATCCTCAATGGCTGTATGAATATTCTCAACTCCTCAAAGATAATGCGCTCAGCAATTCCTGAGCATCCCAAGGTTGCATTCCGCCGCCCCAAAAACCGGAGTGACTTTCTAGTCAGGACCAAACTTCCCCCAGGTACAGGCCAAACACCACCCTCAAGAGAGATACAGGGTTTTCACAAGTGTGCCCGCTCAAAATGTAGAACGTGTCTCTACATCAAACTTGCACTCTTAAAGTGAAGAGTCATAGCACTGGCCAAAGTTGTGTATGCACCCATTGTTGTGTATGCTTTATCTTGTAAGAGATGTGGACTACATACAGTTTGTGAGAGAGACTAAAACCAAACTCAGTCTCCACTTTGCGAACCATGTCACTTCCATAAAGACCAATAAACTGTACGCCGTCTCCATTCACTTCAACAGCCTTAATCACAGCGTAAAAGATGTTGGACTCATTGTGATTGAGGCTTGCAAGGGTTTTGACACACACTGCAAACTCAGAGAATCACACTGGATTCACCAACTCAAGACAGTCCAACCCTTTGCACTCATCATAAACACAGGTGCTAAAGAACTTTCCATCCTCCTCCTTTTACTTTTGCTTGTTTATTTCGTTGATGTAAAAATACATACAATTACTATAAATTGTATGTTCTCTCCACTGGTCTATCTTTACGATTATTTTTTTCAAGAAGTTCTAACAAAAAACATCCCGTTAATAATCTATTCCCATAGCAGAGGATTTAATGACCCGCTTTACATGCAGGTTCTCTTGCCTCATTTAAATTCTTTACACAGATTCTGTTGTTCTATAATTATTTGTATCTTGCCTACCAGAGTCAGTTGCATTATCCTGATGTGGTTTGCTCTCTAATCCTACCCGTTCATGCTTCCCGCCTTGTAATGCCTACAATGCGGTACCACCTGTAAGGTCCAGTGATCAACCATTTCACACTGACCATACTTTGTCTTCACTACTTTACTCGGATAGGTTCTTAGCCACCCTATTGTTTGTAAATTTATAGCTCTGATTGGCTATATTTTCCAGCTTTTCTGGATACTCTCCCTTAATCCTTTGCTTCTCTTTTTGCTTTTAATGAATATGTTCGTGTTTGTTCATGTTTATGCCTCTGACAAAGGTCCGGTTTGGACTGAAAGCTAATACCATTTTCCCTATTAATTTCAAATAAATATTTGTTAGGCGTGCTCGAGACCAGGTCATTCATACATTGTATTTTATTTTCATTTCGCCCCCAGTAAGCAGAAGTATAGCTCTGCAGTTGTTTGCATTCAATTTGGTTACAATGAAGCAGGTCAAATAATTGTATGTTGCCTTAACGTAAACAAGAAGTTTCTTCAGACAATCAGGTAATAGTGTGTTATCTCATAGCGATGTTACCTGGACTGAATAGTGTGTTATCTCAATAACACTGTTACCTGGACTGAATAGTGTGTTATTGCAATAACGCTGTTACCTGGACTGAATAGTGGTTATCGCAATAACGCTGTTACCTGGACTGAATAGTGTGTTATCGCAATAACGCTGTCACCTGGACTGAATAGTGTGTTATCGCAATAACGCTGTTACCTGGACTGAATAGTGTGTTATTGCAATAACACTGTTACCTGGACTGAATAGTGGTTATCGCAATAACGCTTTTACCTGGACTGAATAGTGTGTTATCTCAATAACGCTGTTACCTGGACTGAATAGTGTGTTATTGCAATAACGCTGTTACCTGGACTGAATAGTTTGTTATTGCAATAACGCTGTTACCTGAAATGAATGGTGTGTTATCTCAATAACGCTGTTACCTGGACTGAATAGTGGTTATCGCAATAACGCTGTTACCTGGACTAAATAGTGTATTATCGCAGAAATGTTGTTACCTGGACTGAGTAACTGATACTCCCTTCCAAATACATAATTTGTTTTGTATGGGACTGCCTGTCAAGCTGTGGTGTGATTCTCACTGTATTTCCCGATGCCGGGTTCTCTGACTCCGTCTTCCAATAGCGGAGCTCGTAGCTGATGATGATGCCATGTGGAGGACTGGGAGCATTCCACGCCACGACGATCCAGTCGCTTCTCGTGACTGAAAAAACGACGTTGCCTGGAGAAGGGGGAACTTTGAAAATAAATGAACAAATATTACTAATGTGTAATGGAAAGTTCTCTTATTGTTTACTACTTGATTTTTCAGATAACAAGTTTTATCCACTCAAGGTGATCCTTCTCCAGCCTTCTCCCATGTTGTATCGAAGGATTGAGTGTTATCCATGGCCGAACGGCAGTTACAGGTTGAATGACTTCTGACTGGCACCAGAGCCTTCGATTAACAATTAAATGATATGTCTAGCTTTTTCTCAACTGCTAGCGCCAGTACGCCCCAATATTGCTTGTTCAAGTTTTGCTTTAGTGATTGTTTTTCTCAGCTGTTAGCCTCGTCGACTGAATGGCTCAATATTATTCAACCACCCTAGATGAAGGACACTCGAACAATTCTTGTTATAAATGAATGGTCTTTATATGTATTGTTTAATCTAGACAGAGGCTTACAGAAAATAAAAATGGAGCTCGTTATTTTTGGGGTTTGTTCTTTTGAACAAACTAATCATAGTCCTATATTCGTATTACTTACTTCCTTCTTTAGTTAAAGACGTATTTTGAACAACTGGCCCTGAACCGAGCTGATTCCTTGCAGACACTGAGAGTGTGTATAACGTAAAGGGAACAAGGTTCGTAAACTCTACCCGCGTAATAGATATCGTATCTTCCTTTAGTATATCCTTTTCACTGTCATTTAGCGTGTAATGGTACTGAGTTATCAAGCCGTTACGCTGACCACACACTGGTTGTTTCCATGAGAAGGCCATGGTTTGGTTGGTAACATCAATATATATCAAATCACTCGGAGGACCGGTAGGTGCTAAAATGGGTGAAATTAGTGAATACAATTAAATAAAAGAACATAAGTTAGTAAGTAAAGAAAAAATGTGTAAAATACCTATCCAGCAACATACCATTTATAGGACACCATATGGACTAGAAGAGATCAAAGCTTCTGTTCCTCAGGATGACGCACGCAAGTATCACCAATATATTAAACTATTAGCGTAATTCTTAAGTTCAAGTCTGTTTCTTGAATGTACTTTGCCGACTTTTTACTGCCGGCAACTGATTCAACTAATAGGTTACTATTATTTGTTTGCGTCCGTGTTAATGACAATCTAACTATTGTCAATGGTTTATTTCGAAATTTACTCAATAAATCTTGTTCAAATTGTTTTCTTGTTCAATGCACATGTACCTGTTTTTCGCACTATCGACCATGTTCCCAGACTAATTGCATTGTTCTATAGTTCAAATACATTTTGGAGTTGAAATACAATTGAAAACAAAACAAAAACTAAAAACAAAAACAATAAATGCCCGGAAGCTTTTTTTTTTTTAGGGAAACCGAGTTTTACTGCTACTCAGATTCATCTTTCTTACTTACTTTCATTTCTTAAATTGAGGAAATTGATTTCTGCATCGGGGATATTAAATAAAATCTTCATTATTTTCAAACAATACAAGAGCTGCACCTACCAGTGTCATTAGTGATGGCTTCCACTGATGCCTCCTCCCCTGCTCCTGCACTGTTAGAAGGTGTGACGTACACGCGATAGGTAGAGTGGGGGTATAGTCCAGTGATGGTTGTGGGTGACTGAGAGCCATCAAGCCACAGCTTACGACTCAAGAGAACTTGTCTGGCACACTGGTCCCTTTCAAAGAAATATTTAATTTTTAACAAAATAGCTGAAGCTGTAGATCCGATATTTTTCAAGGAAATACAGTTGCACGAACCTATTTACATTTATGCACCCGTGACTTCCGAGAAAAACGAGAACACATGATGACGATTTAAAGCTGTCAAAAAGAACCTTGTAGTAAAACTCAAATTAAAACAACGTTGAAAAAATAAATAAATAACATGTTTGAACACGTGAAAATTTGTACTTTCAGTCAACAAGATATTTTGTTGTAAATAGTAAAAATGTTTTGACTGAATCGTTGAGCTAATTTCACACTTGAGATACAAATAAATAGTTGCATATTTAAACATGTTTTTAACAATGATACGGAATGATTCGCTGTTTGTGTTTTGTTTGCCTTTCGAGATCATACAAGTCCTACCTGCTTATGAGTTGATATTGTACTGTGTATTTCGAGACTGGACAGTTGTTGGCAGTGGGGTTCTGCCATGTAACACGTATCTGGGTTGCGTCCATAGTTTGTTTTGCACGTAGTCCGGTCACTCTTCCTGGAGCTAGTTTATTTTAATGAAGATGAAATTTGATTATACGTTATTGGTTTGTCTGTAAAAAATAAATAAAATCAAAAATAAAACTAAAAATAAAAACATTTCTACGACTGAAGGGAAGCAGTGAATGTTGCTCTGCCATGTAAAGCAATTCCCACTGTTAATGTTTCATTCAACCCTGCAATATTAACTTTCTTCATAAATAACACATTTACTGTTTAATTGACCCCACATTGCCTATTTGTAGAGTTTATGCAACTTTACTTGACACCATAACCATACTTGACACGCTATCTATACATGACAGCTTTCAACTGTCCGTTTTAAAATACTGTGTTTTGGATTAAAAATACACTTGGCAGAGTTCCGACTATTGTATTAAATTTGGACACCCAATAACTGACCGATGGCATCATGCAAAGGTACGCAGCAACACTTTAACACTTTACGTTCCTCGTCGGGATGCTTTTTTTCAGGACATTATACTACTTGATAAGTATCATTGTTTTTTGACGAAAACTCGGCAGACAACATGTGATTTTGGCTCTTTTAAAGTAAGTGTCCCAGTCGGCAATTTATTAATTGCCATTTTGTGATGTTTTTTCAAAGAGAGTTTTTAAAGTTTATCACTTGATTACTCAAATATGTTAACGATTCTGCTGGCAAAATCATGTATTTCGAAAAATAAATTGTGTACCTACTGATAGTATGTGTGGTCTCTTCTCGCTGAAATGATGTGCCTTCGCTCGCTCCGAGTGTAGTTACAACGATGGTGTATGATGTACAGGGGGATAAGCTTTCAAATTGTGCAGACATTGTTGTTATACCCCAAAACTGTTTAGGTTGGGTTTGTCCTGCTAGATTCAGCTCAGCTCTGTAGCCTGTGATGTTGCCTCCTCTGCTGCCACATGGGATGGGGTTCCAGGTGACACTGATACTTTCGGCAGTCACATCACTTCTATCAAACGTAGGCGCAGCTTGAGGACCTGATATTGTAAGGTAGCAGTTTATAGTACATGTAGTTAAAACAGTACTACAACAGTACTCCATTTGTGTAATCGTCAATGTTATAAAACAAATAACCACATACAAACTTTAACGAGCAAGATCAATATACAAATGTTCTAATGGGTTTACTTGGGAAGTAAATTGCCTCGAGGCTGTTATCAAGTCACAGTTTGGGCAATAAAATAAAGTCTATACTCGTTCCGTAATATAATTTAATATTTAAAAGTCTCACAAAGGATCATGACGCTCAACCAACTCACTTTTTTAAACATTTAAAACGAACGCCTGCCAATGTGACAAACAATGATCCACAATCTATTGTAATATCTTTAGATCTACGTGGTCTAGACGGCGTGGCTGGAATCACTGGCTATTTATGGATATTTTATTATTGTATAATAGTAGGAGAATGAATCGATTACGAAGGTAATTGATTCCATAATGCAAAATATAAATAAATTGTTGTTTTTTGCACACTTGGAGTGCGTATAAACTGTACATAAAGTAAAACTGTATGTAATGCAAATTGTGTATTACAAAATGCCGCCACTCCCACAAATACTTACTTTTTTCAGCGGTAATGCGTGATTTAGTATTCGAAGTTCCGTTTCCAGCTTCATTTCTGGGTGTAACATTAACCCTATATGTTGAGTATGCTTTCAATCCTTGTATAATGACTGATGTTTCGGTAGTCACCACTGACTCAACGGATTGGTCACCCTCCTGACATTGCTCCAGATTGGTGAGTTCATACGTCACTAGGTAGTCGATGGCGAGGCAAGGATTCTCAGGGTTGGTACCAGGGGGTCTCCAAGACACTCTCAGTTGATCATGTTGTATGCCAACAATGGTCAAGCCAGTAACAGCTTCCGGAACTTTAATTGGTTATGCAAAAAATATGTGATCGTGACAAATGGAAAAAGGAATATTTATCAAACAAGGTAGAGAGACTTGAATATGCAAATTTATCAAAACAAACTCCACAAAAATAGTTTTAGCGAAATTATACATTTACCATTCACAAGCAAAATTCTCCTTCACCGTCGACTACATCGTCATTAAAATATAGTCGATTAATCTTTGCTTATGTTTATCATTATTGTCAATATTGTTTAAGAAGGACATTGAATTCATGTTATTATTCGTCTAATACGTACCGATTGTCTTTGTTTTTTCCTGATATTTAAACGATATCGTTCCGCCTTCACTTACAGTAATGACAGTGATGGTGTATGATGTACAGGGGTGTAAGTCTTCAAACTCTACGGACATGGTCTGCACATCCCGAGACTGAATGGATTGGCTCTGTCCTGACCGAGACACATTCACTCTATAGCCTGTGATGTTGCCTCCTCTGCTGCCACAGGGGATGGGGTTCCAGGTGATACTGACGCTACTGGCTGTCACTCTACTGCTATTGAATGTAGGCGCAGTCCCGAGACCTAATTGGAAGGCAACGTTTACACAAGGAGGAATCAGATAATGCGCCGATCTTTCAACAACAATTATACTGGCAAAATGTATTTCTCACCTGAGACTGTCTGAATAGCTAGTTAATGGTACATCAACAAAGCATTTAGGAATATATCTTACTACTTTCAGTTGTAATCTGTGACTTGTATTTCGTGGGTCCATCGCCAGCTTCATTTCTTGATGTAACACTTATCCTGTATGTAGAGTATGGATGAAGACCATCGACAGTGATGGATGTATCTTCAGTGTTCAGTGTACCACCGGAATCGTTACCCTCCTGACATTGATCCAGGTTGATGAGTTTATAGGTCACCAGGTACTCAGAAGCGGGGCAACGATTGTTTGGATTAGAGCCAGGGGCGTTCCAAGATACTTTTAATTTATCTGGTTGTTGTTTGCTTTTGACGGTCAAGCCGGTAACAGCATCTGGAATTTTGAGTTTTATAAAAAACAGACATATTTTATTTGTTTAGAAAAAAAATCGTATTTATATCAGTTATGTTACCATCATGTTATTATAAGCTGTGATTGATTTGCTGAGGGGCCCGTAAACACCTAAACCTTTCTACGATATCATAGGCTGTGTGGTAAGGTTTCCAAATCCTTGACTCCTAAAGGGGCTGGTTAAAACGTCAAAACATGAAATGAAACAGGAGATTTATATGTTTTCGTTATTTGAACTCCACTGAGTAATGGTTAACAGTATTTTGTAATAAAACAATTATTGCTTTGCATGAACGCTTCATTAGTTATAATTATGCCCAAAGTGTTTTATTAGATATATTGTTTATTTACCTTGTTTTGCTGTAGTTTGCCTAGTATAATTGGACCACGGCCCTCCTCCAATATTGGTCAAAGCTTTTACTTGAAATAGATATAAAGTGCACGGTGTCAGGGAAGTAATCCGTACAAATGTATTTGTTGTTATTTTAGGTTTGCCGAAGTTGGTATCATTTTGTTCTCGATACCTGTATTTGTACTCCGTTATACTGCCACCTTTTCTTCCACAGGGAAGGTCCCAGGCGAACTCGATGTGATCTGTCGATGTTGAGTTGACAAATACAGTTGGTGCTTTTTGGTCTGTTTGGAAGACCGCAATATATACTTAATCAAAATAACCCCTTTACATATAGAGTTGTACATGCATTTGTGCAGTCCTTTGGATACGTTTCTTACAGGTTTTTGAACTTTTAAATTAAAGGGGCACACCGGCTTCGTTGGGCTATTTGGGCTACAAAATAGGCTAACATATGACTTCAAAGGTCTTCCAGGAATGGGAAAAAACGGTTCCTAAAAGAAACCATCAAATTTTGCCGTTTTTGAGCATTTTTCAAAAAAGGAAGGTCACGTGATTTATCCGAACCAAAAAAGTGGTTCAGATAAATCACGTGATCGTCGGAGATAGTTTTACTTCCAGCCGTATCAAAGTAAATAACTGAACCAAATTTAAATCAGTTTTTTTTTTTAATTAGGCATGAGTATTTGACAAAAAAGACTATGTAATCAGATTATTGATACAATTTGTAAATAATGATGAAAAATCGAACGTAAGATTCGCATGCAGAGAGTCCGTGCAACCGAAGCGTGTTTTACGGCGCACCAGCCTGGGAGCTAGCGGAACGTAAACCTTGGGGCATATCCCGTACAGCCTGTCCCCTAACTCCTGCAACGTGTTGCCTGCGCTACACTCGCGACGCGGGACGACGACGGGGAATTTTTATCCCATACAGCTGGTCTACTTCTATGGTAGCTGCACAATGTCCACCCCCTCCCCCAATTGCTGCTTTTGCTGGCTTTCCCTTTGGATTTATCGTTGTTGTTTTTTTACTTTTTACTTTTCGTTGGACCACCTTCTGGGTGTTTTTCATTGCGATGTTTTTTGTACCGATCCTTGGATGTCGAAGAAACGTTCTCCATTGCAAGTACACAGAATATAGTACGTCGTCGTACACAGAATACAGGTTCGGGTGCGTTTTCGCGGTCGTAACACATAATTGTTTCAATGGCAAGTTCAACCGAAACAGTTATTACGACCGCGAGCGGACTTCGACTAGGACTGACCATAGAGCGAGGAACCTTCCCTTGGACTGACGTCCGTTCATGTCTGTTTTTTTTTAAATTTACACATGAATTTGTGCTTGATGGATATGAAGTCTGGATCCTCATGCCTCGCCATTGTTATAATTGATACATAAACAGAGCACTAGTCTACTTACAACATTGCGCAACATTGTCACGTAAACTTGACAGTTGCAACGGCTGGAGTTTGACCTTTGACCGCGGTTTTTTTTCTTCAAATTTTTCGTTAATTAAGTGATATTTTGATGATTTTTTTTTTACAACAACCATCTAAAAATTGTTGTCTGTCATTCCACATCACTATATTAGGTAAACAGTAAGCCGGTGTGTCCCTTTAGGAACAAACGGATTAAACTATTAATAAAACATATTTGAAAACCTGCACATTACCGCGTAAGACGAAATTGCAATACAATCTCCCATGTCAACTCCCTTGTTGAGTAATCAACTCAATAAAACTGTCGTGCCGTTTCTATGCTGAGTTAATCTTCTATGTTTACACTCGTCTGAAACAATGTTTTTTTTTTGTAGACGTCAGTGATAGACGTATGCGAGAGTCACATTGTGAACATCATCACAAAATGCAAATTGTTGAAATAGGTTTATTTTGAGCAGTTGTGTAAGGTACAATACTGTAATTTCCGATGCCTTTACTTGTTTGTGCAGCTACTTTGAATTGATAACGCGTGCAATCAGACAAGCTTAGGTTAAGTCGACAGTTGTACCCTCAACCGAAACTGGTTCCACATCACTGTCTTGATCATCAATCACCTTATAGACGTAGTTCACAATATTGAAGTCATTTCCAGAGCAACTTACCGGTTTCCATGATAATGTGTGAGTGAATAAACCACCACCAGAATAATAAGACACATTGAGAAGTTGCGGTCTCAAGTTGGGATCTGAAATCAGTTGGAACGTTTTTTTGTTATGCGTAAAAAGATAAAATCAGAGCTGTGAACATGACTCGCTTTGCTGTTCACTGCCCCATGAGTGAAATTAAGGCACCAAAGCATTTTCACAGAAGGCCTGTGAGACCACAGCTAGCATGTAGACATCCTCAGAGAGACGCTGCATGAAAACTACCTGCAGAAGGCAATGCCGGATACGATACAGTGGCAGACCATCATGATTCAGGAACAACACCCACAAGCATATAGGCGAGCAAAATGTTTAAGTTTCTGAAAAGTGTATTAAACAATTTGGGTTTGAACAAATAAACAATAACTGGAACGGGACTTGAACCAACCACCTCCGGATTAACGTACCGGCGCTCTACCAACTGAGCTACCCAGCCCTATGCTGTCGCTCTCCCTGTTAGTCACAATCTTTGTCCGGGTAGCCAGTCAGAAGCGATTCAACCAACCTTTAGTTACCGAGTAGCCAGGGATCACTCCCAAGTTTACGATACAACCTAGGAAGCGGCAGCCACGGGATCACCTTCAGGGGATGCGACTTTTTATTAAGTTGAAAACCACAAGGGAAACTGACTGGGTAAATTTCTTAACAACTTGGGCTAGAAAAAAAGACAAATTGACTGGAGCAGGACTTGAACCAACCACCTCCGTTAATTCGAAAGGTTGGTTCAGGTCCTGTTCCTGTCAATTTTCTTAGTTCAACCCAATTTGTTAAAAAAATAACCAAGTCAGTTTTCCTTGTGGTTTATTACTTGATATTTATTATTAAAATATCGTATCTCCTTAAAGTGATCCCGTGGCTGCCGCTTCCCAGGTTGTATCGTAAACTTGGGTGGGATCCCTGATTACACGGCAGTTAACGATTAAATGGCTTCTGACTGACACCCGGCCCCGAACAAAGATGTTGACTACTAGGGAGACCGCCAACATAGGGCTGGATAGCTCAGATGGTAGAGCGCCGGAACGTTAATCCGGAAGTGGTTGGTTCAAGTCCCACTCAAATAAAGTTGTCCTTGTTCAAGCCCAAATTGTTAAACAAATTACCCAGTTTCCCTTGAGGTTTATTACTTGAAATAGTTTATTATACAACTTTCGAATATAAGATTATCTGATTATCTCAATGATTTCTATAAATCCGGGAAAAGACGACAGTCCTATAGTGGATTACCAAGTGAAAGAGTGAATTTAAAAAAAATCCTCCCTTATTACTGACATAACATGAATGCAACGTACCTAATGTTGTGCAAGTCGTATTACAGGATAGTTTAGATCCAAAGTGAAGACATTGCTCTGTTGAATAAAAACACGCTGGTAAAACATGAACGTTGTTGATTTCATTGCAAAAAAACGTCACTAGTGAAAAATTTTTCGGAATTAAATCTTGATCGCATTGTCTGGTATCGGATTGACCTGTTAATCCATTGCATGATGCCTCGTAGCACAGTGATCAGTTTGAGCGTAGTTCAAGCCGAGCGTCCCTGCTGAACACGGTTCTGAAACGCGCTGTGACCAAATTGGTGCTTCACGACTTCTCCTGGATCACCATGTTAACATGCATGAAGTAACTTCATTGGCCAGCTTTAGCCGTAGGCGTCAATTCGGATACGTCCATAGTTACAAAGTACAATACCATCACTAAGCATCAATTATACAGACAAAAGTGCGTTGACAATTTTTCTGCTTTCAATGTTCTTTGTATACAATTTTATATACACTTTCAAACTTTTTGCGGCCATTTTCGAATCAATTAATGCGTATTGGATTGTTTCCATTGTTTAATAGTTGCATTTGTTAAAAAATATATGTTCAGCTGTATTCCATACCTTGACAGTTATCTCCTTTGTAACCTGCTTCACAGCTTCCGTTACATCGACCTGTTGTTCTATTACATGATAAATCGTCAGCACAGTGACAAGTCTGGGCACAGTTAAAACCGAAATTTCCTGCGGTACATTGTACTGAAAAGTAGGACGAAACGTCAAAATGAATAAATAGTACATGTTGTTTTTCTCAAATTTCCAATTTTCAACTTTATTCCTTACATTGACAGTTATCTCCAGTGTATCCTTCTGCACAGTTTCCATCACATTGACCAGTCGTTCCATTACATGACACCCCATCGGCACAGTGACAAGTCTGGGCACAGTTGGCACCGTATGTTCCATCAACACATTCTGAAGAAGTAAAATTAAGAAATAAAAACACAAAGTAAAACACTAAATGGTTTAATTATGCGCATCTGTCAATTTGAACCTGTCTTCTACAAATTTGATAAAATACTTAAACTTCAGCAGCTCCAAGTGTTAAAATCGAAAATGTTCCGATCTGTTTTTAGAAGGTAAATAGGAGCTGCAGTTCCCAAGACACTCCACAACATTATAAATACAATACTTAAATAAATACAGAAATGAATAAGTAAGTAAACACACACATAAATAAATATCTACCATACAACTAGTTAAATTAAACAAAAAACTAAATTGTCAATTGGGAAAATCTAGGTGCCGCTGTTATTAGTTACCACCAAGAAAAAGCTTTTGACAGAATCAATTGGGAGTACATGTTTTCTATTATGCGTAAGATGAATCTTCCTCCTATTTTTATCAAATGGATTGAACTCTTCTACAGTAAACCCAATTGCAGAATTATCTTGAATAACTTTATTGGTTCACCAGTCCAGATAAGTAGAGGGATCAGACAAGGTTGTCCGCTGTCTCCGCTTCTTTACGCCATATGTGCCGAAGGACTAGCGAGTCTTATTAGAAACAACCAGGTTTTCAGAGGCATTCAGACTCCCAATGGTGAGACGAGTGTTAAGTTAATCCAGCACGCAGATGATACCAACATTTTCATTGGCAATCAATGCGAGTTTAATATTGTGGAAGATCTTTTTGATACATATTGCAAGGGCAGTGGATCCAAAATTAATGTTAATAAGACCAAAGGCCTGTGGCTAGGCAAATGGAAACAGAGGCAAGATAAACCTTGTCGTTTTAACTCGTGTAATGATAAAATTAAAATACTAGGTATGGTGTTCGGTAACGAGGTAACAGCGCAAGACAACTGGGGTCAAAAAACAAACAAAATCAAGTGTGTGCTTGACAAGTGGTCAAAACGTAACTTGACTTATACGGGCAAAACCGTCATTGTTAACACTTTCATTGGTGCTGGTATAAACTACTTAGGCAGTGTTCTGGCCTGCCCAGTGGAATTTGTTAAGAAAATTACCAGTTACATCTGGAATTTTTTTTGGGGGTGGCCCGAATGACAAGATAAAAAGAAACACTGTTATCGGTCCCAAAGCGCAAGGTGGAACAGGTCTTCTAGACGTTCAGTGTAAGCTAACTAGCTTAACATTAAACTGGTTAGCTCGTTACCCCCTAACGGAAGGCAAGTGGAAAATTGTCTTTGATCATTGGATCAATAAAGCTAGTGGTAATAATAATTTAGGTTGGTATATTTTCCCTAATACTAATGTTAAGATACAAACTACTCCTTTTTACGAGGAAGTTATTTTAGAGACTCATGCTGTTCCTATTTTCAACAACTGCATTGCTACTAGGGATGACACTGTCTTAAACAGTCCTGTTCTTAAATCTGCTGGTATGACCAAAGTAAAAAATGTGACCAGACAAGGTAGATTGATTTCTTACAAAATAGTTGCTAGAAAATGTCCCACTCAAAGAATCAATGCAGGTAGAATCATGGGCAGGTTGAAAGATCATTTAGATTTCACCTTAGTTAAAGAACAGAGACAAGGCCCTGCTAATGATATATGCAACTGGCTTGTTTTCCTCGACCATGATGGTAACAGTGAGTTCCAAATCAAGAAAACTAATACAAAATCCAATTACTCAAGGTTAATTTCCAAGAAATTTATCCCTCCTAAAAGTCAGAAAGGATAATCCTAACATTATTGCCCACCTCATTCTGTAAGTAATATAAGTAAATAAATAACTTTACATTCAAATGTGTAACAACTTTTTATTTAATCTTCAACATGTAAATATTGTAAATTAATGTTTTTTGTTTTTCTTGTATGAGTAAAATTGTGATTGTGTTCTTTGTGAAGGCGATGAAATAAATGGAGCTGTATAGCTCTACTTTCATGAAAAAAAAAATAAATAAAAAAATAAATAAATAAATAAATAAATAAATTTAAAAAAAAATAAATAAAAAAATAAATAAAAAAATAAATAAATAAAAAAATAAATAAATAAAAAAATAAATAAAAAAATAAATGAATAAATAAATAAATAAATAAATAAATAAATAAATAAATAAATAAATAAATAAATAAATAAATAAATAAATAAATAAATAAATAAATAAACAAACAAACAAACAAACAAATAAGTAAATAAATAAATAAATAAATAAGTAAATAAATAAATAAATAAATAAATAAATAAATAAATAAATAAATACATAAATAAATAAATAAATAAATAAATAAATAAATAAATAAATAAATAAATAAATAAATAAATAAATAAATAAATACATTAATAAATAAATAAATAAATAAATAAATACATAAATAAATAAATAAATAAATAAATAAATAAATAAATAAATAAATAAATAAATAAATAAATAAATAAATAAATAAATAAATAAATAAATAAATAAACAAATAAATAAATAAATACATACATAAATAAATAATTGCATAAATAAATAAATGCACATAACTAAATTGGCTGATGACACGCCAAGCAAGCTCTTTTCGGGTATGGAAAAACAAAGAACCAGTGATAACATTATTAACAACTTAAAAGACGATGACAACCATTATTATAGCGATTATATATTTATGTGTAATTATGTTAATTCCTTTTATCAGAATTAATATTCTGCTAAGAATTTAGAGGTTTCCATTCAAGGAATTGAAGTTTGTCAAGCCATTTATCAAATGAAAACTTGTAAATCACCGAATTTTATCAATTGTATTGGCAGTTTATCAAATAAGATTTTATTGAAGTTATTAAGGAATGCTATCAGAATGGCATTCTCCCCCTACTTTGAACAATGCTTTGATTCGTCTTATTTACAAAAACAAAGGGGAAAGAAGTAATCTTAAAAAATTGGAGGCCGATAAGTCTTCTCAATGTTGATTATAAAATCATTTCCAACGTCATTACAAACCGTTTAAAAAAAATATATAATTATGTATAATTATGTTATATTATAATTCATTATAGGTACTGATCAATCGTGTGGTGTTCAAGACAGAAATATCAGTGATAATCTCACGGTACTGAGAAATATTATTTTCTATATTTATAACGAAAATGAACAAGCTGCAGCTATTCTCAGTAATGACCAAGAGAAAGCCTTTGACAGGATTGAATGGAATTAACATGATGGAGACTATGGGAATCCCTACGGGATTAATTAACTGGGTGAAAATTCTATATAGTAACCCCACTAGCAGTGTTATTGTTAATAATTTCATTACAGAACCATTTAATGTCACCAGAGGTATTAGACAAGGGTGCCCGCTGTCGCCTCTTTTGTACGTTATTTGTGACGAAGGTTTGGCCAATCTCATAAGGAATAACATCAAAGGTCTTGCTCTTCCCAATACTGATTGTTTCTTAAAACTGTTTCAACATGCTGACGATACGACTATTTTTATTACAGATGATAGTGATTTCAAAGTTCTTGAAAATATATTCAGTAATAACAGCAAGGGTACTGGTTCCAGAAGTAATATAAAAAAATCGCAAGGGCTCTGGGTTGGTAAATGGAAAGATAGACTTGATAAACCGGGGGGGGGGGGTTTCATGGGTCAATGATCACCTGAAAATCCTTGGCATTTATTTTGGCAACCATGACAACACTGAAAGGAATTGGGAGCCAAGGATACATAAAATGAAAGCCGTTCTTGACAAGTGGAAGGGAAGGATTTTAACGATGAAAAGGAAAGTCGTTGCCATTAATAGTTTCATGGGCGCAAGTCTATCCTACCAGGGATCAATCATCCATTGTCCAGAGGATTACGTAAAGCAAATGGAGCGCATTAAGTGGCATTTCTTTTGGAATGGCAAACTGGATAAAATAAAAAGACAGACCATTACCGGTCCTGTAGCTAAGGGAGGCACTGGAGTAGTTGATATTCGCCTCAAGCTGCAAGCTTTAAAACTCAATGCTTTCAAAAAGTATCACACGGAATGTGGAAAATGGAGACATTTTTTCGAGTACTGTTTATACAAAGCTAGCGGGAAGAACGAACTTGGCTGGTACATTTTAGATAACCCTAAAGCCATCGTTCGTGGTACTCAGGATTATTTTAAAGAATTATTTCATGCTTCACAGAAATCTGAACTTAGCTATAACAAAGTGTTCTCCTGTGTTAACGAAACTCACGAGCTCCCTCTCTGGAAAAATAGCACTTTTACTACCGATAAGGATAAAGAATTATACAGCAAAATACTTAAATCCATGGGGATGAATCGTTTAAAACATGTTCTCGAAAATGATAGTTTAATTAGTCACCAAACTCTGGCTAAAGTTTGTAAAATCTTTCCTCTAAATGCTGGTAGAATCAGCAGTGGTATAAAGAAAAACATTAATCACAGCCACGTCATTGAAAACAGAGAGGGTCCACCTAACCATTCTTTGAATGGTCGGTGTCCCCTTATGGAAGCCGATGAAAAAGATTTGTGGTTTAAATTAAAACATCGAATTCTCCCTATTAGGGACAAATTGTACAATGTTGGTATCACAGATGACAATGTCTGCTCACATTGTAAACATGTTAATGAAACTATTGAACATGTGTTTATAGAGTGCAACAAATGTTATAATGCTTCGTTATTTGTAGAAAATGTCATAAAAAGTACTTAGGCAATCCGCATTTCTACCTTTTTGATTGTGCTAGAATTCTTGGTCTTCACATTCAGACGATGTAATTCTATTTGTAATTGTTAAATTGCATAAAATTATTTGGAATATTCGATGTGAAGTATCCCATCCGAAGGACGGAGCAATAATGGTTAAGTGTCTTTCTTAAGGACACAAGTGTCACGACCGGGACTCGAACCCACACTCTGCGCAGTCGGAAACACCAGAGCTTGAGTCCGGTGCTGTTATCCGCTCGGCCACTACACGCCAGGGCTTTTGGGACGAACATGTCGAGACAAAAGAAAGTTTAACATGTCAGAGGATGACAATGAAAAAGAAATTACTGCAGGAAAAAAAAAACACGTGTTGAGAGAAAACGCTCACTTGGAGGCGGAGGGCTGTACGGAAGACGACAAACACGAAGGAAACAGAATCGGGAGATGATGAAGAAATGTACACACACATGGAAGATGTCCAGCAGCAAGAAAACAGCCCCGATGCAAAAGGTTAAATCGCCCTATAAACCAGACGGAGAGTACAGCGATTCTGGAAACGACGTTCATCGTGGGAAAGAAAAACACACGAAGAGGACATCTCATACTAATGGTCTAGTCCGCCCCGCCAGATTAACAACGCCAATCTTACAAGTCAGGACAGAAAAGCCAAACCCGAAAAGATCGCCAGCCCAGACCAGCTCACCAACCGGATGAAACAAGCAAAACTAGACAGGAAGGTCTTTCCGAAACCACCAAACAAGTCCAAACAAGATTGCCATTCAAGTCAAAGTCACTAGTTTGACCTAGGTGGCCGATTAGAGTATTCTTGACAGTCATATTAGTGCTCAAAACGTTTCAGTAGACCTGACAATCTACTCAGTCTGAATCTATGCAAACAAATACGAACAATCGACCGGACAAAGGAAATAATGTTGTCATCTCAAACCAGCCAGCCTACTAAGACCAAGCAGTCCCAGCTAAACCGAGGCAGCTTACCAACATCAATCAGTCAGAGGGGAAGAGGTAGAGGCAGAACGAAGAAAGCAGACGCGATATTTTTAGTTATTTCTCTCTGTAAAGATGTATTTTATGTTTACTTAATTTTACATGTATTTATTGTCGATAGCATCAGACAATTTGTCTGGTTTGAAAAGTGATTTTAAACGTAATGTCTTTTAGATTTTTTTGAAGCGTCCCAAGTTCAGTATTTGTTCTTCAAGAAACCCACTAAAGGTGACGATCACTCAGTGGCAAAACAAAAAAATAAATACATAAAAAATAAATTAATTATGGGAACCGTCAATCAAGAGGGGGGTGCATTTTTTACATCCCATAAATCTCGAAATCACTTACATTGATAGTGACATTGAGGAAATATGAATACAAGGAAACATCTAATCAAATAATGAGTCTTTTTTCTATTGCCTCAGTGTATGCTCCTTATGAGTTCTACTCCAAGGCCCAATTATTTAGTAGTTTATGTGGCCGTATTGATCTCAATGATTGTATGTAGGTGTTTTTTGTTGGTTGTGATATTGATAAGCATACTAAGGATCCCAGTAAAGTTATCATACACAATGTTTAAAATAAAAACATATATGTATTCTGTTTGGCAAACGGTTCACCCAAGAAATCTGATTCTACTCATTACTATTAAGTCACTCAGAAACCAAGCAGAATTGACTACCTTCCTACGTCATCTTATCTAATCAATAATGTTATCGCTATTACTTTTTACACTGGAATGTCGTCCTCCGTGTTTTGATTTTGACAATTGTTTACCCTAAAGTCCGTGACAAGATGCATCGTGATACTTTTCTTGAGTGCTGGAAAAAGGGTAAATTCAGGATTTTAAAAATTATCCAAGGGTTCGGTAGAGAAGAAGAGTCGTAAACAAAATCAGAAACAGGAAAAATTATCTTTGTTCCAAATGAAAAAAAAAAAAAAAAAAAAAAAAAAAAAAAAAACCTCGATACATGGTAGGAACAAGTCTTTTGGACGTCAGGGTCATGCTGTCTGAAACTGATGTTGTTGAAGAATTATATAAAAAGTAATATTAAGTTAACATCTTTCTTTAACTATTGGATCGAGAGTATCAGCGAAAGCCTTAATCTGGGGTGGTATGTGATTGGAAAAAAAAGTCACTGCAGATCACTCCCTTTTGTTCGGAGCTTTTTGCAGCCTACGAAAAATCAAGGGGCGTTTTTGAACAAGAGTACTCTTCAGCATTGGAAGTTATGAACATCCCTGTCTGAAATAATTCAGTGGTTACAGACATTATCCAGGGCGACAGATGATCTCTCAGATCATTTCTACTTAATGAAAGGAATAGGATCCAAATTCGTAGCGTTATCAAATTGTACAAATTCCCATGTGTTCTCCAGAAAGACGAGAATCAAAAGTTTAGGTTCTGATAAAAAAATAAATAAATAAATAAAAAATCCACCTTACGTCAGTGACTGTCTTCATATGTTCGCACAAATACAAAACAAATTGTTATAAAAACAAACAAACAAACACATAAGCAGGCAAGCAAGCAAGAAAGCAAACAGGCAAGCGAACGATTAAACGAACGAACGAATGAACGAGGGGACGGAGGAACAGAGGAAGAACAAACAAACAAACAAGCAATTAAACAGGCAGCCAGACAAAAACACAAACAGGCAAACAAGCAATTAAACAGGCAGACAGACAAACAAACAAACAACCCAACAAACACCCAACAAAGAAAGAAAAAAAAGCCAAACAAACAACCCAACAAAAACCAAACAAAGAAATAAACAAACAACCCAACACCCCAGTAAACAGACAAACAAACAAACAAACAGGCATTTAAACAGGCAGGCAGGCAGGCAGAAAGGCACCAAGAAAGAATTCGCTACATTGCGTACTTTTCTAGATATTTTGAGTTTTGTGACTTGACTTAGATTGGAAACTTTGCATTGCGGGGAATACAATCAAAGTTGTCGGTAAAACCGAAACATCTAACGCGTCGTCTTTTTGAAAGAAACCGATTACTTAACAACTAATTTCAGCTGAACTAATTTCAGTATACTGCTCGAAACTTGGAGTTGCTACTGGATCATGTGCACTACATTTACGCCTAATAGGACAGCCGCTTGGAAAGCCGTTTTATTGTTTATTTAGATGCTGCCAGAGATTATAGACTACAGAAGGCGGGGGATCGGGAATTTGGGCTGCAATGTGAAATGAGCCCTGTACGCCATTTCAGGAAGCAACTCTGTTGATGCCACAGAGGATCAGTACAGGCAATGACCATTGCTATCAAACACATGTGCATACTGAAATGGCGCCCAAGTATAGTTCAAGTTCCAGTACTACATAGAGCCCAGTTTCCCCATCTGTAGCATTCGGCACTCTTGAATCAGTGGATGGTACCTTCTTTGCAGTCCAGTCCTTTGTAACCGGTTGCACAACTGCAACCATAGGGGTCAGGTAAACAGAACAGTAGTCCCTCGCAAGAAGAAGCACCCAAATCGAATGATCCACACTTTAAGTTTCCTTTTTGGCCGAAGGTATTTCCTCCATGTACTACAAGGATATCAAATAACAATAAAACAAAATAAAGATAATCACAGAAAATACTTGTTCAATTATTACTTTCCAATTTTGACGGAAGCCACTATTCTTTCTAAATTTGAGGACAAATTTCTAAAATAGTCTAATCAATCTAAGCACAAAAATGCCTTGACTTAGACAAATTTGCAAATTAAACAGGTTTTTTTTGCAAGTGTCTCCTGAAACCCTCCCAAACAACATATCAAACAAGTAAACAAATAGTAATAAGAACATTTTGCATAATTGGCATAAATTACAATTGTTAACTCTTGCCTATTTTTTCTGTATTACTTGTACGCACACACCCTGATAGAAGTATAAATGATATCACTCTCACATCGTAATTGAATGCAAGTGTCTCTTGAAACCCTTCAAAACAACGTCTGAAAAGTTGAAAAAAGGAAGTAGGAGAAACATGCAAAATTTGCACAAATAACACACTGCCGCATAGTTTGAATAAATTAAAAAATGTCGCGTTTGCCGCTATTTTCACTAATATATGTACGCACACAACTATATAGAAGTATAAATGAATGATATAAATGTCACGTAATATTTGCATGCAAATTGTCCTTGAAACCCTTCAAAACAACGTCTCAATAATTAGTAAAAAGGAAGTAAGGAAACATGCACAAATAACACATTGCCGCTTTTGCCTCTATTGTTACTTATATAAACACGCTGATAGTAGAAAAAATGATATTTTCATAACATCACTGACCCTCGGTAAGATTTTCATATTGGAGGTGCTGTATGATGTGGTTGAGGAGGACTCTTGCCCTGGAACGAGATACACCCAGTGCGATATGGGTAGCGATATGCCCCGGTGGTTTCACATGGCTGGCGATTTCCTTTCTTTTTATGAAGGTATGCAACGGAGGCGTCTTTCAAGTCCTAAAGTATGACACTTGAATGGCCCCTATATGTATTTGAAGATGTTCACCAGCTTCTGGATGGGAACAAGGCATCCTGACTTTCACGAGTGCCTCGTTGACTGGAACCTGGGAGAGACATTGAATGACCTCATCATTGATGGAGGGTGGACAGTTCAGGACTGTATCGCAGTATTCAGTCAATCTGCAATGAGCCATCGACACAATACAAGCAGGCTTGCCACCAAACCTGACCAAAAGGTTTGGTTACACAACCTGTGGTCTCCCCTCCCACCATTTCCAGCGTTTTTTTCGGCAAGCACGGATCAAGGTCTTAAACCAGACTTAACCTTTCTACTAGGCTCAAGGAACATCGGGCACACGGAGGGAGGAGAGATTTCAAGTCAGCTAACATCAAACACTCGACGAACATCAACGACCACCAAGTGGACCGAGTGCTTTAGAACGCATCGCTCCTTTTCAGGCATGGCACCCCAGCCGGATCAGAGAGGCCATCAATATATACAAGCCGACACCATTCCTCAATACATCGGCTTCGACATCGGTGACAATTGGTTCTCACTCTTACTGTTTACTGGATCTCCTATTTCTATGGTCAGATCATCTACTCATTAAACTTAGGTCTGATTCAGTTAAGTGAGCACACAACCCACCCCCCCCCCTTCCCACTGGGTTTCAGTTTAGTTTTAAGTCCAGACTACACCAATCTTGGACCTAAAGACCAGCTAATCCTATCGTTCTCGCCGTCACGCATCAATGAGCTAAGCCCCCAAACCAGTTAATCTTTTTCAGCAGTACAATAAGCAGCATCCAGCAACAGAGTCCAGCATTCTTCTAAAAACCACCAGAGCATATTGATCGAAACGTCGAGTTGTCTAACCATCAGTTCTCATCAGAACCACCACCACTCAAAAGAGTTTTCACACTATATGGTGTCACCACAAACCTCACTCGTTTATAATCCCACCTATCAAAGTTTAAGTCTTGCTTAATAACATTCAAGCGCATACACATTATTGCACAGGTTACAATTAACTGAGCCCTCAATTTTGGCTGGAAAACGTCAGTCACCTCGGAATTTATAATTGGTTGATTTATCTAAAACATATTCGTGAACAACCATGCAAAATTATACACTTAACGCAAATGTTATCAATAAAGTGGTCAATAGTAGATGCTAGCAGGAAAAAGGCGGCCTTCTTGGAAAGACAATTTTTGAATTTAAACTTGGCTGCTTTATTTACTGGCATTTTCAGTTATTATCCTTGCAAAATGTTATGTTAGAAATATTCCATTTGAACTAAAAGTATGCTTCTGTGCAAATGTTACTCCTTTAAATAAATGTGTATTTTTGACAAATATGATTTGATTTTGGCAGGAAATTGGCAGCCATCTTGAAAAATGACGGCCGTCCTTAAATGTTACCTTTCAAATAAATATATTTTGAAAATATCCAGTTATCATATTTGTGCAAATATGATGTTATGATAAAAACATTTTTACTACTACCAGTGCAACATTCTGTTGCAGTTTGTCCATTGTCAAACCACAGATTCACAATATTTTGTTGCTCAGAGGTCATTCAATCCATGTCATTTCAACATACTCAAATGTTTTATATCATTTTATTGAGCTTTTAGACAATCACAACCAAAATGCGTTCACTTTTTGTAACTACGTGTATATTTAATAATAAAACAATCTATAATTTACCAAACTATAAAATTACATGTTATGGATTAAACAACAATTTATTCTTGAGATTTGAGTATTCTCGGTCATTTGCTTATATTGTGCTTTCTTTAGTTTTATGTTTGGAATGTCTTTCATAAATGCGTTTTATCTTGAAGCTTCTAAAGAGCGGTTCTAGGATGCTCTTAACAGTTTATCTATTAACATTTATAATTTATCTATTACCTTTTAATAGCCGGATAGATACATATTGATACCGGCTAATAATACAACAATTCAAGTAAAAATCGCACCCCTCCGCGCGGCTTTTTCAGCCGAGAGTCAAAACTGCTTATCTATGATAATGATATGCCTTGACCCCTGACGTCATCGGTGGATAGAAACACACTGTCAGCATTTGACATACACATATAAACGTCTCTTTTGTGAAGAAACAAAACACACTCAAGAAGAAACAAACCGTACGTAATACGGTAAACTAATCGTTGTGTCCATCCAGGGTATCCTAAATTGTTTCGTTGTAAAATGAAGCCTACACATTGCGTAGTTTTTCGTAAACAAACTTTAACATTTCCAAGGATCAATGCTCCGCAGACCGTGTGCGAGCAGACCCCCCCCCCCCACACACACACACACAACCTTACGGATCCAGTTTGTGGGGTACTGCTATTGTTGTTCTATTGTTCCCTTTTCTAAAGAATTCCCTTGTGGGGCCCTATTGTTCCTATTGAAATTGCCTTGTGGGGTCCATTGTTCAATTTTTAAAAGTACCCCGTAAGTTGGCCAGTGTAAGGGCACCACCACCTTACATATGGCAGTTACGGGGTACTTCAATTGTTGTTCTATTATTCCCTTTTCTAAAGAAATCCTCCGTGGGGTACCACTTGAACAAAGAAAACCTTGTGGAGTAGCATTGTTCTGTTGTTAAAAATACCCCGTAAGTTGGCATGTGTAAGGGCACACACCTCCAAGCGGACACGCGACGACAGTTCTGTATGGTTTTAACGTGCGCAACCAGCGACGATTATTGCTATGTCATGGACATGTGGGAGGGGTAGGGAGCCAGACCACCGAGTAACTTTTTCCACTGCAGGTTTGTCAGGCTATTGCAAAGTCGGGGCTTGGAAAGTAAGAAGTGGTGGGGAAAAAATGTGGACAAATGTGAACAATTTAAATAAAATGTTTTCCCCCTTTAGAATGATATTTTGTTCCCTCGTAAAAAAAAATGTTGTTTCCGAAAAAGAAGAAGAAAATAAAATCAGTCCCTGCACATGATTTAATTCGCTCGAATTTGGATTTAGAGGTAACGAATTCATTATTTGATTTAAATCTTGAAAAAAAAATCATTTTTGTTTTGGGGAACGAAAGCATGTCTCGAGGGAACAAAAGCGTATCTTGTGGAAACGATAGCATACCTCTAGTGAACAAAAGCGTGTTTTAAGGAAACAGACGTGTATTTCAAAAGAAACTAAAGCATTTCTCAAGGGAACGAAAGCGTACCTCGAGGGAACGAAAGCGTATTAGAGAAACAAAATCATTCTTCGGGTGTTTTAAAGCATGTTTCGAGGGAACAAAAATCTTTGGGATTTTGGGAACGAAAGTATATCTTGAGTGAACGAAACGTACCCTGAGGAAACGTAAGTGTATTTTTAGAGAACTAATGCGTAATTCAAGGGAAATAAATCATTGAAGAAACGAAAGCGTATTTTTCGGGAACTAAAACATATCTTGAGGGAACGAAAGCGTACCTTGAGGGAACGAAGGCGTACCTTGAGGGAAAGTAAGCGTAGTTTAAGGGAACTAAAGCGTATCTCAAGGGAAATACAGCAATGAAGGAACGAGGGCGTATTTTGTGGAAACTAATGGATGTCTCGAGAAAAGCTTATTTTGAGTGAACGAAAGCGCATTTTGCAGGATTAAATAACTATTGGCAAAAAAAAAAAAAGGTAATAAAATTACTTCGGGGAATTAGTAAATTGTCGAATAAATTGGCTTTATATTTTGAAAAAAAAAAAAAAAACACTAAACACTTTATTTTGCCTCAGAAAATATGTCGACTGGATCCGCATGTCTAGTCGCAGTGATAACATTTATTTAAACAGAGCACCAGTATAATTGCGACATGTAGGTCGGTGTTCATGTACTTAGTAAAAATCAAGCCGAGCTGTAAATTCGTCTTGCTTACTCAAAGAACGAAAATCCCCAAATCACAATCCGTTGTAAATTTGCTTGCTGATTGTTTACCTGTTAGGTCGTCCAATAACACACATTTAGTGCCGTACTGATTAAAAACGGTGATGTTTAGCGGTGTTTTTGCGTTGGCTGTGTGCGATCGCATAGGCAAGTCCAAACTAGCTAAGTACCAATGGCGTCACCAGTCGTTCATTGCGGTTTGTTTGACCTTGGGCTTTTTCAGATTTTGGGCTGGGAGTGTTTTGAGGAAAGGATATTGTTTTACCCCGTTTTAGCGTAAGGTAAGGGACTCGTAATACTTTTTATATTTCTTGGGGACTCCATCTTTTGGACAATTGTACAAACTTACTATTTCAGAGCATTCTGGAGCCACTCTATTACATCATTATCTTAGCTTTGAATAAGCATGTACAAATAACGATTATTGTTTTATTTTGACTTGAAACCGTACAAATGTTGATAGAGCTTGTTTATAACTTGTCTCATATAAACTAAACTTGTACATTTAAGCGGGGATGATGAACGTGCATCGTTAAAAAAAGTAAAGCAAATGGTTCTGGGCAAGAAAGCACAATTATTAATCATTACTAACATTTTTCACACGTTGTGCCACTAAAACCTGGTGGACAAATACAAACACCACTGGCGTCATCACACACTCCGCCGTTTAAACAGATCAGGCAGTAACCAAGACAATCAGGCTTCCCCCATTTGTTTTCTTGACATCCTGTAAAAAAATAATATTCAAATTTTGAGGAATGAGGAGAAACTTTACAGCTGGAATTTGTGTTAAAAACATTGAAGATGCATGGCATTTTTTTGCTGAGAAACTGACATTTTTGACGTGAACCTCAGAAAAAGGAAAAAAACATTATTTAATACAATAATACATTAAAATCAAGAAGCTTCAAAAACAGGAAATTAAGCACAACGCTTGACTTCGAGTTTCTATAACCTAATATTTATTAGTATCTAAAATGTGCATTTAACGTCATTCTTGAGTTGTTTTCGTTTGCCATTAAAAGGACAAACTTGATATACAGAAAAAAGAGGAAAAACAAATTGTTCTAACTCCAGGGAAAACAAGTACAAGTAGTCTTATTTTTCCATAGCACGTACAGCGCAATTATAAAAGGAAAAGTAATTTTCATTTTGTGCGCTAAAATAACTGTTTTTGTCCACTTAAAATTATTATGTACACTCAAAGTCCACTGCACAAATGTTTCCTTTCGAGAAAACTCCCCTGGTCACTTGAGCTGATATCGATCCCTTCAGAAGTTCATGAAGGGCTATTGATGCCAGGGAGGTTATTGAATGCATACAAATACACAATTGTGGGTGTGTGTTTGTGTGCCATTACACACTTACTGGGCAGTTTTAACAATTGGACTGCTACCCCAGAATGTTCTAATGGTACCCCAAAGATAATTTCTTAAAAAAGGGAATACTAAACAACAATCTAGGTACTACGTAAATGCCACAAGCAAGGGTCTGTGGGTAGGTATACACATTCACACCGGGAACCTATAAAACAAGGGACAATAGGTCCACGGTTGCTATAACAAAGGGTAACAAGCTTTAAGAAGTTAGAGTTAGGCTAATAGGCATTCGACATTCACATAGGTTTGTACAGATGTGTACTTTTCATCGAATGTTTACTCTCTTATTTTGTTATCACACTAAACGTTCACATATGGGCTGGTACAGCGAATGTCTACTTTGCTATTTCGATATTGGATATTGGACATTTAAGGTTCGTATAGTGACTGTCTATTCTGTTAACTCAATACTGGACAAAGAATGTAGGCTTGTACAGTGAGAGTCTAAGCTCTATTTCGATATTAGACATTTGACACTTTAAGATTCATACGCGAATACTGTACATATTTTGTTATTTCGATAAACGACATTGGACATTGTTACGAGCACGTACAGCGCACACAAGACACACCAGATCATCCTCTAAGTAATTACCGTTGAAATGGGCGGCGCTAATCCGTTTCATTGTTTGAGACACTGCAAACAAATTTCTGGAAGCATTATCTTGCGATAATGCTTTAGTACTATAACTCGCTATAAACTCGCTATAAAATACTAAAAAGTTTTAGTACTTTCCTTTAGTAAATTTCTTTTTACGGTCTGTGAGATATTTTTAACAGGACTCAACAAATAAAGACCTTTGGAGGTTACAACTTTTTACAACTCGTCGAAGGAACGTTTGAAGAGAGTTCGTCTTTGACCAATGAGCAGATTTTAGATCCGGAAGGGACATGTTTTTTAAACTTAATCTACAGTTCGGTATTTCGGGACTTCTTCCTCATACTTTGTGACTGGGTTAACTTAAGTTCCCATTATTTTTTCGTCTATTTCCGGACGTTTATCGGATTGAATTCGCCCATGTTAGCGCAGTCATATCAGCAGCGAAGTGTTTGCTTTTCTTGAGGTTGCCGTTTTCCACACAGTCTGTTTGTTTAGTTCTCGATTGCATATTTTCCCCATTAACGAATGTTTTGAGATTTTCAGATTGTAACAACATTCACTTTTATGCTTGTACAGCAATTGGCTAATTGCATCCTTTTTCATTTGAACATTGGACATTCACGTGCGTTTGCGCAGTGAATGTCTACTTTTATTTAGACACTGTAAATCGAAACACTATTTTTCCAACGAATGTGTACTTTCTTTTTCATATTGAACAATAGGAAAGTAAAATTCAGAACTCTTAATTTGTATTTATGGTGCAACTGGTCGGCAGGTTTACTGCCGTGGCCCTATAGGCACGACGGCAGATAGGGAACTCAGAAGGGTCACTTTGTGTTTAAGCAAAGACCGTAGCCTTTGGACATTGCGTTGTTATATAATCCCATCAACATGCAAAACAAATGGGACAGTGCTAACGACAATAACAAAAAGCATGTTTCAAATGAAAAGACCACTAGGGCGTATAGTGAGTGCGTCATTTTCTTTACTGCCGGCACTACGAGAGTTTGAGGGAGAGAGTGTCAAACTTTCACCGCCTCCATCCCCTCCATTCACTGCTTAGACTCAAATTATTAAGTAAGTACAATTTGTTATTATTGACGCTGGCAACCAGAGATTGCTTGATAGCTAATTTGTTGCTTTAAACAATGGCGAACATAGAAAGAGGGCCATTAGAATCTGCTACCAAAGTCTGTATCGTTGGGCACTCTTTTATTAGGCGCCTCAGTGACACGATTATACACGGTCATCACACATTAAAAAACAATTTCGGGATAAAGAAAACTCAGGTATGCTACATTTGCAAAGGCGGATGGCGAGTGCAAGACATTCAAGCCAACTTAAACAAAATAGTGTAGCACAAGAGCCGAAAATAGTTTTACTACAGTGTGGTAGCAATGATCTAAACACAGAAGAATGTACAGACAAGGTAGCGGGCCAGCTCCTCGATATAGCCCACAAAATACACACAATGACTCATGCAAAATGGGTCGTAATCTGTCAAATTTTTCATAGGAAGAAAGGTCGTTATATCCATTACGACATTGAAGCCATCCGTTTTAATAAACGGGTTGATCAAGTCAATGTTTTGTTGAAAGCAAATTGTGCAAAACAGCAAGGCCTAAAATATTGGAGGCATCGTGGTATGACAAAAATAGAGTCAGGTGCCGAAAGTTCAGATCCGGTTTTATGCCGAGACGGCGTTCATGTCTCAGCCAGGGGACAATTCAAATACTATAAGTCGCTACTAGGCGCAATACTGTTCAGTCTGAAAAACAGCTAAAACAGTTTTCACATTAATGGTGTCATGGTACAGTCGTCAGTACCTTTTTGGTATGGCAGCACTTCGGCAACCTATTATCGCTACAGCATGGATAACTTATTAAAAAAAAAAAAAAAAAAAAAAAAAAAAAAAATGAATAAAAACATTTTAATAACAATAATTCTAGCTTCAAAAATGCTCACTAGTAGCTGTTCGAACTTTGTCGAACCGAAGCAAGTAAGACCAAAGCTGAGAGCGGGGCGCCCGTGTATCCCCTTGGCACCAGGTTGCTGATAGGGCTAATAAGCTGTATTCAAATTTATTTGCTCCTGTGGAGCTTGTGGTTTAATTTGTTTATGCGTCTTTTGTATGGGGGCACATAGACGAAATGGCACAAGTTTGTCTTCATGTTCGGCTGTAATGCAGCTAAGTCTTCTTCCCCCTCCCCGCCCCCCCCCCAAAAAAAAAAAAAAAAAAAACCTATATGTAAAAAAAAGGTACCTATATGTAAGAAGCCAAGCCCCATGGTTGGGCCTTTTGAGCCAGCCCGCTGCGGCACAAGAATTTGGCTATGTATTGCTGTTATTACAGGTAGACTGCGTGTTCTAGAGAGCACAAGAGTTTGGGTGAAATACTGACAGTTTCCAAAAAGTCACAACATCGTCGACCTTGTTGGTAAAACAAGGACGGCCAAGGAGTCCTGAACAATCCATCACAAATAAGGTCTCAAAAAAGTCTCAACAACAAAAAAGTGATAAATAATAATAAAATAAATAAATAATAAATATATAAGTATACTATAAAAAATGAGAAGAAACGAACAAATAGGTTAATTTGAAACAGTAACTGCTCTCGTAGAAATTTTTGTTTGTACAGGATGCCACGTGAAAACAGTAAAAGGAAACGCAAGGTAGCGCCAAAAAGCACTACCAGTAAGAAACCTCGCACTAGGCAGCAAAAAACTAGTGAGGTACCTCATCAGGAAGAGATACCTGATGCAACGGAAGCTACCGTGGCACAACAAACTGAAATACCCTCACCGACTGAATAGCCAGTTCCAATAGCACTGGACATAGATACCTCGGCCATACAACAAGTTGTGACTGAGTCAGTCGTCACTGCCATAACTGATCACATCAGACAGGCCGTCAGAACAGAACTTAACAAGCTGCTTCCAAATCAAACAAATGCGAACGGCCAACAACAACAACAAACTGGCTCAGTTACGGCTGTAGGTTCGCAACCAGTGAGGCCGGCCGCAGCATCAACAAGGACACCTCAAACTCAGAGTGGGGGTCCACACAGAACCACACAAGGAGAGCCAAACAGTACCAACTTTCAAGAAAACACAACAGTGGGGCTTGGGCAGGGGCCAAGCCTACCTATGTTTACACAGTCAGCACGGGGACCGTCGGGATTGGGACAGGAGCCGAACCCTGGCGGGTCCTGTGTTGCACCTTGTGGAGCCTTGTTTACCAGTGTTGCAGGTGAGTCTGTAGGTATACGGGATCTTGTTCCCCTTTCTGCACCCTTATCTCTGGACTTTGCGGTCAGTCATGACATTCGGAATAAAATCTGGGCAAAAGAGTATGTGGAATTTGGAAGTTTGCTCGACACTAACCAAACAGTTCAAAACAAAGTCGTGGTCCAAAAGAATGAAAACGGTGACAGTTCTTTATGTTTAGCCCCAACAAGCAAGAAACTGCCAAAACATATAAACGAATGGATTTCAGCATTCTCAATTTTATCGACCGTTTATACCCAAAAATTTCCAGAAGAACATAACAAAATGCTAAAATATGGCGAAGTCGTACTGCAAATTGCCGCAGAAGGGGGTAATTTCAATGTATACGATGTTAACTTCAGAAAGCTTAAGCAAGTCACAAGTCTGCCTTGGGATCATTTTCATACCGAATTGTACCTAAAGTCTATCAGCCCCATACAACATGGTAACGGCGACAGCTATACCCATGGCTATACCACGCAATCAGGTGTTAGAAGCAACTTCCAAAGTCAGACTTTGGGAAATTCGTTCCAAATCCCTAAAGGTTTCTGTTACCCTTTTTCACGTGGCCAACTGTGTGACAGGTCTTGTGGCTACAACCACAGGTGCTATAAGTGCAAGGGTATGCACCCAGGAAACCATTGTAAGTTAAGTAACTCACAGGCTACTTTTCGTGGGCGTGGTGCATATGCAAGGTCACATTGGGCAATGTCAAGGCAACACTTTTCACAAAGGGGCTTCAGAAAAGAACAAAACCAAAAAGGTGCAGGAAGGGGATTTGACGACCCGTGCCATGTGCGACCCAGTAACGCCGGTAAATAAACAAACTCTAGAACAAATGTTGGTAGGATATGATATAGAAAAGGCAAAATACTTAATTGAGGGTTTCTCTGTTGGTTTTCGACTTGGTTTCACTGGCGCACAAAAAATGATGGTGTCCAAAAATTTACGCTCGGCAATTGAAAGCCGTCAAATGGTGTCAGAAAAAATCAAGGTTGAACTACAAAAAGGTAGAATAGCTGGTCCGTTTAGTATAATCCCACTACCGAATTTTCGAGTAAGCCCAATTACTTCAATTCCGAAAAAACAACCAGGAAAGTTTCGGGTTATTCACAATTTATCTCATCCGGTAAAAGAGTCGGTTAACGACGGGATTCCGGACTTTAATTCCACAGTCCATTATGCGACAACAGATGATGCTATCAGGATTTTGAATTTCCTGGCCCAGAATGTCTGTTATCGAAAGTTGATATTCAATCAGCGTTCAAAATTATACCAATACATCCAAAAGATCATAACCTTCTTGGTTTCACCTGGGAAGGAAAATTTTATTTTGACAAGACATTACCAATGGGTTGTCGGTTAAGCTGTGCTATTTTTGAACGTTTTAGCACGGCAATTGAATGGATAGCGGCAAGGGCACTTAATCCTGGTGGTCTAGTACATTACATTGACGATTTCTTAATTATTTCATCCTCAACTCAAACTGGTCAACACGATTTAGAGGGGTTTCAAACATTATGTTTGAATTAGGGATCCCTCTGGCAAAAGAAAAAACAGTAGGACCTTCGAACTGCATCACATTTACAGGTATCGAACTAGACGCACGTTCAATGTCCGCTCGCTTACCAGTCGAAAAGCTAGACAAAGCACGCAATTTAGTGCGTGAAACCCTACCAAAAGAAAAAAATTACACTACAAAATCTACAATCCATCATAGGTTTACTTAACTTTGCTTGTAAAGTCGTGCGACCAGGGCGAGGCTTTTTTGAGGAGACTGATCAATTTAACGATTGGTTTAAAGCATCCTAATCACTTCGTAAGGCTTCGCAAAGAAGCCAAACGAGATTTACAGGCATGGCTTCTGTTTTTGCAAAAGTTCAACGGCAGAGCTTTTTTCATATCGGAACAATGGCTACCAGCCGACACCATGCACTTTCATATAGATGCCTCTGGCTCGCTCGGATACGGAGCAGTCTATCAAGAACACTGGTTCTATGGGAAATGGCCAGAAGTATGGGCTGAATCAGGCATAACACTAAAAGAACTGTACCCAATAGTGGCTGCAGTAAACGTCTGGGGCAAGTCAATCGAAAACAAAAGGATCGTGGTCCATACAGATAACGAGGCTTTGGTTAGCATAGTTAATGCCAGCACTTCTAAGGATAGTGATATTATGGCTTTAATACGTAGATTAGTTATCGAAGTAATGGTGCATAATATTCAACTTAAAGCAACCCATGTTCCTGGTGTAAAAAAACGTGTTAGCAGATAAATTATCTCGGTTACAGATAGAGACCTTCAAACAGCTAGCCCCATGGGCCGAGCAACAGCCAACCATACTACCTCACCCCATACAGCCACAGAACTGGTTCCCGGGCTACTGAAACTATTATCAGTTTCAATGGCCGAGTCCACATGGAAGACTTATCAGAGAGCACAAGAGGTTTTGATACAGTTCCTCACACAATATGGTTTTAAAGGATCACTCCCACTGCAGCATATCGTTATTGCCTTGTTCGTCACACATTTAAATGAAGCCAAATACGCGGCTAGTACGATCTTAACATACCTGGCTGCAATTAATTTCATCCACAAATTATACAATTTGCCACAACCGGGGCAGTCTTTTTTAGTGCAGAAAGCAGTCTTAGGAGTGCAAAAAAACAAGCCCAAGTTTGACATGCGGCTACCAATTACGCAGGGCTTGCTCCATAAGATTACAGCCGCTCTAGAGCACTGTGCACAGTCAAGGTATCAAAGGCTAATGTTTAAAAGTATGTTCCTGTTAGCCTTTGCGGCTTTTCTAAGCATTGGAGAAATAACTGTCTCAAATCAAAACACGCTGAATGTCTTAAAGCTTGATAGTGTCAAGAATTGCCCAGACAACCGGGGTTTAAAATTGCTGTTTAGCAATTTCAAGCATTCACGCGGTAGGCAAGTCAGCATAGATATAGGGAGAACTAGGGATGCCTTCTGTCCAGTGGAAGCTTTAATAACGTACATGACCCTACGTCACTCTTTCAACTCTGACTTCCTTTACTGCTGGCCGAATGGGAGGCCTGTTAAACGGACTGAATTTGCCCGCATCTTACAATCAACGGTGCAATTTCTGGGCTTAGAACCTCAGCTGTATACAGGCCATAGTTTCAGAATCGGTGCAGCATGCCATGCTTTTTCCTGTGTTTTTTTCTGATGCACAGATAAGGGAAATGGGTAGGTGGCAATCCAACGCATTTAAAAGCTATATTAGATTATAACCAAGAGGATCCATTTAGGTCCAGAGAGGGTGGTGCAGGACCAACGCGTCTTCTGCAATGTTTTTTTTTTTTTTTTTTTTTTTTTTTGGGGGGGGGCTTATTTTGTTGGGGAGCCGCCCCAAGTAATACTTAGCGGCAATTGCATGGGACGACTTGTGGCGTTTTGCCCCTACAAAATGTACGGATCAAAGATAATGGGTACATAACAAGTAAAATTAAGTTAAAATAAAACTGTTTAAAGATAATTTGTTAAGTTGTATATTACATAAGATAACAAATTTTAGTTATAAAAAACATTTCCTTTAGTATTATGTGGATATTAAGTTGACAAAACAATCACGCGGCGATACCTCTGATGGATTATAAAAAAAAGAAAATATTAAAAAAACCAGCGATAGTTCAGATGTAAAACAATTATGCTCGAGATATGCCGAGTTAGCTTTAAGAGTTGCTACAAAGCCGATGAACAAAAACAAGGAATGGTATAAAATGCTAAAACTATTAAATTATTTAAATGTTAGTTGTATGGTTTTTGTAAACTTAATACAATATCAGATATATAACCTCAAGAATATGTAACTAAGGTTAAACTTATTTATTAAAAGAAAGGACTCCTTAAACACACATACTGGTTTTCTAGCACCCAAGTTTTTGTTGTTGTTGCCAAAGACCTGTAAAACCATAAAGTAAAATTCAGAACTCTTAATTTGTATTTATGGTGCAACTGGTCGGCAGGTTTACTGCCGTGGCCCTATAGGCACGACGGCAGATAGGGAACTCAGAAGGGTCACTTTGTGTTTAAGCAAAGACCGTAGCCTTTGGACATTGCGTTGTTATATAATCCCATCAACATGCAAAACAAATGGGACAGTGCTAACGACAATAACAAAAAGCTTGTTTCAAATGAAAAGACCACTAGGGCGTATAGTGAGTGCGTCATTTTCTTTACTGCCGGCACTACGAGAGTTTGAGGGAGAGAGTGTCAAACTTTCACCGCCTCCATCCCCTCCGTCCGGCCAGTACAACAATTATTTGTTTTGTCTTTCTACCTGTTGGTTTGGGGAGTCCTTTGTTTTTGGTGTTCATGTATAAGCAATTAAAGGAAGCGTTTTGCCCCTACAAAATGTACGGATCAAAGATAATGGGTACATAACAAGTAAAATTAAGTTAAAATAAAACTGTTTAAAGATAATCTGTTAAGTTGTATATTACATAAGATAACAAATTTTAGTCATAAAGAACATTTCCTTTAGTATTATGTGGATATTAAGTTGACAAAACAATCACGCGGCGATACCTCTGATGGATTATCAAAAATAGAAAATATTAAAAAAAACAGCGATAGTTCAGATGTAAAACAATTATGCTCGAGATATGCCGAGTTAGCTTTTAGAGTTGCTACAAAGCCGATGAACAAAAACAAGGAATGGTATAAAATGCTAAAACTATTAAATTATTTAAATGTTAGTTGTATGGTTTTTGTAAACTTAATACAATATCAGATATATAACCTCAAGAATATGTAACTGAGGTTAAACTTATTTATTAAAAGAAAGGTTAAACTTATTTATTAAAAGAAAGGACTCCTTAAACCCACATACTGGTTTTCTAGCACCCAAGTTTTTGTTGTTGTTGCCAAAGACCTGTAAAACCATAAATTCCCTTATTATATGTTTGCACAGTGAATGTGTACTATCCCTACAACAAAGACACCATTTAGTTTTTGTTAAGATTTTCTACGTTCATCTCAATGTAGACATTCACGTTGCTTTGTACAATCAATGTATACTTTTATCTCACATTAAGCTTTAACACCAACAGCTGAAGATTTACGGCAGGAGTCTTAGAACCAGCCACTCATCTAACAATTTTTCTGTGCATTATTGGACACTGATCGAATGTATACTAATCATTTCTATGTAGACATTCACATAGGTTTGTACAAAAAGGGAATGTCTACCTACATCGCAGAATTGAGCTTTTAACTGGCTATCGTCCTAATAAACGATACGTTTACCAAGAGTTAGTGTACTGTAATGTTTTGGTTCCCCCTATCCCCTTCTCTTTATTCCTCTTGTTTTTCTTTATGAAAATAACTTGTGTAGCTGTCAAATTTGACCGGGGCCCTGGATCAACGCATTAGTACTTTTCACTGTTATTGAAATTATGTTGGCTTTTTTAGAAGTCGTTTTTTCCCTTTCTTTTCGAAACAAACAAACGGACGTCATTTTAGTACACCCCCATTCAATACAACCCCATTGACTGGTATTATCCAATGCAAATAATGATTTACCTCTAACAAGTAACCTCATGAGCGCCTGTTTGCCTTCACTGCGTACCAAGGCTTGATGAACCTCGTATGTTCCAGCATCTGTGCTACTTGCTTCCTGGATATCATATTGAAGGTTGCCATTGAACGTAGAGTAAACGCCGCTACTATCCTTTCTCCAACGAGTAGCTGTCCGCGTCGTGGCCGTAGCAGTAACTTCCAGACGTACAGCATCCCCTGAGTTTACCGTCTGACTTATAGCAGTTGGCAGAAAGTCAGCTGCAGAACAAAACCAACAAAAGTAATTGAATTTGCAAGTCTACAAGTCAGTGACATAGCCAGAGAGGAGAAAGGGGTTGGATGGGCTTAGAACTTATTTCCCGGATAAGAAAAACGAAAAAAAATAAAAATAAATGCAACAAAAATAATAATAATAGTAACATACTTTGTAAAGGTTAGAAAAAATACAAAGATGTATTGGTGAAACACACGCAGCTTGATAACAAAGAAGAAAAAAAAAATCTAAACAAAAAAAACCTTTGAGGCCTCACATACTTCTATCACCTATCTTGACTTGACGATATTTAAAGGTACAAGAATCAGGGAAACCGGTACTCTTGACATAAAAGTATGTACCAAACCCAGTCAAACCTACAAATACCTACATAATACATCATCACACTCCAACATGTATTCAAAGCGTTTATATATGGAGACACTCCGATATGCTCGAAACACAAACAACACAGATAATTGATTGGTCAATGTCAATAACTTTTCAGAAAAAAAACAACCAGAGGTTATATTGCCTCGGAATTAGCCAAATTTGTTGAAAGAGTATCTCTCGGTCAAACATGATTCACAAACAACCCCCAAAACCCAAAAGCAAAACCCAACATGTCTAAAATACGACACATAATCCGTACATTAACCATGGTTGACAAAAACAAAGCATTCTGGAATCACTGGTCTTAAATACAATGTACCAAAACCCTTTCTGGACTCTTCCAAGAACCCCCTTCTTTTAATACAGAAAACAAAATAAAAACACAAAAGAACAAATTACCAGAGCCAAATTAAACCAGGGTCCAACCGACTCATTCTCCCAATAGCTTGATCATATTCCACACGACTCTGGATTTATTGATGATCCTGATGAAACGCTTAACATCATATTTTCTTACTAGAAGAACAGTTCACCTTTGGTCAGGATTTCACGCTTACAAACTCATGACTCCACGGCAACAACCCAGAACTTGTTTTTCACGAGACTGGAGACTTATGGATTCTGAGTCACACACACCCGCAAATAAAGAGAAACGATAGAATGATAAAAAAAACTAGAGCTGAGTGTTCGTTTGCAAACGAAACACAGAGCTGTTCCACTTCTTCAAAAATGAAAACTTTAATCAAAACAATTTTGAATGTGATTTTTCGACTGACGAAAACATCCTCCTTGGAGTGTAAACATAATCGTTAGTTGTTGAAATGCAATGACGTCATGTTTCAGTTTTCGCTCTGAAAAAGTCAGTTATGAACCAAAACATCCCGGGACAAAATGTAGTTTCAGACACTTAACAAAAGTTTGATAAATTAAATTAAATTTTACGGGTTTCAATCTGTAGTTTTGTTTTGCAAATTCACAAAAAAAATACGCTCTTCAAAGTCTACAGGATTACATAATGTTTTGTGGCTTGTTTTAATATTATATTGTTCATGAAGTTTACAACGAAATATTGTTGCATTGCAGTATGACAGGACACTTAAAACAATATTTTTGTTTATGTGCAGTGTGACATTCCAATACAAAAACTATTTGTAGGCCCCTAAACTTTATCAAGAGCATAGTAAAATGTTTGACACACGTCAAGAGCATAGTAGAATGTTTGACACGCGTTCACAGTACACAGAAACGAACATTGTCTTGGTGGCACTAGTTTAGAACATTGTGAGAGCTGATCCGTTTATGTGGTTTCAGAGAACGAAGTAATTTTTACCTCAAAATGTTATGCCAAATAAAACACTAGTTGCAAGTAGTTCCCACAGATTTGCTATGGGGCGCTGTAACTCGAGCTTAGGTAAAAAACGGAGGTTATTCCACAAAAGGGCGCTATTTTAGGCAACACGTAGACTAAAAACCACTATAATAATACTATACAATCCATGTACATGTTATCTATAACGACACGTAGTGGCTGTACAGGTCCACAGTATGAACGTGAAGGCCAAACTCTCGTGCACTGTCATACAGTGTGGGTCAACAGACACGTGCGCGTTGACGTCAGGTTTTGACCAGATGTGAATGTCAAAATGTTATTATTTCTGTGCAAAAGTTTGAGCAGGCTCAACATTTTACAGCATGGTACAAAAATAATGCTAAGATGACAAGCAGTGTTTGAGATACACATTTTTTTAATTGTCAACTTCCGGTTTGAACCGGAAGTCAAGGTCAAATGGGGTCAGATTGTGTGTAACATTTGTTGAACTTTTTACGACCTGCCCGATGATTTATAGATTGTAAAAATCCATTATGCGGTTCATTAGTTAAACTTTTTTGCAAATATTAAACTTTGATTTAGTATAATTTAATACCTGATGACGTCATCATGACATCATCAAGTCCGTGTCGTCTTGATACTTAGGTTCATTTGTCTGACAAGTTTCAATGTTCAAATCAGTTTCAATCTTGAGTTATGCTGTATAAAAACAAAAACAATATTTTTTAAGGAAAAAAACCTAAGGCAAACTTTGACCTAGGGTAACGACCCCGAAGCAAAGGTCATACGATTTTTGCGTTAACTGTTTAAATGTTGCCCTTGTCTTGATCTATCAGATGTCCACCTATAAATATCATAACTTTCAAAATCAATGAAATATAGAGAATACCAAAATGGTCCTTTTTCAAATTTAAAACCCTTGTAATTTGACACCTGATGTTGTCATCATGACATCATCAAGTTTGTGTCGTATTGATATTGAGTTTCAACTGTCTGATGTGTTTTAATGTTAAATTCAATTCCTTTCTTGAGATATACCCCGAAAAATGTGTAGGTTTTTTTTAACAAAATGTAAACTTTGAATTTCCGGTACGACCCGAGGTAAAGGCCGTACGATTTCAGCGTTAACTTTTCAAATGTTGCCCTTGTCTTGATCTATCAGATGCCTAATATTGAACAGCATAGCTAAAATGAAATACAGCAATAAGCAAATTTAACAATTTTTTACTTAAATGTCGTGTTATTTGATACCAGATGACGTCACGATGACGACATTTGTATATGCACTAGGTCTAATCAAGGTCTTAATATGTTAAACATATGAAGTTTATGCAATGCAAGGAAGTTTGCATTTAGGCGTGAAGAAAAAATTGGCGAGAAGAAAAAAAATATATAATAAATACAAAAACAACTTTAACGAAATTAATAGCTGTTCCAGCTAAGCTGCGTCAACTGGAACAGCTATTAATTTCGTTAAAAAAACAAAAGCTGTTCCAGCTAAGCTGTGCTTTAGCTGGAACAGCTTATAAATAAAAAATAAATAAATAAATACATTAACGAAAACAATAGCTGTTTCAGCTAAGCTGCGCTTGCTGGAACAGCTAAAAAAAACTTTTACGAAAACAATAGCTGTTCCAGCTAAGCTGCGCTTACTGGAACAGCTTATAATAAAAAATAATAATAACTATTTGCAGCAGAAAAGAAATACACTAAATAAATTGTGGATGAAACGCAACAACTGGAAAACAAAATGTCTACATTTATTGGGCATTTTATGTTACAACATTCGATTCGTCATTTCATTTTAACTTCCACATCAATTGTTGAACAACTTACTTCAGCGCAGAGTTCACTACTTACATTCAGTGCTCATAATAACGGTACCAATGCTAGTAGTCGCCGCACCTCCAGTACTTGTTGCTTGACAAGCATATACACCAATCCGTGCGACCCCGTATGTTGATGACATCCGTAGAACAGACACAGTCACGTCACCGTCAACAGCCGCTGGTTCCAGAGTGCTTTTGACTGGTAGGGTTCGATCATTAGTTCCGGTTGTTTGAGTACGAGCAAAAGAGAGATGTCCGTCGAAGTTAACAAAGACTCCAGCTATGAACGTCTCCTCCGAAGAAAGTGGGACTCTTGGTTTAGTTACGCAAGTGAAATCTTCTACGGCAAACACACCTACAATTCAAGCAGAATATTTTTGTTCACTCTCTTCCGTCCAATGTCTTTAAATTTAAGTTGATCCATGTTATAAATTTGTATAGCTATGGACCTTAATTGAAATGTAATTTTTACTAAAAGGATTGTTAATTATTACATTTTTCTTTTTAATGATTTGTTATGCCTCAGCTAATTATTACTGTCATCTTTCTTCAGTATGGAGTGGGTGACTTCCCGGAAACAGTTTTTAAATCAATTAATAAACCTAAGTATCTTTATGGTTCTGGGGTGCTAAATAAAGCCATACAACCGTTTACTGCTGCGGGGCCAGGGATCGAATCCAAGTTTACGATACAGCCTGGGAAGCGGAAGCCAATGAAACAACTTTAGGGGATGCAAATTGTTATTTCATTAATATTAATAATATTAAACCACCAGGAAAACCGACTGGGTAACTTTTAAATGATTTGTCGTTGAACAACAACAAATTGACTAGAGCAAGATTTACCTTCAACCTCCGGGTTAACGTAATATATTTGCGCTCTATCAACTGAGCCGTCTAGTTATATTGGCGTTCTTCCTATTGTGTCAATATCTAGATTCGGGGGTGCAAGTCAGACGCCGTACTAGTGGTTTACTATTTGACATCTGAAATAAAAAGTCGCATCCCCTTACAGTCGCATCCCCCGGCTGCCCGCGCTATTTAAGATTGTATCGTAAACTTGAGTGTTAAAGCAATTCAATAAGTTTAGCAAAACTACTGAACCATCCTTTTTATCAATTCAAAACACAGCAATTACATCCAGGACCAGTCAAAATGTATTATTTTTCTAAACCTGATCAATTAAATTAAGGCAGGATCAAAATATTGCATTGACTATTAAAATATTACGGTATAATTAAAGCTAAACATTAAACTTAAGATTATAAACTAAAACGTTTATTTATTCCAAATATTTATGCGTGGCCTAAAGTATGTGGGAGAGACTAAGACCAAACTCAGTCTTCGCTTTGCGAACCATTTCTCTTCCATAACGACCAATAAACTGTACCCCGTCTCCATCCACTTCAACAGCCTTAATCATATATGTTTCATCACTGTACACTAACATACCCCATAGTGAAGGCATGAATGCATGTATCTCTGCTCTCAGGGGTAATAAACAATCCCGCCCTTCAGTGATACATATTAAGAAACTCATCAGCCACATTCTCACTAAGAACAACTTTTTATTTACTGACAGGCATGTTCTGCAGATACAAGGTACCGCCATGGGTACAAAAATGGCGCCTTCATAAGCCAAAATGTTCACGATTTACTTAGAGGGAAAAAAACTTCTGTCCTCTGCCCCAGCCGCCCAGTAGTTTAGTGGAGATTTAATGATGATATTTTCTCTATATGGTGTTGTAGTCAAGACAGCTTGGATGAGTTTATCGACCATATAAACTTATTCCACCCAACCATAAAGTTACCTACTGAATACTCTGAAAATTAGAATTAACTGTTGCAAACTGCTTACCAACCAAAAGGACCTATGGTATGGATGCAGAGAAATAGTTAGTGGCCTGCTGTTTCGACCCTAGCAGAGTCTTTCCCTACCAGTCGATTGTAGAACAGCTAGAGTTTACCTTCTTCCCAAGGTACATAAACCAGATAACCCAGGGAGACCCATCATATCTGGCAGTGGATCCCACTGAGAATGTATCTCTTTTTGTTGAAAGTTTTCTCAAGCCTCTAGTGCCACAGATTCCATCATATTCATGACAATTATGATTTCCTCCGTAATATCTCAGGTAATCAGAACCAGGTCCCCAGCACAGCTATTATCGGTACTTTTGATGTGTCCTCTTTGTACACCAACATTCCCCAAGATGAAGGGATTGCTGCCTGCTATTCAGCTTTGGCTAAGAGCGGTCACACCTCACCGCCCATTTCTGATATAGTATCCCTCATGAACCATGTTCTAACTAAAAACAATTTTTCGGTAAGAATGTTCTACAGGTACATGACACTGCAATGGGTACACGGATGGCACCATCAATGGCCTGCCTATTCATGAGCCAACTTGACCAGCGCATGTTGGCGTCAGCCCCGTGCCGTCCCTGGATCTGGTGGCGCTATATTGATGACATCCTTTTCATCCGGACCAGTGATGAATCAAGGTTCTATAAGACGTATAATGGGTTGACTACAGATCTCTTTTCTAAACCCACAGACAAACACCAAGATCTCCACTCAACCAGCTGTCATTCCGACACTGCAAAACCAGCATAGCCTACAGTCAGGCCCTCAGACTCCATCGTATCTGTTCTAATGATTCCGATTGTATCCACCACTCAAAGGAACTTGAGAAACACCTCGTCTCCCGGGGTCATTGCTCCCTGGCAGTCCATCGAACAATCCAAAGAGTCAAGGCTCGCTCCAGGGAGTCAGTACTCTCAAAAAGACCCGTGCAACAACAACGTTCCAAGGAGAAAGTTCCCTTTGTTGTCACTTTCGACCCCTCACTCCCCCCCCCCCATTCGTACAATAACCAGTTCTAACCATCATATACTTCACACATCAGATCGACTTCAACGTGCTGTACAAGAAGAACCCATTGTTGCCTACAGACGGCAACCCAGTCTCAGGGATCTCATTGTCCGGGCAGAAGTCCCCCGCCCCTTTTAATGATAATGTTAACCCCCTTTGCCACAGGGAACTTTCAGGTGTTCCAACACCTCCAGATGCATCGTCTGTAGACAACACATCAAATAATTGGACTCCTTCACCAGCCATACCAGTGATACCACCCTTAGGACAAGGGGTCATGTCACCTGCACCACCACTAATCTAATCTATTTAATATCTTGTAAAGTTTGTGGTGATCAGTATATAGGTGAAACGATAACTACACTCAAGAGACATTTCTACGGTCACAGGTCCACAGTCAACACCCATTAGCTGGATACACCCGTAGGACATTATTTCAATCTTCCTTATCACTCAATTTCTGATATGATTTTACTGGGCATTGATGCACTAGGAAACAATAGAGAGATTGTTTGTCTGAGAGATTGTTCGTCAGAGGCATAAACAAGAACAAACATAAACATATCCATTTATAGCAAATAGAGGAGCAAAGGATTAAGGGAGAGTATCCAGAAAGAAGTGGGAAAATGTAGCCAATCAGAGTTGTAAATTTACAAACAATTGGGTGGCTAAGAACCAATCAGAGTAAAGAAGTGAGGACAAAGGATGGTCAGCGTAAAAGGCTGGTTCACTGGACCATAAAGGTGGTACCGCATTGTAGGCAATACAAGCATTAAAGGGTGGGATTAGAGGGCAAGCTGCACAACATAATGCAACTAACAGTAGGAGGCAATTTAAAAGTAATTATAATATAAAACAATCAGTGTAAGAAGTTAAAACTAGGCAAGAGGAACCTGCAGAGAGAGCAGTTTATTAAATCCTATGCAAAGGGAATAGATGATTGACGGGTTGATTTGTAAAACTTCTTGAGAGGAAGAAGCGTAGAAATGGACCTTAGTTGAGAGAACATGTAAATGACAATAACTGTATTCATTTCACATCAAAGAATTAAGCAAGAGAAAGAAGCGTAGATCAGTTGGGAGAACAAGTTATTTATTTGTATTGTATTTATTTTATATCAAAGAAAAGAAAAACAAATCAAAACTGCAAAGAGATGATGATATTTTATATAACACCAGTGTTTACGTTGAGTCCAAAGGGTTGGACTGTCTTAAGTTGGTGAATCCAGTGGATTCTCTGAGTTTGCGTTGTGTGTCGTCACCATTGCAAGCCTCAATAACAATGAGTTCAACATCTTTGACGCTGTGAATATGGCTGTTGAAGTGGATGAAGAAGGGGTATATTTTCGTACATATTAGACATGGTTCGCAAAACGAAGACTGAGTTTTGTCTTAGTCTCTCCCACATACTGTAGTACACATCTTTTACAAGATATAACATAGACCACATTGGGTTTGCTACATTGGGAGTCGGTTTTGATATTGTAAGAAGAGCCAGTGCTGTGACTCTTAACTTTGAGTGCAGGTTTGATGTAGAGACAAGTTCTACATTTAGAGCAGGTACACTTGTGACAACCCTGTATCTCTGTTATGGGTGGTTTGAAGCAAATTCTACCACTTGCACCAATGACGCCGTTAGAGAAGGACGCTCCCTATAGTGCTCCCAGGCTATTCAAAATCACCCAAGCAAGGACGTGCACCACCCAACACGACACACTCGACCATGCCACCCAAACACCGAGGGGAAAAAAGAAGGGGACCAACGCCAGCCCATGCGAGCGTGAATCCCATCGAGTTCGGGGCATACTACCCGAGCTCGAAAAATCACTTAACATTGTGACTTCGGAGGTTTCGACTATAAAGAGTCAACTTGCCAGGTTAAACCACGATATAAACAATCAGGAGTGCTTCAGCCGTCGAAATAACTTTGGACTTGTTGGTGTTCAAAGGTCAGAAAATGAAAGCTGCGTCGACAAATCAGATGACATCCTGCGTACCCATTTTGACTGGGAAACCTCTCCGCACATCGAACGGGCTCTCCGGGATGGTAAGGACATCGACGGCAGACCTTCCCACATCCTCGTAAAGCTCCTGTCGTACCTAGACAAAATCAAGGTCAGAATATATGCAGGCAAGCTCTCACAGGTCTTCATATATTCATAGTAGATTATCTTACTACACAAGATTGAATAAAGAAAAAGACCTGGAAACATCAAGTAAAGACCCTGTATGAAAATGGCACCAAGCTCCGTTTCTTCGCGGGCCGCTGGAGGCACGGCACTGGTGACGTCTTCCAATTTGATAAAGACTGCTAAAGACCCTTGGTTATAACGAACTTTATTTACCTTGTTTCCGAAAGTTTTGGGTGTTTGCCTATATTGTATACTTTGTATACCAAGATGTATGTAAGAGTTTGTTGTTTTCCATCCACAAATGGTTGGGCTTGGGTGAATTTTCACTTTCCCTATTGTTATTGTTTTCCCCAGGAATCACGATGAGCGTTACTTGCGCCTTTCTCCTGTTCCTCGTCCGATTTCACAGGAGGCGGTTTTTTGTTGATTTATTGGTTTCGTCCCCCCTTTTTTATTGATTGTGTTGTCTTGGACTTTTTTCCCAGATGACGAGCGTGGGCTTCGTTTGGGGTCTGTTTCGGTTTTTGGGCTGTTTTTGTTCTTCTTCTTTTTTCTTGTTTTTTCTGCAAAACCCCAAGGTAGCAGTTTGGTGTGCTTTATATCTACAGTATTTCCTTAAAAAAATTTCTTATTTTCAAAACTGAAAGGGTATTGTTGATGAAAACCCTTTTCGTAGATCGGTAACACCTCTTTCCCCCCCCTCAATTTTCAAGTCATTATTTCTAACCATCTCTTGATAGCCTCGATGAATTGCGGAGGTTTGGACAATCAAGCAAAACGTAGAGATTTTTTTCATTTCCTTAAGTCAAAAAGATATTATATTTGTTGTTTGCAAGATGTACATTTTGATAAGGACATGGAAGACTGTGTTATGAATGAATGGGGTATAGACTGTTAGTTTGGTTCCTTTAAGAGTAATGCTCGAGGCGTGGCCATTTTGTTCAATAATAAAGTTGAGTAGAGTATCAAGGACGTCAACATTGATTGTAAGGGTAATATGCTTGCACTTGATTTGGAAATTGGTGATTATAGGATGACACTCATTAATTTGTACTGTCCAAATACGGATGACCCGAATTTCTATAGTGATATTGCCACCATTCTAAACGACGTAGACAATACTCACAATATCTTATGTGGCGATTGTAATTTAATTTATAAATAATTTAATAAGTTAAATAATTTAATAAGTTAAATAATTTAATCCTCACACTCACAGGTTTACCTGGAGACAACACAAGACTTTAAAACAATCGAGTTTAGATTTCTTTTTACTTTTCTCTGGGCTTCAATCCAAGCTAGTGAGTTGTGACATCAAACCAGGGTACAGAACTGATCACTCTATCATTGATATTTCTCTTGACTTGACCGAAATAAAACGGGGAAGCGGTTTTTGAAATTTAACAATTCTCTGCTAACTGATAATAACTATTATGTCTTAGTTAGGAATGTTATTAACTATAATGGAATGTTAGGAATGTTTAGGAATGTTAATCGAATGTTATGGAACGTTAGGAATGTTATAACTATTATGTCTTAGTTAGGAATGTTATTTCTGATCTGTGAAAGAGTATGCAGCTTCTCCTTATTTGCCTTCCAATATTAAGATCATTCATCCAAAGGATATTCAGTTTACTATTGATGATCAAACTTTTTTTGAGTTGCTTCTTATGAAAATCAGATCTAAAACTATTTCATACTCCACTTGGATGAAGAAAGAGTTCAACAAATACAGAGGCTTCTCTAGAAAAGGAGATTAGTATTCTGTCTAATAAAGTGGCCGAAGGTGACGTTGCGTCCGTCGATCTCTTAAGTGATAAACAGACTGATTTTGTAGATCTTCGTAAAGTTACAAAATACGGTTTCATTATTAGATCTAGAACAAGGAGGATGCCATACGGAGAAGACCCTCCAAGAACTTTTTTAATTTGGAAAAAAAGCGTAATTTTGTTAGTAAGTCCATCAATTATGTTGTTAACAATGCCAAATCCAGATTAACTAAATCAATTTTAAATTCTTTCTGAGGCCAGGAATTTCTACAAAAGTCAGTGTTCACATCGGAATGTCAATGACAAAGCTGATTTAGACTCCATTTTCAAGAAAGTCAATGGTCAAAATTCTGACGAATACAATGCGTGATAACCTGAAAGGTCCTTTGTCTTATGCTGAGCTTATGCGGGCTTTAGAAAATAGTAAACATAGTAAATCCCCAGGTTCTGATGGTTTTAGTTTCGAATTGTAGACTTTTTTTGCCCGAGTTATCGTGGTTCCTTTTACGTTCACTCAACTTTGCTTATTTCCAGGGCCAGTCATGAGTCACTCAGAACTTTGGCATTATCACTCTTTTACCAAAATAGGACAAACCCCGTGACTTGTTAACAAATCGGCGTCCTATTTCTCTCCTCAACACATGTTATAAATTTGCGTCAGCATCTATTGCTGAGAGACTGAAATCTTGTTTGCCTCTTTTATTAATGATTGGCAAAAAGGCTGTGTGGCAGTTCGGTTCATAATTGAATTTGAATGTGTGACTTGCTCGATATTACTGATATTGATAACATTCCTGGCCAATTAATTTACAATGATTTTGAAAAAGCTTTCGATTCAGTATCGCACGAGTTTATTCTCAATGTTCTAGATAAGTTCAACTTCGGTGCGTGCATAAACAAAAATGATCAACCTCTTTTATAACCAGGCCTCCTCCTCGATTTTGGTGAATGGTTTTCTTTCAGAATACTTTAGTACAGAACGGGGCTGCAGGCAAGGTGATGGTCTAAGCCCGTATCTATTCATCCTGTGTGTTGAAGTTCTTGCAATGATGATATGTAATGATGAAGACTTAAAAGGTATTAAGATAGCCGGTAAATAATTTCGATTGTCTCAATATGCTGAAGACACTGTTTTATTTCTGGGTGGCACGGATAAATCTATGCTAACTGCCTGCATTTAACATTATTGACTTATTTGCCAGACTTAAAGTCTAAATAGATAAAACAAATGTAGTTTGGAGCGGTTCAAAGAAAAGTAGTCATGATAAGATTTGTGAAGAGATCAAGGCCCACTGGGTGGAACCTTTGGGCAATTTTAAAATACTTGGCATGCAGTTTTCCAAAGATCTACATTCCATGATTTTGCTCTGTTACAACAATATTATCCTATCATTACGTAACCTGATTTCGAGTTGGTCTAAACGGAATCTCACGGTGCTTGGTAGAGTCACCGTTGTCAAATCGTTACTTTTGTTTAAACTTACCTTTCATATTTTAATTATTCCTGATCCGCCTGTTAATATTGTTAATGACTAAAATTATATGTTGTTTAAATTTATTTGAAGGGGAAATGACCGGGTTAGTTAAATGGTTCAAGATTACAGCCATGGGGGGGGGGGGCTTTGTATGATAGATGTCAGATGTCACAAGAACGCTCTTAAAATAACTTGGCTCCTCAGACTCCTAATTTCCGACAGTGGTTGCGGATGGGTTCGTTTATTCCACAAGATTATGGATACCTCTGGAATGTCCGTTTTTGAAGGAGGCTTTCTAAAATTGCTTTACGCATACAAACCATACTCATATTGTAACCTTTCTTGGAGGAATGTTTTTTACATATTGGTCTAAATTCACCCTGGACTATACCCCAGTGACTGCTGAAGCCACCTTGAGCAATACTCTGTGGCATAACTACTAAGATTGTGTACAAAATGTATCTATTACAATTAATGGGAGTCTGCAAGAGTCAATTATATAAATAATCTTATGGACGATAATAAGCCATTTTGAGATATGGTGGGTACAATACTATGACACTATTGGATTTGGGTGAATTGGTCTACATGTGAACACCCAGACCAGACTACGCTCCTATAGTGTCCACCATGTCTCAAAAAGGTTAAAGGAGTTTGTTGTCATAAATAAGTTTAGTAAGAACTAATTTCTTGGAATATTGGGGTGTGGTCAGGGCCATCAAGTCTGTTTTCCGAATATTTCATCCTCGATGAAATGGTCCATTCAACTTCATTTTATTCCTTTCATTTTCAAGACCTTTTTAGGAATAAGAAAGGCTCAAACAGACTCCTAAAAGTCCTGACCTCCTCCAGGAAAGTAACTTACACAAAATGGAACTTTAGTTTGCAAATACACTATAGTTTTTCTAAATGGTATTTAATATTTAACATTCCTTTTAACTGCACAATTGGCACTAGATTGTGATGGTTTCAGTACCGATTAATACACACAATTCTGGGCACGAATAGTTTCCTTTTCAAAATCAACAAATTGAAATCTAATTTATGTACTTTTTGCAACAATGAAGAGGAGACTCTTTATTCATTTGTTTTGCTCATGTGCCGCTACAATTTAATTTTGGACTGCTTTTGTTTCATGGATCCAGGAAAAAAAATAACTTAAACATAATCCCAGAAAATGAAGCATTTTTGTTGGTAAAGCCGATTTCAAATGTAAAGCAATTAAACTTAGGCCCTATTCTATTAATTTGCCGTGTTCATATCTATAAAAGGAAAATGACTAAGAATAGGCCATCCTTTTTAATCCTTAAACAAAAAATTACTACTACGTGGAAAAATTAATTTATGTTTGTATCGAAATTTTGCTAATTTCTACCATAAGTGGGATTTCCTATCAGTACTTTGCCAAGACTAATGCTACGGGTATCAATGTCTTGTGACAACTATGAACTGATTGCACCTTCTCATTATTTAAATGTATGTTTGTGAAATGTAGACAATAAAATGCTAGCCCTGGGTTAGAAAAAAAAACCAAAACATTCTTCCACTGTACTGTTTATGTGCTTTTTAAACAAAGATTTAGAGCTTGGATGGTTGTCACACACAACTATACAATGTTATGTGTTGTATGTTATAACAAAATCCCCCCCCCCTCCCCCCGCCGTGGCTGTCCTTCTCTACTTGGGGCGCGCATTACGCGTTTTGAACGGCCACCCTTGTAGAGTTATAGTGTTTTACTGAGGCTGGGCAAGCTGCCAAGGAATCTGTGCCTCGTAAAACGTTTTTGTGCCAGCTGCTCCTCGATGTGTTCTCTTTTAGGTACCATATTTTGCTCAACTGGTTGTTGACCAGTGTCTGTTTGGTAAAGAAATAAACAAATAAATTGAGCTGTGCCAAAAAGTCAATCGGTTGGTTTGTTATATTATTGGGGTCCTCTGAGAATAATGACCGAAAGTAATAGTGTAAATACACACAAGAAACTTCCTGTTATAGTTTATTGACAACTACCGACCACCCCGATACCATTAGCAGAATTTTTCAAAATTTAAAATGCCAAATACTGAATTTTAACCACTGCTGACCAATAGGCGACCACCAAACACTTAGCTACAATGACAACAATTTTTTTACATTCTCACAACACAAAGATGAAATAGATCGAAAATGTTTAAGAACATCTCCCCAAAACTGTTTAAACTCCAGTTGTTGCTCGAGTTTATAAATCATTGGACCAAGTTGGGCTGCAATCGGTTAAAGAAAGTGGAAGAAGAATAATTTTAGCATCCACAACAGCATGTTTCGTAGGGATGAGTGGGGCTTCAGGAAAAAAGAGTTATACTATTTCAATGAGCCTGCTTCGCAGATCCAATACAACTTAATTACTTTATGCCATTTCAATGTAAACAACCAAATGATTTCCTTTACTTACCCACTGTACGATGTTTGCCCATATGCTCATTTTAACGAACAATTAATCGCCATTACTTTTATTACTTTTATAAGGTGTTCAAACATTCAGCCCGGAACACCTCTTATTTTTGTTCGGTTTTTAGGTGTTAGGCCGTCAGCCGAACAACTATTGTAATTGTTCCGTTTCTTTTTCTTTTTTTCCGTCGTCTTCTCCCTTCAAAAATTGTCGGTCGATTAACTCAATAATGAAAATGATTTGAAACTTGAAACTTACCATGTTGAAAGATCTTAGTGAGTAGATGAAACCGCAACTTTTTTTGGAATGATGACGTCATTGATGACGTCATTACGTTAAAAAACCTTAAATAATTTGAAATTTTCATATCTTGAGAACCATAGATGCTACATACAAGATCTTTAATGCATATGAATGATCTTGTAACGTTGTACAAATTGTATGCAAATCGTGACCTCATTTGACCTTTACTTTCGATCGAAACCGGAAGTTAAAGGTACAAATTATGTTATTTGGGGCTCTGGAGCCTAAGTGAAGCAAAATATGAAGAAAAAAAAACTTTCAATGAATAATATTTTGTTTAGCTCACGAGCATTCTAGAAATATAACACGTGACGTCATAGCTACGTCACTACGAAAATCGTAGACGAGGTCGAAAAAAAAATTATTTGGCCATCTCCAAAATTAAAGCTTGTACCAACTTGAAACTTACCAATTACCTAGATCACAGTGTGTACATGACAAAAAACAATTTTCGGAATGATGACGTCATCGATGACGTCATTACGTTAAATTAAAGTTTTATGTTAAAATAATCATATCTCAAGAACCATATATGCTACATACATGATAATTGTACCATATAAAAGCTCTTGAGGTATTAAACACTTCTTACACACAGTGTGACCCCATTTGACCTTTACTTCCGTTCGAAACCGGAAGTTGAAATTTTGTAAATACAAAATCGTATCTCATTTACTTAAATGTTTTTGTTTATATCATTACGTGATTTTAAAACCCTTAGACGATTCTACAAATATTTACAATGTGTGACCCCATTTGACCTTCACTTCCGGTCCAAACCGGAAGTATAAGTTTGCACATACAAAAATGTGTATCTTATTAATGAAACGTGGTACATTAATAATCATTTGGCCATGATAATGAAAGTTATAAAATTGCGTCCGGGCATTTTTGAAATGACATGAGGCTTTTTTCATTTTTCATTACTCATAATTTGCTCGTAGTAAGCTTCTTCAACGATGTAATTGCGAAACTACAAGTTTGTATGTGGTTATTAATGCTAGTGATCTTGCTAAATTGGGTACACACACTCCTGATATTTCCCTACATCTGTCTCACATACCATGCGTACTAAAAATAAAAGCGTCCGTCCAAAATTCTCAAAATACCAAATGCGCCCGTTCAAAAAATGTAGCGCCAGGACAAAATCGTCGAGCGCCCGGGCAACAGAATCACGACGTACATGTACACATGCACAAGCCACCGTTAATAGTGTGCAGCGACTGATACCCAAAGGTCGGCTATTTCGTAACGGCATTTCGCGTGCATTTTTCTCTGTGTCGCAGGGCATCCTGACTACATTTTTAGTCGATGACTCAATAATTAAGTCGACCCCGCGCTATCATTAGAGATGTTATTATTGTACATTGTCCACCCTGTGGAGAACCCTGATTGTATACTACTAATAAAATGCGTTAAATATAACCTTTTACCGTTGTTTGATGATTTGAAACTTGAACATTTGTGATGGAGAGTCCTTTTTGTGAAATTGTTTTTTTTTTTTGTTAAATAATGAAATTTTTCGGCGGTAGCTTTCAGAGCATGCGGGCGGTGGACGCAAATCTATCATTTTCATTCTCATGGCCTTACACCATTTCAAAGCTTTTGGGCAATTCTAGATATCTTCTACAGAGTATGACCCCAGTTGACCTTTAGTTCCTGTCAAAACCGGAAGTTGAAGTTTCATATGACAAACCTTCATGCTATGATCTTGCATAAAGATTAACAAAAGCTACAAGTAAATATTTTGCCCGTCAGCACAGAACAAGGAGACAAAATACCTGCAAGCAATATTGAACTTATTTTCAACTACACAGTCACTAATTTCAAGCCGAACACCGTGAGTTTGTTCACAAACTCAATCTCCAGTTTTTTCTAAATACTTCTTGTTCTTCTTCTTCTTCTTCTTCTTCTTCTCCTCCTCCTCCTCCTCCTCCTCCTCCTCCTCCTCCTCCTCCTCCTCCTCCTCCTCCTCCTCCTCCTCCTCCTCCTCCTCCTCCTCCTCCTCCTCCTCCTCCTCCTCCTCCTCCTCCTCCTCCTCCTCCTCCTCCTCCTCCTCCTCCTCCTCCTCCTCCTCCTCCTCCTCCTCCTCCTCCTCCTCCTCCTCCTCCTCCTCCTCCTCCTCCTCCTCCTCCTCCTTCTTCTTCTTCTTCTTCTTCTTCTTCTTCTTCTTCTTCTTCTTCTTCTTCTTCTTCTTCTTCTTCTTCTTCTTCTTCTTCTTCTTCTTCTTCTTCTTCTTCTTCTTCTCAGCGTCCCTTGTCCGCTAAGAAAAGCACCCTTTCCAAGCTCATTTGAACTTTTGAAACTTCACATATAGTTAGATATGTACAAGTAGTTGACACCGCCTTAGTGATGTCATGATGACGTCATCAGGTGTTGAGGTACGTTAAATCAAAGTTTAATATTTGAAAAAATCATAACTCCAAAACTACACAATGGATTTTCACAATTATACATCATCGGATAGGCCTGTTATGACTCTAAAAACGCTAGAACAAACGCGACCTCATTTGACCTTGACTTCCGGTTCAAACCGGAAGTTGAATATTTAAAAAATTAATATCTCAAAAACTACTGATCATTTCATCACAATTTTTACATCAGATTGTAGATCTGTGATCCTTCCGAAACTTTTGCACAGAAATGATGCCGAATGACCTTAACTTTTGGTCCTAAATGGGTGTTACAGCCAAAGTTAGTATTAACCGCAGCTTATTTGTGTATGGAGAAAAGCGCTGTAACTTACTGTCCGCTCCATTATTCATAAGGTTCAAAGTCCACGAAGCCTGTGCATATAGTCCCACACAACGGAAATGTATCCTTGCGTTGCTTATTAGGTGTTCGGACAAAAGTCCGAAGACCTCTTCTTATTGTTCGTTTTTTTTTTTTTTTTTTAGGCGTTCGGACAAAAGTTCGAAGACCTCTTCTTATTGTTCGTTTTTTTTTTTTTTTTTTTTTTTTTTTACTTCTTCAGCTTCTTCTCGCCGTCGATTGTCCGCTAACAAAGACACACTTCCTAAGCTCACATAAACTTGAAACTTTAATATGACTCTAAAAACGCTACACTGAACGCGACCTCATTTTGACCTTGACTTCCGGTTCAAACCGGAAGTTGAATATTTAAAAAAATCATATCTCAAAAACCACTGACCATGCCATTATAATTTTTACATCAGATTGTAGTTCTGTTATCCTTCCGAAACTTTTGCACAGAAATGATGCCAATATGACCTTAACTTCTGGTCCTAAATGGGTGTTACAGCCAATGCTAGTATTAACCGCAGTTAATTCGTGTATAGAGTAAAGCGCCTTAACTGACTGTCCGCTCCATTATTCATAAGGTTCAAATTCCACGAAGCCTGTGTGTGCAACACGAAGCCTGTGTGTACAGTCCCACGTAACGGAAACATTCCACAGGATGGCGCTATACCAAACAACTGTTAATGCTTTTATCCCGCTCTGGAATTTTATTATTTGCTCGCTCTGTGACAGATGCTGCCTCGGAAATCTACGTCATTTAAATGTTAAATGGGTAAGAGACCCTGGGTTGCTTTTTTGTGGGATTATACAAAGGTAATATAGGTCTTCGATTTTAATTGTTTGCATGAAATTACGTTTCCTCTACTTCCAGTTAAAACCGAAAGTGCATTGTAATTAAAAGTGGCAACTTTTTTTGAGTTGATTTTTACAATGTTGCAGTCTGACAAGGGTCTGGTTAAAAACAAAATTAAGATCCCTATCTTGCGGTGGGTTAAAAACAGTTCAAAATACAGTTTTACTAGAAGCCTTTGGCAGAGTTTGCATAATTATTTCAACATGGGCTTCACACACTTCACAGAAATGAATATGTTGGTGACCTTGTCTTGACATTTTAACAAACAACTGTTCATGATTTTATCCCGCTCTGAAATATTATCTGTCGTACTAAGTTATGTTTTTTCGGTTTTATTTTTGAAAACACTACCCCCGCTAACTCGAAAATGTCTACACCGAACACCTTGTTTTTGTTACGGAACAAAAACTTATATCTAGTTCTTGTACGTTGTAACAACACGTGTCCCGCAAATAAAAAACTCAAACTTATTCAAAGTTCAGTGTGAATTTAGTTCCGCTGTGCTCGTCTGATGGCTTAATGGAAATCAAGGAATAAAAGAGGAGGTTTTACTGAGATGTCCACCTGCTTTATGGATTTGTATGACTTTGACTAAATGACAAAAACTTCAACTGAAAAAGAACGACATTGGTTTGTTTCTCATCAAACACCGAGACCCACGTCACGTTGATCGACGTGACCATGCCTGCCAAAGGCGCTCTAGGCCCTCTGAGTATGCGCTTCAGACACGGTGATTAACATGGTAAGCTTTATTTCAAAATCACCGTTAAAAAGAGGGGGCATTCCTTTTTTGTCTACAATAATGTTGATATGTTTCATCCATGAACTTGCCTAGTGTTTTTTGTTTTGTTTTTGTACTTTCAAAAATCATTATTTTGTCATGGTTTAATTTTCAAATGTCGGATTGAATTGATGCTAATCCCCGCTCAGGTATAGTATGAATATGTACTGTGTATGGAAAAAAACATAACTCGTGAACCAAAAAGTGTGCAACTTTTTTGGAGTTGATTTTAACGATATTGTAGTCTGACAAGGGTCTGTTAAAACAAAACAAGATTTAAGAGCGCCATCTGGCGGCAGGTTAAAACAGTTCAAAATACAGTTTTAATAGAAGCCTTTTGCAGAGTTTTTAGCTGTTCCGACTTACTGTCGGAACAGGTTTTGTTTTCGTCGAGATTTTTATTATTTTTATTATTATTATTAGCTGTTCCGACTTACTGTCGGAACAGGTTTTGCTTTTGTCGAGATTTTTATTATTTTTATTATTATTATTATTATTATTATTATTATTATTATTATTATTATTATTCTTTGTTTCCACCTAAAATCCCATAGCATTTGTACACGTTTTATGTATACACCCAATATCCTAATGTTTAAATATGAAGGAGTTAGGTCCTATATCAAATTGAAGCTTAGTACATAAAATTAACATTTATTGTGATAATTGTTAAAATTCTTAATTAATTAGCCACTTTAAAGCGAGGTGAATATTTAATTAGCCAACCTTGTTAAGACCATATCTCAAAAAGTGTACCGCCGATCGTCAAACTTTTTTTAATTTTAGACTTATGAGATGCTGTAGATGTATTTTCCGGCCTAAAATCACGAACGACGTCACAATGACGTCATTTATTGCGCATTTTCGCCCGTGTACAAAACACATAGAGATAGGGAAATCAAATCCGACTTCTAGAAACTTAATTTTTCAATTAAGCTCAAATTTAACGTCCTAGATTACACAAACGTCTCTTAAAACAAGTAAGATTTTATTGACCTTCAGTTTAAAAGCATTAAAACTTATCAAAACATTGTCAGTAAAAAAAACCTTCAAATTCTCAGGCAAATTTAACGCCACGGGTACTTTGCCTATAATCTGTGAGTTTATAAATAAAAAAGGAGTCAAGCTCTATTTTTTTTTTTAACAAGTGAGGGCGCTATACGAGTTTAACGGTGCTCTTGCTTGCTTTTTAAAACTTGCTCAAGTCCTACCCATTTGTGACCCGTGTTTTTGCGTTGTTTGTATGAAGAGTGTATTATAAAGAGTCATTCCTGCGCCGACTAACACAAGTCTACTTTCATTCACAAGAATCGAGAAGAATTTGTCTTGCTCTCAGCGCAGAGCGACGTGTGTCCGCTCAGATCTTATCGTTACTCAGGTATCAGCAGCGTGAACGTAGAAAAATAGATTGCCGTGTGTGGGACGATGTTGCCCGCGTGGCAGACTTGTCCACGCTTAGGTCCCGTTCACCGGAAAACGATCTTTTGGGTTTATTATGCAAAGGCATTACTTGAAGCTCAATCGTGAAGGAAACAAGGCTACGTTTTTAAGGTTCTTGTGCGAATGCATTACTTCGGGAAATCACTATATGTAGCAAACAACAAACCTATTGGGGGTTGCAATGAGGCTCGAATTGTAGGTGAATGGGGATCGTTGTAGACAAGAAAAAATACATTTTTCATGGGTGTGCATGAAGAGCCAAAATTAACAATAAAGTCATATCCAATATTTACTATTTTAGCCCAACAAAAACATTCAGTATTAAAAAGACACAACAAATGTTAGTACAATAGCATAGACCAAAATTTAAATCGTCTACCAAAATTATTATGTGCTACTTAAGCCCTGTTGTGGCATGCACTGAAATGTTATCAGTGGAAAGCAGGCGTAGTAACAGATTTATAATTCGTTTCGAATTCATAATTCGTTTCGAATTCATAATTCCTTGATAAGAGTGTGGTAGTTCGTGTGATGTACTAAGTTTTTAAGTTATACCGCATTTAATTTTTTATCGTAACAAGAATTACATACACGATATTAAAAATATATTTTTTTTACAATTACAATTTTAATACAACAGCATAGACCAATCTTTACTCACTGACTTGTGAGACCACTGATTTGTCGCTTTACTTACTAAATTGTGAGACCTGTCGTGTGATTGCTTTACGTACTAAATTGTGAAACCTATTCCATGATATACAGTCTTGTGTGGTTTGCGTACTAACTTGTGTGACCTGGACCCAATTTCATGACTCTGCTTACCGAAAGCAACAAAACGACGCTTAAGGAAGCAAAATAATTCCATGCTTACGTCAAGCGTATTTCAGGGGTAAGCAGAGAATTACGGCTTTTTCTCGTGTGTACTTCACGTAACTAGGCATTCTTCGCTTACACAGCTAGCGCAGTAATTCGACGCTTGCAAAATAAGCGGAGAATGTTGACCGTGAGCATGGATTTCAGCAGTAACCAGAGCCATGTAATTGGGCTCATTTGTTTATATGAGGGGTAGTTCACTTTATACACTAAGTTGTGAGACCGAGGCCCAAATACATGGCTCTGCTTACCAAAAGCAAAGAGTCAACGCTTACGGAAGCAGAGAATTCCGTGCTTACGTCAAGCGTATTTCAGGGGTTAGCAGAGAATTTTTGCTTGTGCGCGTGTGTACTTCACGTAACTAGGCATTCTTCGCTTACACAAATAGCGCTAAAATTCGACGCTTGCAAAATAGGCGGAGAATGGGTGACTGTAAGCATGGATTTCGGCAGTAACCAGAGCCATGGAATTGGGCACATTCGTTTAAATGAGGGATAGTTCACTTTATACACTAAGTTGTGAGACCCAGGCCAAAATACATGGCTCTGCTTACCAAAAGCAAATAATCAACGTTTACGCCTATACGGCAGCAAGTTCCGTGCTTACGTCAAGCGTATTTCAGGGGTTAGCAGAGAATTTTGGCTTGTTCGCGTATGTACTTGACGTAAATATTATTATAGTCAATATTTCGCGGCACTTTTTGATTGAATTGTTTTACGTTTGTCCGAACTGTAAAAATGTAAAAGTTTAACCGGTTGATCGGTTGGTTAATCGTGTAACCGTCACAGGCTTAGTATACATGCTAACTTGTGAGACATGTTCCTCAATAACAAAATTTCGAGTAAAACAAACGTTAACACATCTGCGGTTGTGATAAAAAACATTGCCTCTTCAGTGCAACATTATTTGGCTCTGCACAATCATCCTGCAAAATAAATGAGCATGTGTAATCGAATTGTTGTGGAACGCCCTCTAGCGTTCAATGTTTCTTGCATTTAATACCTCATGCACAGTTTTCATATAACCAAGCCTATGAGCCTGATTGGAAACGATAATTATGAGCATTTCAAGTTTTTTTCAGGTATAGACTCATTGAGCATTGAAGATTGAACTTGGTTTACCATGACCCCATGTTGACCTTTACTTCCGGGTCAACCAGAAGTGGGACGATTTCTTAAGAACTACACAACCGATTTTCAAACTTTTTTCAGTTAACGACCCCTTGAGCATTGAAGGTTGAACTTGGGTTACCGTGACCCCATGTTCACCTTTACTTCTGGGTCAACCGGAAGTGGGACCATTTCTTAAGAATTTCACAAAGCATTTTCTTGTTTTCAGTTATAAACCCTTTGAGCATTGAAGATAAGCTTTGGGTTACCGTAAACCCATGTTGACCTTAACTTCCGGCTCAACCGGAAGTGGAACCATATCGTTCAGTCTTTAACTTAGGCTCACTTTAAATGTCTGGATCATTGAATCAAAGCACAACAAAACGGAACAGCTTTGTGTTTGTTCACAAACACTTAAGCCGTGTTCGCACTGGACTTAATTTGGGCAAACTAACCGAGCCAATTGGTAACTTACCCATTTCAAGTCCAGTGCGAACAGCCCGGGTAACTTTCCTCACAGGTAACTTACCCACGCTGCGTGGGTAGTTTAACCGAGCCAAAGGTGCCCAGGAAGATTGACCAGGTCAGTTTAACCGAGCCAGAAAATCCAGTGCGGACGCGACGTCTCGGTTAAATCTTCGGATAATAAATGTTGGTGCTATCCCATCCAGTGACGCTGTATCTGTTGACTTGTTGTTGAGAAGAGTATTTGTGATAATACAATTCCAAATGTGATATCTGTGCTAGACTATTTCCACTTTTGTTATGTTAACTGGGAAGTGGTGGGGAAATAGTTCAACCGAAAGAGTATGAACTTTTTTGACCATGTTGGTCGGTGGTGAACGTTTTTTTTTTTTTCGAGATCAAGGATATTTTTGCAGATCTTTTTGGTAGCGGTCATAGGTCACGCAGGGCTCCCTCTTTATTGTTTTGGAAACAGCTCGGTTGGTTTACCCATGGTCTCGGCAATTCTACCCGCGTCAATTAAATCCAAGTGGGGACGGTGGGCAGATTAACCCATGGAAATGTTACCCGGCGTCATGATAAAGTTACCCAAAATGTTTATCCAGTGCGAACACGGCTTTAGTGTCTAGTTATAATTGTTTCAACATGGGCTCCACATACTTCACTAAAATGAATATGCTGGTGACCTTGTCTTGACCTTTTAACCTGTCTAAACTGGAAGTTCTGTAAAACGCTTTAAAACATTATTTAATAGCTGTTCATTCTTTTTTCACAATAACAAACAGCACGGCTCACGATCACTCCAGTCAGCTTTACTTGAATCCGAACACCTCGAATTTGTTATCAAACAAATTCTTATGTCTAGTTTTATTTATGTTGGTTAAACTGAAATCGTTTACAAATAAGTAGAATTTGCAAATAAGCTACAACAGGTTCATTTTTAACTACAATTTTTGGTAATGTATAGCAACTTTTCGTGAAGTTGTTTTCAAAATGTTAAAATCATGCTGTTTTTCTTCATAAAATATTGCTGGAGGAACAAAGTAAGAATCGGGTGCACTCTTAAATTGTTTTAACAGTCTTTTTATTTATACCTTTTCGTTAGCATATACTTCATTATTGGGAAAGCTGGCCCCCAAAAAAGAGATTATTTGTGGTTCGAGTGGTAATAATTTTAGTAAGGGGGTAGACTTTTCTATCCCTTGTTCCTCACTTCTGGCCGAAAAGAGGAGGGGATAGAATTTTCTATCCCTTGTTCCTCAAACCAAGCCGAAAGGAGTTGGGGACAGAATTTGCTATCCCTTGTTGCTCAAATTTAGCCGAAAAGGGGAGGGATAGAAATTGTCTATCCCTTGAATATAATTTTCTTTCCCTTGTTCCTAAACTTTAGCCGAAAAGTGGAAGGGAACATTTGTTTTATCCTTTGCTGCTCAAATCAAGCGAAAAAGAGGAGGGGATGGATTTTTTTTATCCCTTGAACCGCAAACCTGAAAAAATGTGAAATATATTGATAAGAAATAACTGGAATTTGTAAATGTTTTATATGTTAGCTTAGACAAATTTGATTGATTCGTTAAATCTGGAGCATGTTTTTCACAATTTGGAGGAGAAAATGGTAAAAGACAAATTTGTTGCTTTAAATTCCTGTTTCGATAGCAATTTTCGGACTACAATGAAAGTTTTAAGCTGTGAATTTGAAAAATAACCAAAAATGAAAAAATGCAGTTAAAAATGAACCTGTTCTACCAACAACTGTTGACGTTTAAACTATGTCGTGGTCTCCTCTAGTCCCACATTCCATCCTATAATAAAGAAAGACAGCACCGATAACCAAAGACAGGAAACCCCAAGTTCAGAAGGAGCGATTTACAATTCAGTTTAATACGTCTATTTATGTATATAGCGTCATAATACGTATACGCCAGCGCACTAAGCTCGGCCAACCAATTGGTAATGCTTCTACAAGGACTATTTCAACTATATCTTATAGGCTACGTCTGGATATAAAACACCTTAAAACCACGCCTTGCACGTTATTTGGTTATACATCATTTAAACATGGGCAACTGACTTTAAGTTTGTTCGCGAACTCGCAATACACCCTGGGTAAAAAAGCTATAATATGTTGTTGTTTCCAGGCCTTATGCCCCTCAGAGAGGTTAACATTGTTGTTGTTGTTTCGTTTTTTGTTTTTTGCAAGGAAAAATAAAGAAAATTAACAACAACAACATATGTTGTGTGCAACACATTTTTAAGGCTGGCTGCACCATTTTGTGTAAGCTCAATAAAACCGAAGTACATTACCCGTTTGTATTTTTTTCCCCGGGGGTCTGTTATTATAGTTCATAAATACAAGTGATAATAATTTTAATAAACAAACACGTTTATTTACAATTATAGGCCTAATCGCATTATTTACAGTTGTTGTTATTTGTATTATTTTAAAAAATTAACCGGCAACAAGTAAAATGCGTGACGTATTCACTACTTCATTGAACAGCTAGCACAAAAATACATGCCTTAGGTTCCTTTCGCGGGGGCAATGTGTCATTGTGAAACACGGCGAATATATCCCTTTCTCTACTAAGTATTCATTATACATATTAGTTTGTTCTTATTGTTTGCTTTTCAATTTTATGGATGAGCTAAGGTGTGGCATCTTGCATCTTTCTTCAACGCGTTTGTAATTTTAGAAGGAATAAGGGTTGCTGTATACCAGTTTGTCTGACAATGGCATATAAGTTACCAATGGGACATTTTATACATTACTGACTCAGTCATGACATCATAAAAAACGACTATTTTCGATGAAAGTTCAAAACATCAACGCAAAAAGAAATTGTACACATACCTTCAGAAAATCCCAACAGTATGAGAAGCAGCTTCAGGTTCACATGAAGTTGTCCCGCCATGACTGTTTGTCCTCAGATAGTGGCTGCTGTCTCTCGCTTAATCTAATCCACACTGAGAAGGAAATTCACATAAAAAAAAAAAAAAACAAGGAACTCAGTGAAATTGTTGATGACTAATGACAGATAAGAAAACTTGTCAAAATTCAGATTGGGGAAGTTGGCCGGTTCCCCAACTTGCCATCATTAAATAACTCGGATAGTTCCTCTTTGGAGAAAAAAAAAAGGAAATCCGGATGCCTATTGCCCTTTTTTTTTTTAGATATTGTTGAAAAAATATTGCCGGTTATAGCTTTTTTATTTGTATGCTGATTGACACATCGATACGTTCATTTAAACTTAAATTCACATGTAAGCTTTAGGTTAACAAACACTATTACACAAAATGAAAGCATTATTATTTTACAATACTTTACCTAAAACTCAAAAATAAAATCCACTAAATCTTCTGTGAAAAGAAACTAAGGGACATTACTTGACCAGCTTAATTTGTATAAACTTATTTTAACTGACAAGGCATATTAATCGACATTGTCTAAGATATAAACTATCTGCATTATCGATATAAAGTTATAATCAACTTAAGACTTCATGCACTATAAACCAAATCACACTCGGATAACTTGGCTTATTTCTCGAGTAACAGTTTAAGGTAAGCGTGTAAATACATTGTTTGTGTAGAAACCCGCAATATTAAATTACCCAAAGCATTAGGTATAGACCCTTTCAACTATATGAAATAAATTCCATCAAAATTATATTAACACTCAATGACACTATCGCTAACTTATTGAGTAACAGTTTTTTATAAAAACAAGTCGGTACCCTGCCATTTTTTATTTGTTGTTTTATTATAAACAAATTCCCAGTTCTACAACTGCACCTAGCCAAATAGCATGCCAAATGTCTTATCACTATCCGGGGTTTGTTTTTCACTAACAAAATCCAACAATTACCCGCTCTCCAAGAATTCTTAAAGGAATTGTTCAGCAATTACTCAGCCTTGCTAAGTTGAGTAAATAAAGGGCGTTAGTCAAATAAATGGTTGATTGAGCAGAAAGAGACATGTGGGCTCATCTCAAAATACAATTTTGCTTGAATTGATTTTATTTAGTCAAAAGGGTCTATATCTAATCATTTGGGTGATTTGGTCTTTACATAAATGTATTACACGCTAAAATCAAACTGTTACTCAACAAGTAAGGTAGGGTGAAATGGTTTGATTTTTTTTATGGTGTCAAGCAAAGTTAATTTGTTGCATCCTTTCCAATCCTGTATAATATCTAAGCAACGTCAGAACACAACATAAATAAGGAGAGCAAACAGTACTTTTGGGGAACTGTTATAACAACATTCGTTAATTATTATTGTTTCTTCAAATAATGCGATAGACATCTGGATTTCCTGTTTAGCTATGAAGAGGAACTATCTAGTTTAATTCATGTTAATTCTTCACCCTAGACAATCAAAGCACTTATAAACGTTGAACAACCAAAGTCGAATGTTAACAGTGAACACGAGCGCAGCATTGCATCTCATAGAAGTACTCATTCCAAGTCTCTGATCAGACCAGTATTTCTTATCAAGCCCATATTTTACATCAGATGTCACCCATTTGATTTGTTGGTGCTGTGAACCCAGTCACAATACACAATGAAAGCATTCAGATTGAAAAAAAAAATACATACATACAAATATTTATATTTGCCAACGTTTGTTTGGGATACGAAACCGTTATTACTAGAAACCATGTACACACCCGAAACACACACACAACCTTACGGATCAGGTTTGTGGGGTCCTGCTATTGTTGTTCTATTATTCCCTTTTCTAAAGAATTCTCTTGTGGGGTCCAGGTTGAACAAAGAATTCTCTTGTGGGGTCCATTGTTCCATTGTTGAAAATAAGCGAGGGCTTATTGACCCAAGCCAATAACAACAGAAAAAGGGAAATCCTTTTTAAATGGGGTATGGCATTGTTGACTTGATTTTGTTACATGTTGTCGCAAATGAGGTTTCATTCGAATTAAAACGGTCGGTATTTGAAAATAAAAGTAAGAAAAACAGTTTGTGTATGTAATTTACATGACTTTGAACTATTTTTAACCCTCCGGTCACAGTTACAAAAACGGTTCAATCGGTGTCAGTGTACGTGGACGACAGCTGCAGTAAGGGTGACTTATTATTTTGATTAATACAATTATGTGTGCAGTTGACTTCTATTGGCTTGCAACTGTTTGACAACATTAATAAATATCCTTTTGAATTCTGAAGTCTACATTTGTTTTCATAATTTCTATTTTTTTTTGTTTTCTAGTTACATGTTTTTCAATATATAACATAAGAAAACGACGTAGTAACAAAGAATGATTATTACTTTTATTATTATTTTTTTAATGAGTTATCGCCCAACTCACAAGGCCAGACTTCAAGGTGAGGGCTACATTTAACTGATTTGGGCTGTCAGCCCAGATCAACTGTCACCAGGGGCACTTTGCCACCTACTCCTGGGGCTGAAACAGGGTTACCCCCTTCACAGTCCGTAAGGATATAAGCCTGTTTATCATCAACTAGGATCCTGGTTGGTAACAAGCAGAATGCACTACCTTCCCATTTTTTTACAAGTGTCATGATAAAAAACACATAAATAATCTGGAGCAGTCTTTTATAGCTTGTCGTTTGAATTGATGTAAGTGCAATATAATAAGACTTTAAAAACGTAAATTTAAAAAAAAATTAAAAACGTTGATTAGTGATTAGTGATTTGATAAGACAGCTACAGTGCACAACGTGCTTCCTCGTTGATGTTTTTGTTGTTGTTTTAATCAGTGATTAAAATCAGAGATCATATTCCATTTTGTTTATATTGGCTAAAACATTTTTTCGTGTAATGCAATAAGAAGCAGTTTCTAGCAATGATACATGAAAAGAAGTCGAAGTAAATATAACATGCTAAAAAATGGGAACTATTGTATAGTTTTAAATTGTTAAGACTATATTCAAGAACCCCAAGTAAGTCTAGAAACTTCATTTAGGAACGGATCCAAAATTTGGTATCCTTAATCAACAAATGGTATCCTTGTATCAACAAATAATGTTTTTTAGTTGAGTTAGTAGGTAAGCACTTAAATAATTTCACAACGAATGGGCATGTATAATGCTTTGCAAAAACATGAAAGGCTATCTATTTTGTTAACTACAACCGTTAATCACACAAGAAAATAATAATATTAATAAACGTGGCTTCTTATATAGCGCGCATATCCGTCACTCAGTGACGCTCAAGGCGCTTTAACATACAGTATTTCCTGCAAGGTATGTGGGACTACGTTTGAATTATGAGACCTACTCCTTTTCCATAGCACCATGTAATGGTTTACAAGGTGCTGTGGCGCAATATGCTGCCAATCAAACCATGAACACCGGGGCGAACCCCTTCTCTTTTCGATAAGTGCACTGGGTTCTTTTACGTGCGTTACACAACACACGGGACCAACGGCTTTACGTCCCATCCGAAGGACGAAGCATCATGGTTAAGTGTCTTGTTTAAGGACACAGGTGTCACGACTGGGACTCGAACCCACACTCTGCTGATCAGAAACACCAGAGTTTGAATCCGGTGCTCTTAACCTCTAGGCCATGACACGACAACTGCAAGAAAACATAAACTTTATTATTTGCGTTTCTCTGCTATTGGAAATTTACAGTACACATCTTTGGTGAATAAATCTATCTTGGACCTGGATCTTCTTCCTCGGCAAGCTATTATGACTCTAGCTTCATGATGTGAGCATGAAATGCTTGTAGACCGTTGGTTCCAGGCGGCATGGTTTGCGGGTAGCTTTCCCCTACTCCAGGTTTCGTTTGATGTTTGGAAAAGTGTACAAAGTGTACACTATTCTTATGCTGATGAGGTAGCCCAAGCCAGAGCTGGAGCTCAAGCCGAGGCTTGAAAAGGTCCCCCTAGGTTTGCATGTGGCCAGGTTTGCCGCCAGGGTTAGTGCCGTACGGAAAGCTTTTGTTTGCACATACATAAGTTAATGGCCAAAATCGCCGCCAGGTTTTCTTGCCGCCAATCAACGGTTGGTTGCAATACAAAACACAAAATATTTGCCAAGTTTGCAGACAGGTGTTTTTTGCCAAAATGTCCATTTTTGCAACACGTCCTTTTCCACTTTCTTTCAATGAAGTTGAGAAAAATATACATTTACTAACCGACCCACAGGTTAAACTCCTCTCAAGGTGTCTTAAGTTTTGCCCTACACCCAGAGAACCGGACCAGCTGTCTTTTCAACAAGACATGGCCCAATTCAGCCGTAGGCTACGCCTACGTGGATATCTTCAAGTAGAGCCCTCTACAAAGTATCCCTCTACTAAGAAGCCCTCATCATCTGTGGACATTCAACCCAACCGCAGCGGGGCACCCAATAACCTGCCCCTAGATGAGCGCCATGCCCTAACACAGCTCCGCCAATCACCAGACATAGTGATTAAACATGACAAGGGGTCTGCAGTTGCAGTCATGAACACGCATGACTATATAGCAACTCATCAAAACTGATCATTATATTGAATGTGACACTTAACTTGCCATTTACACGGCCCTCAGCATACTCCGCCATACTCTTTCGGCCAACACGGGATCTTACAATCTCTGCTTAAAAACAACACTCATGAATGCTTACTGGCCTTACTTTCTCAACGTACTAGCCTACGAGATAGGCCTACATGTACTAATGTAAAACAACAATAAAAATAAAAATCCCGCCAAAATGGGGACGCTAGAGGGCGACTTGCATGTTCGCATTATTTCCAAAACAACCGATGCCGCACACGGGTTACAAGTCGGCCGCAATCTTAGCTTCGTTCTGATCTTGGGATTAAAAACAATCGCCACTGGACAGCAAACATAACGTGCAAACACTCTTGGTACGTTAGTCGTTATCTCCTAAATCAGTATTTTTACCACTGCCTCGACAGCTTGCCACGAAATGGGAGATGTAAATGCCATTGATTTGTGTAGTTTTTTTGTATTCCTTGTAGGGTGTGCCAATTTCACAAATAATGGCAATTTGAGTGTGAATTTCCTACAGTGACGTAAGTTGAATGATCGTACATAGGACGACAAGTATTACTTGTCAGTCTCGTTGCCCACCGAAAAGGGTAAAATATAACTTTAACGATTGGTGTCAAGCTGATGGTAGTGCAGCAATACTTGGTTTGATTCAACATACATGGACACAACTGTGAAAATCTGGGATCAATCCGTTGTCTGACTCAAAAGAAAGTAACACACATTATAAGAAAACATGAAAAAAGAAAATGAAAACAAAACGAAAAGAAAAAAATCCCCCAAAATAGCATTTTGATTTTATTTTAGCATGCCAACACAGTGCTCCTAATTTCGGTTGTTTTTATGCAAACACAATGTTCTTCAATTCGGTTGTCAGGCCATTGGAAAAGGGACACATCAGTGACAAAGCACCGCCCTCTAGATCTTTATTTTGACATTTTCAAACTGTTTTAAAATAATGCCTGACACAGTGGCGTTATTTCAACGACCAGTCCCATCTAACCAGCATTCTTATTTTATCTTTTAACACCAACTAATTGGTTTAAGCATTTATTAACCTTACATCGTGCTTATTAAAATAATTATTTTTAAATAATTCCTCGGATTGTGGTCGAATATAGGAATTGCAGTTTAATTAAACAGTTAGATTACGGATTACAGCTTTGTCGAGCTATATGCCATTAGACGACAGCTTGTGCGAACTTTAATTCTGGTAGGGGCCAGTGTCAAAGGTATTTTGTACCACAGCCTCATGGGATTATATTCGTTCACATAAGCCCACGGTATTCAGTCTCATTCTGCTCCCCGAACTCATTCATACAACCACCGAATGTTTCGGAGGTATTTTTTTAAAGTAATGATTTTCCGATCCTTTTGACTTTATTTTGCTCCATTTCTTAACATAAACAACACATTTTGTGCCTAGGTAAGCGACCGCTTAACGCATTATGCTGCAAAAAATGGACGTCTGTCCCCATTTCCACGCTTCTGCTGCTTACTACTACGGACTTATTCGCTTCACGATCATCCCTCATTTCAAACAGAACCATTCATACTTAAGAAAAAACAATGCCGAGGTTATGTAGGTACTCTTTTTATCGAACTGTGAAATGAAAACAGAGAGAAAAAAAAACACAAATAATTATTTTTACGCTAAGCTTTGAGACACTCTACAGGTCGATAGTCGGGAAGTTAGGGAGGCTACATTTGAGGACCAATATGTCCTCAGTACAAAGCTTAATTTCCTACAACATCCCAATGAACACGGTCGGGGGAACAATCCCGGGGGGGGGGGGCATCTCCTTGCACATTGCAGAGTGTCGCGTTTTACACAAAAGTGGTACTTTTTCATACCTGTTAGCTTTGGCAACAATTACTAAGGTTACACTCAAAACAAGCGGTGCGTTTGTCTTCTTATGCGGTTACTTTAATATCAAGGTCTTACCTGCAAACGTACATTACTGTATGGAAATAAACCGTAATTTATATGTTTCACATTTTTATTAAAATGGCTAGTAAAAAACGGTAACCTTATCTAAAATTTACAGGCCATTACATTGCTGTCACAATAAGGAAAGTGACACCTTTTTCAAGGACAAAATGGGTTGGGGCTTTGAGCGGTCAAAAGTTTTCTACGAAGCCTAGCGTTTCCCTGTCCAATATTTCAAAGAATTTGATAAACCCCAGCATGTTGAAAGCATTTTTCTGTATAAAGCAAAGTTTGGGGTTAATAAATTAATAACAACTGTGCCAGTAAAGGTTCAGAGTAACGCTTTGACGTCAATTACAAACATACGTACAAACATACGTATATAAAACACAACAAACATAATAATAAATTTAAAAATAAAAGAATGAAATGTAACTTGTTTCTTTCCTTATACTTGAAACTGTTTTTAAGTCATGTTTTTAGTGCCCTCTCTTGCTCACCGGTTTCCTCTACCTGTCCATTGTCGTAAAAACAATTAAACTTTTTTTTCGACTTGATTATTAAAACTCAAATAACAATAAAAATTGTTTGAAATGCACAATTTAACGGAAGCCCTAAAGCATTACATTTTATGCTCAAACTTTTCCTTTATTACAAAAAGTAAATTAACTATTTAAATGCGACTAAGTTAATTTATATTGCTATACTTTTAAGCCTTTGTCTTTCCCTCAAATTTGTATTTAGTCGTGTCCGTAACAAGCCCCGAGGGAATCCGACTTTGTGAATGCAAATTTACTTTACATGAACAACAACTAAAAACAACACAAATCGTGATAACGTAGTAGGTTATGAATACAAACTTAACTAGCCTTTGTGAATTCAAATTGACTTGAATTGAATTGAGAATACAAAAAAAAAAAAAAAAAAAAAAAAAAAATCAACAACACAACTCGTTTTAGCGTAGTAGGTTAGTGAGTTTCGTGCCGTCAGTCAACCGCCTCGGTTCAATTAGTTAACCCTCCAGGAAATAGGCAATACTAGTCTACAGTAGGTTTTTGCCTTTTTCCCCATAATTCCGCCCCAGGAAATTTAAAAAAAATTCAACTTTTGGGCAGTCCACCATCAAACCATGCAGAAACATATGGCAGGTGTTATTTGCACAGGGTAGAGTTCATTCACCTTGAAAATCTCATTACAAATCCTGCGGTCGGGAGGGCTGCCATCTGTTTGTACACATAAATCTTGGCAAAGTCTCAAGGGATAGGGTACTTGATACAATCATCAATCATTCTGTATTGTAGCTTTCAGAGGAAGCCTGTGTGAGACTGGTTGACCTTTATCAAGGTAACAGACACCATGCTAACCCAAACATCCACATGTGTGTCGGGGGGGGGGGGGGGAGGGGGAGGGGTAGTAGATTTCCCAAAAACCTTCTATAAACTATAGTTAGTGTCATGCAATACAGTATGCATTCGGAAGTATGCATTAGGCCTGTATTTAGCAAAATAACATTGGAAATGATTTTGTTTAAACAAATATTATGACTGACAACATCTACAAACCCTCTGAAAGGTCTTGGGGTTAATAATAATGGGTTTATAGCTTTATCCCTGGGTATGGTAAAATTTCACCAAACCTACTACAAACTGTAGTCACTCTTGTCATACTAGCATATATTACGTAATTCGCATCCTCGAGGGTTAAAATGACCAAACCGTACAAATATAGATAGTTCCCAATATACGCCATCTTTACGGGCAAATTGCATTTTGGCTTGCAAGCGCGTCAAGCGCTCAAATTATTAGCGCAGCCGCGCAGTTTACTAACCAATCCTGCAATGGGTTTTGTGAAATGTGTGCGTGCTGCACGCCGTTTTCGCGCAAAACGCCTGACTGTGTGTTCCAAATTGCCCGTAAAGATGGCCGATTCCGTCATATTGCAACCTATCTATTATGCAACCAAGTATTGTTATCTAGTTTGTCTACATTTAGCGATACTTTTACAAGCAAACACAATTCATATTTAAATTCTAGCTGATTATATTGAATGTGATTGTGAAAAATAAAAACAAGAAGAACAACAACAACAACGAACACATTAAAAAATGAATAACGAGAAGTAATTAGCAATCAAGCAGAAGGAAGATAAGCTACCATCTGAAAAAAAAAAAATATAAAAAATAAAAATAAGACACGCTAAAGCAAAATATTTCAGTTCGCAGACTGCCGGTGTGGCAGGAGATTCTGTCCCTCCGGAGATTCGGTCCCCCATGCGGCAAACTGTGTACAAACTTCTTCTGATAGCGCCCTCTTTTGAATCATCCTTTGTCAGCCCTTGTTAATTTCCCATATGGGGGACCGAATCTCCGGCGGGCAGAAATCCCTGGGACACCGGCACGTTGATGCGGAGGTCACAGGTTCAAATCCTGCAATTTCAAACTTGTCTTTGTCTACTCTAAGGTAATTTAAATTTACTCATTAAGTTGACAATTATGGATATTACTTTAACTCTTACAAAAACATATTACAAACACTAACATAACAATTGCATTTGATGTAACTACAGATAATCTAAAATAAATTCGAAATTGTCTGTGAACGTAGTTTTCAGCTTTTCTGAAGTTAAAGGAATGCAGCAGATCAATTTTCAAATGAACTATTATGATTCGTGGACTTCTCTTAAACTTTGTTGATCAAAACAAAAGAAGATCTTGTAAAAATATTAAGGGGTCCAGTCAGAAGAAAAACTGATCTACTACGAAGATCAAAGGATCAAGTAAGAAGATAAAGTGATCTAGTAAGAAAATCAATGGATCTGGGAAGAAGACAAAGGGATGTAAGAAGATCGAGGGGTCTAGTTAGAAGATCGAGATATACAGTAAGAAGAACAAAGGATCTAGAAAGTAGATCAAGGGATTTATTGAGAATATCCAGGGATCTGATAGGAATATTATGATCTAGATAGATCAAAATGCTGTTTCGACTTCCAAATTATTTGTATCGGGAAGTCGTGGTAGTTATTGCAACAACAAAATTCGGATATCCAAATTAACTTCACTTTGAGTTAGGTTCAAATACCAAATACAACTCGAGAAAAACAATTAAATGGACAAAAACAATTAAAAACTAGCCACGGCACCTGATTACATATTGTCCGACGATCAAAACACTATAACAGGAGACATGTTAAACAGTAAACAAAACATTGTAATTTAAACTATAGCATTAACTTATACAGCATAACATTTTTATATAAATATCATTTAAAATGTTACTACTACCAGCTTTTTCTTAATTAACGGATTCTTACATATTGATGTCCAACTTAAATTTCCAATGAATTATTATTATTATGTGAACTTCTCATAAGCTCCGTATGTCCAAAAACAATTATCAAGTAAAAAAGATCAAAAGTAAAAATTAAACTGTCTATTACAATTGGCAACCTTGGGACAGTTACATTTATTGATTAATGATATCAAACAAAGCATTGTTTGATGTTGTGGCGTGTCGCATTGATGTTGCGGTGTGTCGTGGCCGAGCGGTCTAGTTCACCGGACCCAAGCTCCGGTGTTGTCAGCAGCAGAGTGTGGGTTCGAATCCCGGTCATGACACTTGTGCCCTTGAGCAAGGCACTTAACCATAATTGCTTCGTAAAAAGTTGGAAAGGTAGTGCATTCTGCTCTACCAGCCAGGTTTCCTATTGAATGATACCCATGCCTTTATCCTTACGGACTGTAAAGGGGGTAACCCTGTTTCAGCCCCAGGAGTAGGTGGCAACGTGCCTCTGGTGACAGTTGATCTGGGTTGACAGCCCAAATCAGTTAAGTGTAACCCTCACCTTGAAGTGGCCGTCTGGCCTTGTGAGTTGGGCGATATCTCATACAAACAAGTTAAAACAATTTCTTTGCTTGAAATAATAATCTTAGTTACCTTTTGCGTTTGCGACTGTTAACTAAAGTTCCCTACAATAAACATTCTGACATCGTCTTTCCAGTTATGACTGTTTTCCTTTTCATGTAGCGTTTTAATTAAGCTACGTGTTCTAATGTTACGGCGTTTTTTAAGTATTAGCAGCAAAATACCGTTTCGACGTTTACCACTTCCTCATTTCGGTGTTCATGGTCGTTGTTGAACAGAATGGCAACTGTTCGACTTGAAAACGCCCAGTTAGTTGTCATCAAACTCCGGGTCTATGTTCACATACAGATACTTTTCCGAATTCGGTAACAGACGCATGTACATCTGTAAAGAAACATATATAATTTACAGTACTCCTTAGGAATAAAAGATGAGAAACAAAGCTATTACCCATACATGTCAAACGACAAGCTTGGAGACAGTAATGGATTATTTCGATTTGTTTAGATGTTCGTTGTTTTATAATAGTATGCTTGTTTGTTTATTTGTTTCTGTTTCTTTTTTGAAGTAAATATATTTACAACACAGATCTAGTTGTTTCTTGTAATTTTTTTTCAAGATTCTGTCCGCAAAAAAAACCACAAACCTTGGGCATCTGGAAATTGTAATTGTTTGTCTAATGGTAAAAACATCTTCAGTTCACACGGATGTGGCACCTTACTAGTTACTACATCCATCTAGTCTACATATCACTATTTGTGATGAGGGTTAATTCGTTTGTTGTATTTATATTGCTTTATACCATGTACGTTTATCTGCGGTAAACTTACTTCAGCAACATTTTTAGTCTGCACATCGATTTGCATCTATCCAAAGAACTAAAACAACTTTCAGTTCTACATCAAGTCTTACCTGATCAGCGTTGCTTTCGGCCATTGTTTCAAGCATAGAGACCAGTTTCTTGAAGGATGGTCGATCTTTTGGATCCTCCTGCCAGCATTGGAGCATCATCTCGTAACTGTTTTATAAAACAGATCAACCGACAAGCATTATTTGAAACCATGTTGCCATATCGTGTTTTATAAATGCACAATCACTTTTATGCGGATGGTGTTGTTGTTTCTTTGCCTCAGTGGAAGATTCAATGGTTAACATTTCTTTCCCACTTGAATTTGGGGTCATTGTTTTTACTTCAGCAGTTATACTTGATGCATAAGACCTCCTGTTGTACCAATTAAAGAAAAAACAGTTTTATTTTGCACTGTATTATGTTCGTACTTCAAGCAGAAAGTTTGTCCATGAAATGGTGAGTATGGCAGCATCGATGAATGAACAATATTTATTATGAAATGACCGCTTTTACGCAAGTGCCAATTTAAACGAGTTAAGGAGTTTTTGGTGGATGTATTGTTTACTTGTTTTAAAATAAAAACTATCTTACATGTCGTTTTCAGAGTTGCCTGGCTTAGGCATACGGTAACCATTCTCCAGCCTCGATGTCAGGAACTGAGTCTTGATACCAGGGTAAGGTGTTCCGCCTGTATACACACATTATCACAATGTTATAAAACTATTATCGGTTATTCAGATGTTCTATTGTCATAACTAAATACAGTTCTAAACAATTGTCTTACCAAGTGTGGCAATTTCCCATAGCAGGATTCCAAAGGACCACCTAAAAGGTTAAAAAACATTAAAAAATGCTAATTTAAATATCAACTTGGATCAGTAAAAGTGTGTACTAAAAATATCAGTCACAATTAACACGCATATTAAATACAACACGTGTACTGCATCCGCAGTGTTTGAATTAGAATTGTGTGTATAATGTGCTCTTACACGTCACTCTTTGAGGTATACGTCTGGTGGGTCAGTGACTCGAGAGACAGCCAGCGAGTAGGGACACGTGTCTGCAAAGAAAGTGAAAATTATCTACACTAGGGAAAACTCCACACGTGGGTACATCCTTTGTGCTGTGTGGTTACTTAATGATGCATATACACTCAATGGAAATTATTAGTTTAGTCGTTTCTTTCATTTGTATTTCAATGGAAATTATTAGTTTAGTCGTTTCTTTCATTTGTATTTGTTTATATTTTATATATATATATATATATATATATTTGGGGGGCGGGGAAAGCACCGATAACAGTGCAACCCCGAGTGGCATTAGTTTCGCCATTAAAATGACCGTATTTTGAAATTGTATATTGAATCACAAATCGTTTTCATACTGTATCGACGAGCAATAAAGCAAGTGCACACCACGGATGGTTCGACTGCTACATATTTTAAACACAAATGTGTATAAAACGTGTAAATGTGTATATACCTTTGATGTCTGCACGTAAACGTCTTCTCCACGTGACAAACCGAAATCAGAAACCTTGGCGATCAGATTATCATCCAGGAGAATGTTCCTTGCTGCCAGATCACGATGTATGACCTGTATAAAAAAAAATGAGAACTGTTCTGATATTTCCACGTGTTTCTTACCTTCGTAGTGCCAATCTAGTTATTTATTACAAAATATTACAGATCCTTTTTTTTTTCTTCCGTTAGGACACCTGTGTTACCCGTTAAGAAAAGGAGATTTTATAAAACAATACTTCCAGCAAATTTGTTGGTTTACGTGTTGGGCTTGTTACAAACTAATGCAAGATATTATGGGGTCCTAAAGTTGAAGTTAAAATCGTTATTGCAGTAGTATGTTTCTCAATAACTTGTTTGTACCATTATTATTGCTGTTTTTACATTGTAAACAGGGAAAAACCGGCTTGTTTTACGTGGATTTCATGTTTTGTAATTGTTAGTTTTTGCTGTGACGACATTGAACTGTGCTACACATTTTAATAGTCTCTTTTGTGTAAAAAATGACAGTCTGTGAGACTTGCCCCGGATGCAGCCAGGTGTTGCATTCCTTTAGCCACATCCAGAGCAAACTGGAGCAGCTTCTGAGAGGACAGTGATGCTTTACTATCATCATCCATGGATCGAGCCTTCCTCAGGTAGCAGCGGAGGTCACCGTTGGATAAGTACTCCAAAGCTACGTACAAAATACCTTTAAGAAATTGTGAGACAAAATAGTATATCCAGAGTTTGTTGTCATATCTCTTATTGCTATTTCATTTGTGGAAGTCTCCTTGTTCCTAATGTTGAGAACGATCATTCCTGTCAAATTTAAACTTCGAAATGCACAAAGGGGATCGGAGCTATTCATGAAATACTATGCGCTTACCTTCATGTTGACAAGCACCTAGAATCTTGACGAGATTAGGATGATTTCCGTGAAGAGTCATAGTTTTGAGTTCCTTTATGAAATTCTCTCTGTCAGCTGGAGATGCATTTTCTGAAATAATAAAAAATATCTCCCGAGTCAAATCATCACAACTACTGACTAAAGCATAAGTTGTTTTGATGATGATTATACTTTGTTTTTCACTAGTCGTAATGATGATGTGAAACAAGTCCCCAAGTTGATTGCCGTTGTATTCGCAAACCTTTCCAAACACTATTGGGCCATAAAACACAGGTGCCACTAAAACAATAACTTTTGGACACAATGAACATTGTTTGCTTGTTAAAATCTAGGTTAACAGGCTTTACTTGAGGTTCATGTAAAACCGGCTTACACACTTCGTGTTAGATAATCAACATGAAAAACAAAGTAAGACGTACCTTTGAGCTTTTTAATCGCAGCCTTGCACAGTTCTCCTTTAATTGTTATGACACCGTAGCGCACTTCACCAAAGTGTCCGTTCCCAAGTACTTTATTTCCAACCATCACGTCATCCCACAAGACACTCCATGGATGAGCCCATGTTGGCAAACCAACATCTTCATACGTGGGTGGTGGTTCTGGTGATGGGAGTGCAGATGCACCAGAGCCAACTGATTCATAAACTGACTCTTGTACCAGAGAGACCATCCTCAGGGATGGTGCATTTGAGGGTTTCTCTTCTCGTGTTACGGTATTCACATAAGAAACCTATAGTGTGAGGTATTGTAAGAACGTCACCAACTTGTTACAGTATATTAGTGTTTAAATATTTGGGAATCAAATGACATTTTTCAGCCAGAGACTGTGTCAGCCAAATACCTGAAGATTATGCTGTAAATGAAGTTGGACTAAATTGTGGTTGAGGTAGATTGTCAACAGCTGTCAGCTTTATTGTCAGCAAACGGTAAGGTTAACCCTTTCACGTCTGATGGCAATTAAAAGTCCCAGCCCAATCTTTCACGTGCTACTTTGTACCTAAGAGGACGTCGCTAAAATGTGTTTTATTTTCCTTCCGAACTGTGGTTTGAATTAGCATTGTACACATAATAAAAATACACATCGGTATCGACTAGTTGCAAATGAACATGTTGACTCACAATCTCCTGGCCATCATGAATCCCTTGCTGCTGCAGAGGATGTCGTCTTCTTCGTTTACGACGTCTTTGTGCGCAAAACACAACACCAACTACGATCACAACAGCAGCAACGGCCACACAGATACCGACAATTAGGAACTTGCTCAGCCTAATGGGCGGTAGCTGAGATGCTGTGTTTACTACAGAAGGGAAAATGGGGTTCCTTTAACTTTTTAGTTGTTAAAAGTCGATATCATTGTTCTTGGGCGTTTGCAATGGCGCATTCATCTCATGTTTTATTTGCAATTCATCTTATGCTATGTTTGGATCTCATAGGGTGAACTTTTTGTTTAGATGTGATTGTAAAGTATTAATAGCAAAAGTGTATTAACCTACTTGGTGGCAAGGTAGATAATGTTAAGATGCTACTCCATCCTCCAAATCCAATCTGCGTCTCTGCACGTATCTGAAAAAGAGGTAAACCATTATGTAAACTCGCTTGGATAAAAGACCAGTAAGTATTAACAGTGTCACCTCTATGTGAATTACAAGTGCACGTATTAAGCTTGGCGCCTCACCTGGAATGAATAACTGACATTTCTTGTCAGCTTCGTGATCTCTTTGGTTTGGAAATCATTGTGTAGATCATCTCTGACTCTGACTTTCAAGGCCGATGATGAGTTCTCTGAATTTGTTTTCCAGTAGCGGATTTCGTAGCTCACGATGGTGTCGTGAGATGGGTTTGGACGAAACCACGACACCATGATGCGGTCGCTTCTGATAACTGGAAAGGTCACGTTGCGCGGAGGGGTAGGAACTTTATAGAGGGTACAGTCAGATACACAATGTAGATTTAAGTTTTATTGTAAAAAGGCGATTTGTATGATGTATTGGGTGTTATCAAAATAGGTCACTACAAATTGCACAATTCCACATTAATATACGTGAATGGGTTCCAGAATTATATAAATTAAGCTATAAAGCTAAAGTAGTAGTCCCGGCCGATTTCCTACTCTCCGTCCAAGTAGTAGCTAAAAAACTAGACAGTTCTTTTCAGAACTAAGTAGTCTCTCGTAGTAGTGTCCCGATTTCCAAAATCTACTCCGCGGCAGTAAAATAAAAAAGCAAGACATATAGATCTCTTAGAACAAATCTCAAAGCTAGTAGATATACACAAGGTGTTACCGCAAACCGAACATACATTGATACCTCACCATGCAAAGCCTCAATACGTATATAAACAAGTTATTACACAATTTTAACTCAAACCATTCCCTGCGCTCTGTGCGAATAGTTATTACAAATATATCTGATATGTTGTACAAAATTATGTTAAAACGTGTGTTGACACTTTTATGGGATCGCGTAACGAAATAACAACTGAACTAAATAAACCCAATAACACTCTTCTTTACCTGTCTGAATTTGTGTAAAGACCTCCAATTTCGCCATTTTTCCTATGACATCGGCATCATTCACAGCCCAAACGTTAAACCCATACTGTGTAGAAGGTTCCAAATCACCAATAATTAATTCGGGTGGAGATGTAGCCAATATTTCATTAATATTGATTTTCGAATGGAGGTCAACGTTGAAACTTCGGTCAAACGGACGTGCAAGTACACGGTGCTGAACCTTTGGTAAAATGGTTTAAATGTGTTGTTGGTGTAAAATACATATTCCAGGTTAGGTAAATAAATTTGGCAAAATTAAACACCTGACAAAAAACTTTTTTGTGACCTTTTACATCAAGATCCTAATTATTAATGACATAATATGGTTTTCATATTCGTTGTAAACTTGAGATGGACACTTGGTCAGCAGTGTAATGATAACAACACTGAACAAATCTAATTCAGCGACTGCATACAAATTACGTTATTGATTTAATGATGTAATAAACTGTTTATATATTTTTTAAGCATATTTAGGCACGAAAACAATCTGTTATGGTACTGGATCAGCGTTGGTGCTGCGTCTTCAAAATAATGGCAATAAGTTTTCATGATCGCACACTTACTGATACTAGATTCAGTCGGTGGGAAAATCGGGAAACAATGTGGAAGTTAAAAACAACACATTTATTGTTTTATGAATGTATTATGTTTTGATGGTGGTATCATTTTAACGTTGCTTTAAAAGTTAAAGTATCTAATAATACGCATACAACATATTTGACAATCTCTCCATTCGGATGCTGTGGACGTTCCCAGCTTAGTGTGATGCTTGTCATGGTTATCTTTGTAGCGATCAGAGATTGTGGTTGACTTGGTCCTGTGTAAAGAGTAAACATGTGCCGATAGTAAGTGTTTGGTAAATTGTTTGCTGTCAAAAACATTACACTTGTGTCTCCCAATACAATAATTATTTATGATGTATTATCATTTGTATAACCAGGTAACAAACAACAATGGAAACTGACTGGATAAAGTTTGTAAATGTGAACAAATAAAACATGACTAGAGCAGAACTTAAACCCTGCAAACTCCTGATTAACTCGGAAGTTTCAGGTTCAAATCCCGCTCTAGAAATTTGTTCTTTTTTCAACAGGAGACTTGGTTTAAGTATATCATTACACTCTAATTGTACATAATATTGGCTTCCTTAAAGTTACCTGAAATGGCGTAGGTTATTGTTAAACCAAAACATATGAAAAAAAAAATATATATACATATTTTATACGCTTCTTGTCACATCTTGACAACTACCACTTGTATCGTTTGTCTCGTATTCTCCCTAAAGGACTACAGATCAAGTGTGCCCCTCCTTTCTTAAAAAAAGGAATAAGACACTCATTAACACGTCTTTCCAATTGCTTTCACTGCTAGAAAATCAATGTCAACAATACATTGATAACCAGTCACTTGAGATAACAGACACTGAATCTCAACTCAAAAGTCATGCTCTAATCAAGAGTATGAACATTTACACGATATCCTACTGTCTAACGTCAATCACCTACGGTCCACCTTAATGGACAAACATAACAAGAAACGCATGAATGTCCAAGCTAACCATAAGAAATACATTCATAGGCGTTTCCACAGTAAGAGGCCAACTATTGTTCCTGATACTGACAGGTCACTAGTTGTACCACTTACAGTAGAGTTAACCTGTCTGACAAAGTTCTAACCGACCCACAGGTTAAACTCCTCTCGAGGGGTCTTAAATTTTGCCCCACACCCAGAGAACCCGACCAATTGTTTTTTCAACAAGACATGGCCCAATTCAACCGTAGGTTACGCCTACGTGAATATTTTCATGTAGAGCCCTCCACAGAGGACGAATCATCTGTGGACGTCCAACCCACCCGCAACCGCTTCAATTAGAAAAGTAGTTGGGAACCCCCTTAGAACCGAAAATGTTGGCATATGAGGGCGCCATTTTTTTTTACCCATGGCGGTACCCTGTATCTGTAGAAAATGCCTGTCAGTAAATGAAAAGTTGTTCTTAGTGAGAATGTGGCTGATGAGTTTTGGGATTGTTTATTACCCCTGAGAGCAGAGACACATGCATTCATGCCTTCATTATGGGGTATGTTGGTATACAGTGATGAAACATCTAGAGTAACCAAAAAAGCAGAGTCAGGTACTTGATGTTTGACATCCTCTAGCTTATGGAGGAAGTCTGTGGTATCCTTTATGAAGGAAGGAATGCCGGAGACTAAGAGGTTAAGAAAGCTATCTATAAACTCAGAAATGCGCTCTGTAGGGCTACCATTAACAGGTGCAATGGGTCGGCCTGGGTTGTTGGGCTCGTGTATCTTGGGTAGAAGGTAGAAGCGTACTGCAAGGGGTCCTGTGGAAGGAGATAGTTAAAAGTATCTTCGTCGATACCGTTGGCATTGTGGATTATAACTAAGGTGTGACTGATTTGTTTGGAAAATGATTGAGTAGGGTCAGTGTCACATTCAATATAATGTTCAGTGTTGCTGAGTTGTCTGAGGCCCTCATCTATGTAGTCATGTGTGTTCATGACTACAAATGCGGACCCCTTGTCAGCACGTTTAATCACCATGTATGGTGATTGGCGGAGCTGTGTTAAAACGTTACGTTCATCTTGGGGGGGGGGGTTGTTTGGTGCCCAGGTATTTGGGACCTTAAGAACCTCGGAGCTGACTGAATTGATGTAGGTATCAAGAGCCACATCTCGGTTCTTAGGGGGTACTCAGCGATTTTTATCTTTGAAGCGGTTGCGGGTGGGTTGGACGTCCACAGATGATTCGTCCTCTGTGGAGGGCTCTACATGAAAATGTTCACGTAGGCGTAACCTACGTTTGAATTGGGCCATGTCTTGTTGAAAAGACAATTGGTCGGGTTCTCTGGGTGTGGGGCAAAATTTAAGACCCCTTGAGAGGAATTTAACCTGTGGGTCGGTAAGAACTTTGTCAGACAGGTTGACCACTGTGCGTGGTGCAACTAGTGACCTATCAGTATCAGGAACAATAATTGCCTCTTACTGCGGAAACGCCTATGAATGTATTTAATATGGTTAGCTTGGACATTCATGCGTTTCTTGTTTTGTTTGTCCAGTAGGGTGGACCGTAGGTGAATGACGTTAGACAGTAGGATATCTTGTAAATGTTCATACTCTTGATTGGAGCATGACTCTTTGAGTTGAGATTCAGTGTCTGTTATCTCAAGTGACTGTTATCAATGTATTGTTGACATTTATTTTCTAGCAGTGTAAGCAATTGGAAAGACGTGTTAGTGAGTGTCTTATTCCATTTCTTAAGAAAGGACGGATCAAGGTCCCCAAAGGAAGGGGCACACTTGATCTGTAGTCTTTTGGGGAGAATACGAGACAAAGGATAAATACGGTAGATTTCAAGATGTGACAAGTAGCGAATGGTATGTTCTTTAAGCTTACGTAGCTTACGGAAAATGCACTTTGTGTCAGTAGGGAGTGCCATGAGTTATGTCATGAAAGCTAGAAATATTGAGAGAAAAATTGTAAAAACATTTCTGTTGAAAGTATGGGCTAAAAAAGGGGACAAGTAAATAACAAGTGGGGAAAAAAAGTTATTTCAAAACCTGAAAAGAGAAAAAGAGTTAAGAAATCTGTGGAAAAAACGGGTTATTTAGAAACCTGTATAGAGATAGTGAAGAAACCTGTGGAAAAACGGGTCATTTAGAAACCTGTAAAGAGAGATAGTTAAGAAAACCTGTGGGAAAAAGGGTTATTTCAAAACCAGAAAAAGATAAAAAGTTATAAAACCTGAGGGAAAAAAGTGTTTCTTAAAAACCTGTAGAGAGAACACGTTGAAAAACGGGTTATTTAGAAACCTGTAATAAGATAGTTAAACAACCTTTTGGGAAAAAAGAAAAAAATACGAAACCTGTGGGAAAAATGGGTTATTTCAAAACCTGAAAGGAAAACAAAAGTTATGAAACCTGTGAAAAAAAGAACGGGTTACTTAAAACCTGAAATAAGAAACAAAAAGTTATGAAACCTGTGAAAAAAAAAAAAAGAACGGGTAACTTAAAAACCTGTAGAGAGAACAAGTTAAGAAACCTGTAGAAAAAGTGTAATTTAAAAAAGAGACATAGTTAAGGAAACCTGTGGGAAAAACGGTTATTTCAAAACCTGAAAATATAAAAAAGTTATAAACCTGTGGAAAACAAGAACGGGTTACCCAAAAACCTGTGGAGAGAACAAGTTAAGAAACCTGTTGAAAAAATGGGTTATTTAGAAACCTGTATAGATAGTTAAAAAACCTGGTGGGGAAAAGGGATTTTTTTTCAAAACCTGAAAAAAAAAAGTTAAGAAACCTGTGGAAAAAACGGGTTATTTAGAAATCTGTAGAGAGAACAAGTTAAGAAACCTGTTGAAAAAAAACGGGTTACTTAGAAACCTGTACAGAGATAGTTAAAAATCCTGGTGGGGAAAAGGGGTTATTTCAAAACCTGAAAAGATAACAAAAAGTTTAGAAGCCTGTGAAAAAAAAGCCGGCTTATTTAGAAACCTGTATAGAGATAGTTAAGAAACATGTGGGACAAAGGGTTATTTCAAAACATGAAAGGAGAAAACGTTATGAAACCGGTGGACAAAAGAACGGGTTACTTAAAAACATGTAGAGAGAATAAATTAAGAAACCTGCAGTAAATGGGTTATTTAGAAACCTGTAAAGAAAGACAGTAACGAAACCTGTGGAACAAACAAATTATTTAAAAACTTGTACATGTAGAAACAAGCCTGTGAAAAACGAGAAATTGCAATTGTTTGAAGATGTTCTGAAAAGAACAGGTGAAGAGTTGGGGAATAAAAATGGATACATTGTAAACAAATAAAAACAAAAGACAAGCAACTCAAAGGGATCACGACGAAGGGATACCACAACAGAAGATTAAGTTTCTTACTACGGATGGTGAGGGTCATTTGAAACCGTAGAGTTGCAAACAGGACAATCCTGATGAACGGTGATATATAAAATTAGTAGGGGAGATGGCCTAAGCTTTCGATCCAGACTGGACCTTTATTTATACATATTTACCTCCCGGTACAGTAATGGCCGAAGTAACATCACTCCACGGACCAAATTCAACGTTTGTCTGTGCTCGAACCTGGAAATAAATTACAACAATTGTTTATAGCAATTTAATTCCAAAATGGATACGTTTCTTAAAGATCTAAGAGCAACAAAGAGTGAAACTTGTTTCATTGCCAAGTTTTTGCAGATTCTAGGGGACCTTTTACCAAAATTCATGTTTGTTTAATTTATTTTAATGACCATCATAACATATTTAAGTTATTATTAATTGTTCAGAATAATGATTAAACGCAGCATTTTATCAGTAAAGTAGTTGTTTTGGTTATGATGACATTATGGTTGTCAGGGTAAATATTACTACTTCCAAGTTCCTTAGTTATTGTTTGTTTCGTTTTATTTCAATACTTATTTGAATAAAAGTAAGCGATTTAGTTCTCTTGGAAAAAAAAAATGTTCTTGAAATAAAAATAATTGCTTAGGCAAACAGTTAATAACTGCATTTGAACATGAAACCTGCTTTCGGAAATAAAATTGCGACAACTCTAACGGGCTTCTGTACAGCTCGGCTTTAGAGAGATTCTAGAGTGTCAGTTGCGTTGGTGTGCTACAATTATAAATATGTTGCTATTCAATGCCAACAATACATTGATAACCGGTCACTTGAGATAATAGACACTGAATCTCAACTCAAAGAGTTGTGCTCTAATGAAGAGTATGAACATTTACAAAATCTCCTACTGTCTAAGGTCAACCACCTACGGTCCACACTAATGGACAAACAGAACAAGAAACGCAAGAATGTCCAAGCTAACCATAAGAACAACATTCAGAGACGTTTTCACAGTAAGAGGCCAACTATTGTTCCTCCTATTGGCAGGTCACTAATTACAACACGTACAGTAGTTGACCTCTCTGATAAAGTACAAACCCACCCACAGGTTAAACTCCTCTCAAGGGGTCTAAGTTTTGCCCCACACCCAGATAACCGGACCAACTGTATTTTTAACAAGACATGGCCCAATTAAACCGTAGGTTAAACGCCTAGGTGAACATTTTCATGCAGAGCCCTCCACAGAGGACGAATCATCTGTGGACACCCAACCCATCCGCAACCGCTTCAAGGAGAAAAGTAGTTGGGTACCCCCTAATAATTTAAATGTGGCTCTAGACACCTACATCAATTAAGTCAGCTCCGAGGTTCTTAAGGTCCCTAACACGAGGGTACCAATCAAACCCTCCCAAGATAAACGCCACGCCCTTACACAGCTTCACCAATCACCAGACATAGTGACTAAACGTGCTGACAAGAGTCCGCAGTTGTAGTCATGAACACACATGACTACAAAGCTGAGGGTCTCAGACAACTCAGCAACACTAATCATTATATTGGATGTGACACTATCCCTACTCAATCATTTTCCAAACAAATCAGTGACACCTTAGTTATAATCCACAATGCCAACGGTATCGACGAAGATACTTTTAACTATCTCCTTCCACAGGACCCCTTGCAGTACGCTTCTACCTTCTACCCAAGATACACAAGCCCATAAACCCACGCCGACCCATTGTATCTTGTAATGGTAGCCCTACAGAGCGCATGTCTGATTTGTAGATAGCTTGCTCAACCCCTTAGTCTCTGGCCTTCCTTCCTTCATACTGAAAACCACAGACTTCCTCCATAAATTTGAGGATGCCAAACATCAAATGCCTGACTCTGCTTTTCGAGTTACTCTAAATGTTTCATCACTGTACACCAACTTACCATCCCCACTCTTAAGTCATTATTGAATGTATCTCTGCTCTCGGGGGTAATACACAATCCCGCCCCTCAGTGAGACATGTTAAGGAAATCATCGGCCACAATCTCACTAAGTACAACTGTTCATTTACTGACAGGCATTTTCTACGGTAAAGGCTACCGCCATTGGTACAAAAAAGGCGCCCCATATGCCAACATTTTCATCTCTGAGATAGAGGAAAAACAACTTATATCCTCTGCCCAAGCCACCCACTAGTTTTCTGGAGATTTTATATTGAAGACATTTTTTTTCTATCTGATATGTCGGCCAAGTCAGCTTGCACGAGTCTATCAACCATATAAACTCATTCCATCCTACCATAAAGTTCACTGCTGAATACTCTCTGGCAAGTGTGAACTTTTCATAACTAAATCCCCTAACGCCGTTGTTACGGATGTACACAGCAAACCCACTGACTCCCATTAGTACCTTTTCTCCAACAATTGCCACCCTATTCACTGTTAGAAGACAGTTGCTTACAGCCAGGCCTTGTGCATAAGGCGTATCTGCTCGACAGCAGATACCCTATACAAAAGGTACTCATCAGACCTCAGGAAACACCTTGTTTCTAGGGGTTACAACGAATGCAAGATTCCAATTTGACATCAATACCCCGCCATATTCGTTTGGCCAACAAGGGATCTAAAAGAGTCCCGACCAAGAGAGTTGCACTGGTCACCACCTACCACCCAAACCAAACTCTCCTCAATCCTCAATGGCAGTATGAATATTCTCAACTCCTCAAAGATATTGCGCTCAGCAATTCCTGAGCATACAAAGGTTGCATTCCGCCGCCACAAAACCGGAGTGACTTTCTAGTCAGGACCAAACTTCCCCCAGGTACAGGCCAAACACCACCATCAAGAGAGATACAGGGTTTTCACAAGTGTGCCCGCTCAAAATGTAGAACGTGTCTCTACATCAAACTTGCACTTAAAGTGAAGAGTCACTGGCCTTTCTTAAAGTATCAAGACCGACTCCCAAAGTAACACACCCAATGTTGTGTATGCTTTATCTGAGATGTGGACTACATACAGTTTGTGAGAGAGACTAAAACCAAACTCAGTCTCCACTTTGCGAACCATGTCACTTCCATAAAGACCAAGAAACTGTACCCCGTCTCCATCCACTTCAACAGCCTCAATCACAGCGTCAAAGATGTTGAACTCATTGTGATTGAGGCTTGCAATGGTGACGACACACACCGCAAACAGAGAGAATCACACTGGATTCACCAACTCAAGACAGTCCAACCCTTTGCACTCAACATAAACACTGGTGGTAAAGAACTTTCCATCATCCTCCTTTTACTTTTGCTTGTTTATTTCGTTGATGTAAAAATACATACAATTACTATAAATTGTAATTTCTCTCCACTGGTCTGTTTTTACGATTATTTTTTCAAGAAGTTCTAACAACAAACATCCCGTTACTAACCTACTCCCTTAGCAGAGGATTTAATGACCCGCTTTCTATGCAGGTTCTCTTGCCTATTTTAAATTCCTTACAAAGATTCTGTTGTTCTATAATTATTTGTATCTTGCCTACCAGTGTCAGTTGCGTTATCCTGATGTGGTTTGGTCTCTAATCCTACCCGTTCATGCTTCCCGCCTTGTAATGCCTACAATGCGGTGCCACATGTAAGGCCCAGTGATCCACCATTTCACACTGACCATACTTTGTCTTCACCACTTTACTCGGATAGGTTGTTAGCCACCCTATTGTTTGTAAATTTATAACTCTGATTGGGTATATTTTCCAGCTTTTCTGGATACTCTCCTTTAATCCTTTGCTCCTCTTTTTGCTTTTAATGAATATGTTCGTGTTTGTTCAAGTTTATGCCTCTGACAAAAGTCCGGTTAGGATTGAAAGCTAGGACCATTTTCCCTACTAATTTCATATAAATATTTTTTAGGCGTGCTCGAGACCAAGTCATTCATACATTGTATTCTATTTTAATTTCGCCCGCGGTAAGCAGAAGTATAGCTCTGCAGTTGTTTGCATTCAATTTGGTTACAATAAAGCAGGTCAAATAATTGTATGTTGCCTTAACGTAAACAAGAAGTTTCTTCAGAAAATCAGGTAATAGTGTGTTATCTCATAACGCTGTTACCTGAACTGAATAGTGTGTTATTGCAATAACGCTTTTACCTGGACTGAATAGTGTGTTATCTCAATAACGCTGTTACCTGGACTGAATAGTGTGGTATCTCAATAACGCTGTTACCTGGACTGAATAGTGTGTTATCTCAAAAAAGCTGTTACCTGGACTGAATAGGGTGTTATCGCAATAACGCTGTTACCTGGACTGAATAGTGTGTTATCGCAATAACGCTGTTACCTGGACTGAATAATGTGTTATCTCAATAACGCTGTTACCTGGACGGAGTAACTGATACTCCCTTCCAAATGCATGATCTCTTTTGTATGGGACTGCCTATCAAGCTGTGGTGTGATTCTCACTGTATTTCCCGATGCCTGGTTCTCTGTCTCCGTCTTCCAATAGCGTAGCTGGTAGCTGATGATGATGCCGTGGGGAGGACTGGGAGCGTTCCACGCCACGATGATCCAGTCGCTTCTCGTGACTGAAAAAACGACGTTGCCTGGAGAAGGGGGAACTTTGAAAATAAGTAAATAAATATTACTAATGTGTAATGGGAAGTTCTCTTGTTGTTTACTACTTGATTTTTCAGATAACAAGTTTATCCACTCAAGGTGATCCTTCTCCAGCCTTCTCCCATGTTGTATCGAAGGATTGAGTGTAATCCATGGCCGAACGGCAGCTACAGGTTGAATGACTTCTGACTGGCATAACAGCCGTTAATTATTGACAATGAATTGATATTTCTAGCTTTTGCTCAACTGCTAGCGCCAGTACGCCCCAAGATTGCTTGTTCATAGTTCGCTTTAGTGATTGTTTTTCTTAGTTCAACCCAACAAATGAGATCGAAAAAGGTATTAAATAATACGTTAAACCAATAGAACACTCAGTAAATACGTGGCTATGATTTCGATTAATAATACACAATTTTGATGATTGCGAAATTGCGTGGACACTTACTTTAAGGGGCGTTTAGTGGCGTTTAAAAAAAAATAAAAAATTAAAAAATGAAGACAATTTCACAATTTATTTATGATAATTCTCAGAGAGAACAACAACACCATTACAACGTACTGGATAAACTGTTTGATGGTTTATGTTACCATTATTTTAATGTTATGCTTATGCCATTGTCCCTTAACGGGCTCCACACTAACCTGTTAGCCTCGTCGACTGAATGGCTCAATATTATTCAACCACCCTAGATGAAGGACACTTGAACAATTCTTGTTATAAATAAATGGTCTTTATATGTATTGTTTAATCTAGACAGAGACTTTAAGAAAATAAAAATGGAGCCCGTTATTTTTTGGATTTGTTCTTTTGAACAAACTAATTATAGTCCTATATTCGTATTACTTACTTCCTTCTTTTGTTAGAGACGTATTTTGAACAACTGGTCCTGAACCGAACTGATTCCCTGCAGACACTGACAGTGTGTATAACGTAAAGGGAACAAGGTTCGTAAACTCCACACGTGTGTTAGAGATCGTATCTTCCTTGAGTATATCCTTTTCACTGTCATTTAGCGCGTAATGGTACTGAGTTATCAAGCCGTTACGCTGACCACACACTGGTTGTTTCCATGAGAAGGCCATGGTTTGGTTGGTAACATCAGTAGATATAAAATCACTAGGAGGACCGGTAGGTGCTAAAATGGGAGGGGGGGGGTAGTAATAAAATTAAATTAAGTAAAAACAAACAAACAAACAAAACATTAGAAAATATACAATGGTCTGATTTTAACGTTTCTTGATTGTATTCCTGCACCAAACTTAAAGCTGTGCATCAAATATTCTGTTCCTAAGGACGACGCACTCAATTGTCACCAACACATTAAACTTGGGTTAAATGTATAATTATTGACATAATCGATTTGAGGCCAATACTTTGAGCTTCAAATAACTTATTGCCACTAGACAGTCTGGCTGGTTGCCCGGGGGCATGGGGCATAGTTTGCTTCGTGGTCGGATGTTGGTCCAATTTAACTGCCCATTGGTATTTGCCGTGTCATTTGATTTACGGCTTGTCTTTCCGGGCAGCGTCCCCCTTGGTTGGATCCGACGTTCCAATATAGAGCTAATTCCACATGGCAAAATACACTTCACTTTTGTTTGAGCAGTCCTCGTGTTATAGCTTGTTATCTCGTGCTTAGGAACATCAGTTTCGTTAAATTTAAAATTATCTCCGCTTCGTTTATTGAGTGTTTCGTTTGCAATTTGTTTTAGTTTGTTGTTGTTTGGCTGTCTGTTTGCGTGCTCATTTATTGGTTCGAGAATGCCTCGCTCTAAGCGTGCTTCCGCCGACCCGAAGACGACTGCGGCGGTTGGTAGACCAAAGCGGCAGAAACGAGTCCCATCCGGACGTTTTGCTAAGGCCTCATCCTCGACTCTACTCCAGATCCAGTTGTCAACGTGGAGCCTGCATCGGGGTAGCAAGGTCTGATGTACTAGCCTCCGCACCGGTCACTTCTGGAATGGGTGAGTTTAATTCTTTCAATTTTCATGTCCAAAATGTGGCAGCACCAGTTATCACCGCAGTTATCCCTGCAACTGTAGGGGCTGAAGTACCTCCTGTCGGTGCAAGAAACAACTTGGAAAGGGGAGTTTGTCAAATTTGGCTCTTTGTTGCGGCCGGTTACCGGTGATTTCGCCAATGATTGTGTTTTTATGGTCGGTTCTCAAGAATCCCCAGCTTGGCAACTCAGGCCGCATAAGCAGCCACGGCGTATCACGTCCATTGAACTGTGGACCTCAGCCTTTCTAAATTTTGCCTCCATTTTTCTGAAGCGTCACCCTGAGCAAGCGTGCCATTTGCTTAAATATGCCGATATTGTTCGTTTTGCTGCCAACAGGCGTACTGGCTGTGGTTGGCGCGATTATGACATCAATTTCAGATTAAGGCAATCCCGTATGCCATCCTGCTCTTGGGCTACCATTGACGCGGAGTTATGGCTCACTTTGGTTGGTGCGCCGGTGGTACAGCCACATAATTTTCGTCCCTACGGAAGTAGTGGCTCCTTTCGGCAGCACGACCGCAGTGGTGGAGTGGGAAAACGGCAGTCAAACCAAATGCCCCGTACCTGTCACGGCTTCAACCGTGGCCAATGCGGGCGGACAGCCTGCCGTTACGCACACAAATGTGCTAAATGCTTCTCAGCCAGTCATGCCGCCGTGCATTGCAGAGCTACTCGTGCCCTCAAGCGTGCAGCTAGCACCAACCCCAATCAAGCTCATTAAGTTACTTCCATTTTTGCATACATATTCTAACAAACGTGATTCTCAAATTCTCTTGCATGGTTTTTCATATGGCTTTAGGCTTGGTTACGTTGGTGCACAGGTTGGTTCACTGGCTTGTAATTTGACTTCTGTTTTTGACAATCCTTCCATGGTTAGGCAGAAGGTTGACCGTGAGGTTGAGCTTGGCCGAGTGGCTGGCCCATTTTCAGTTTTGTTTTCCTTTGCCAGCCCTCCGTTGTTCCCAATTGGTCTTGTACTAAAGCAAGTGCCAGGAGATTGTCGCCCGATTCGTAGCTTTTCCTTGCCCTTAGGGGATTCAGTTAATGATCACATTGATCAATCTTTAACTTCCGTCACTTATGCTAGTTTTGATGGTGTCGTTGCCATGGTGACTCTTTTGGGTCCCGGTGCTCTTATGGCCAAATCGGCGTTTCGCTTGCTTCCGGTTCACCCTGATGATTTTAATTTGCTAGGTTTCACTCTTGATGACCACTTCTATTTCGACAAAATGTATGCATATGGGTTGTTCTATTTCTTGTGCCACATTTGTGCCACAGTGCCCGCAAGGTTGCTGACGCCCCGCACATTATGCACTATCTTGATGATTTTCTTTTCGTAGGCAGGCAGGCCACTCACGAGTGTGAGCGTGCCCTGCAGTCATTTACAGTTGTTTTGCAAAGATTTCGGGGTGCCTCCGAGCAAACTCGTTGCCTTGCAGGCTAAACTGAACAGTGTGTTGGTAGGGAAGAAGGTTACACTCCGTGATCTCCAATCTTTGTTGGGGAGTTTAGTTTGACTTTTGTGTGAAGGGCAGTACGGCCACGTCGTGTTTTTCTGAGGCGCTTGTTTGATATGACACGGTGCATCGCATTCGTGATACAGCAGGGTATTTGTTTATGGCAGTTGGTCGCAAAGCCGTTGGTCGAATGCGATTCGTTCATTAAAATTGTCCATAACATTTCTTGAGCTGTTCCCTATAACGCTTTTTCTGCGATTCTGGAGTCCCGCCTTGCGGAATAACAGGGTTTTTTTTTTTTGTGTGTGACAATGAAGCTGTTGTGTCTATTATCAATCGGCAGACGTCACAGTGTCCTAGGGTCATGCATTTGGTTCGTTCAATGGTATTGCATTGTCTTGAATTCAACATTCACTTCAAGGCACGTCATGTACCTGGTGTTAATAATTCTATCGCCGATGCTCTTTCCCGTTTTCAGATGGAACGTCTTCGCAGGTTGGCTCCCGGGGCAGACCCCGTTATGACTCCCTTACCCAGCAACCTTTGGGACGACTTCAATTAGTAGTACAGGAATTGTTGCACCATTCATTGGCCCCTCGCACACATTTGCTTTACCAAAGGGCCTAGCAACTTTTCCAGTGGTTTTGCTCAAGTCATGACTTCCGTAATACACTTTCCCCGTCTCTACAGTCCCTTGGCCAATTGATTGCATTCTTGTCAGTTAATAAGTATACACCTACCTCCATTGCAACGTGTGTTTCAGGTATAGCATCAACATTGCGTTTGTCAGGGTCACCTGATATTACCAAACATTTCATTATCAAGCGTTTGTACGATGGCTGTAGACGTCTCAACAGCCGCCGTGACGCACGCCGCCCCATTACATTGCTTTATATTTTGCAGCGCATTGTTTCTGCGCTGGAATCAGTTTGCAGCAGCAACTTTGAAGCTCGCAACTTTGAAGCTCGCTTATTTCGCGCAGCGTTTCTGTAAGCTTTCTTTGTTTTTCTGCGCATCCAAGGATGCGTCCTCTCCGTTGAGGCAGTCGGATGTTTCCCTCCAGATTGAACCTTACGGCAAAGTTATTGTTTTGAATGTTCGGTTTTCAAAAACCGATCATTATAGTAAGGGTTGTTTTATTGTCATTCCAGAGTTTTCGCAAGATGTCAATTTACTTAACCCACTTTGATGGGATTCCGGTCACACGCGCCCAATTCACGGCGGTCTTGAAGAGCTCTCTTGATTTTGTTGGCATTAAAAGGACCCGCGCTTCACCTCGCATGCATTCCGTATTGGGGCGGCAACGTCTGCGGCTATGTCAGGTTCACCCGAGTCTGTCATTCAGACTATTGGGCGTTGGAAATCCAATGTTTACAGAGGATACATTCGTATTGCACCTGACTTTATTTTATGAATCATGCCGCATTGTGTAGTTGTGAGTGGTTCGATTATTGCCAAACTAACACCCTTTTATTTATTTAAGTTTATTTTTGAGCGACCTTACACCACGGTGTGCCCGTGGTGTGGGTCATTGGTGACTCGTTTGTACACTGGATGTCCCGGACGGCGGCGAGGTACGGTGATGGAACTTGCCTTCAGGGGTTGGAGGTGCGGTACTTTGGAAGGCGAGGTCTGCGCTTATCACAGTATAATGACTTTCTACATGAGACATGGTCTTCAGCCAAGCAAACCCCAGATGTGTGTATCATCCACGTGGGGTCGAATGACCTCGGCCGCCTGCCAACATACTGGGTTCCGTCCGTCGTTTATTAAGCTGGACTCGACAACTGCTACCAAACGCAGTGTTATTTTGGTCTGGTATTCTGCCCCGTGTCCACTATAGGGGTGTCAATAGCCAAAACAAGGTGAAGCGGACACGACGGGCCATTAACCGCATCGTTGATGGCCTGTTTCATGCTTCTCCTGGGGGGTTAATTGCCCATCTGCAAGTTGTCTGGGACAAACCCGACTTTTCGTGCAGGATGGTATGCACCTCATAGATGAGTCAGCTCAATATTTACTTGGTAATTTTCATGTGGCTCTTGTTTCACATTATTCCACTTATCTGAATATATGAATTCACGAACGAGGCTATTGTGGCGGCGATCAGTATTGCATAATGACCGTTTGGCGGAATTTAATTGTGTACACCTTAATAGTCCTCGGGTGTATTCATTGAATTGTTACTTTTTGAATCATTTGGTATTATTTTCTTTATTTATACCTGTTGCAAAATTTAGCTTTGCAATTTATTCTGCCATTGACCTGCTAGCACTATGGTATTTATGATTGATTTGATAAACATGCAACCCGGCGTATGCCATTTGAGATGTTATTTAACTGTTCCCTTTACCTTTATTAAATGAGGATTTCGCGGATTGGATTACAACCGGAAATCAATTTTAAGTATATTATTGTATAATGTTTCGCAGATTGGATTACTACCGGAAATCAATTTTGATAAGAATTGCAGGTAAAAATCCAATCTGCAAATTCTCATATATGAGATTTCGCGGATTGGATTACTACCTGAAATCAATTTCGATAACAATTGTACGATATTTCGCGGATTGGATTACTACCGGAAATCAATTTTAAATATTGTTGTATAATATTGTGCAGATTGGATTACTACCGGAAATCAATTTTGAAAACAATTGTACGATATTTCGTGGATTGGATTTCTACCGGAAATCGATTTGATAACAATTGTATGATATATCGCGGATTGGATTACTACCGGAAATCAATTTTGAAAACAATTGTACGATATTTCGTAGATTGGATTTCTACCGGAAATCGATTTGATGACAATTGTATGATATATCGCGGATTGGATTACTACCGGAAATCAATTTTGAAAACAATTGTACGATATTTCGTGGATTGGATTTCTACCGGAAATCGATTTGATAACAATTGTATGAGATTCGCGGATTGGATTACTACCGGAAATCAGTACTTTTCTTGCAAATATATTATGATTTTGCGGATTGGATTACTACCAGAAATCGATTTGCTAAGAGTTGCTTTCAGTGAAAATTAACTTTGTTGACCCGCTTTTTGTCTTTTTGCTGCTGACAACTGATACAACTAACAGGTAACTATTATTTTGGGGCGTCCCTTTTGCTATTGTCAATAGTTTATCTAGTTATTCACTCAATACATGTATATCTTTTACAAGTTATTTTCTTGTTCAAGGCACATGCATGCTAAGGTGCCTTGAACTTTTACAAGCTGTACCTCTGTACATGCTTCAAAAGCTTTACCTTTGTACGTAGCCTTCCACACTATCAAAAATGTTCCCGTGCTTATCGCACTGTTCTATATTTTCCCAATACACTTTCGAGTTGAAATATCGTTTAAAAACGAATAATAATAATATAAGCAATGCCTTGAAGGTTTTTGTTTTATTTTAGAGAAACGTAGTTTTACTGTAATTCAAAGTCATTTGTCGTACTTTCCTTTTAGTTTATCTTTTGAAGGAAAATGATTTCTGCATAGTGAAAATTAATCCAAATCTTCATTATAATCAAACGAAACAAACCTGCACCTACCAGTATAATTAGTGATGACTTCCACTGATGTCTCTTCCCCTGCTCCTGCACTGTTAGAAGGTGTGACGTACACGCGATAGGTAGAGTGGGGGTATAGTCCAGTGATGGTTGTGGGTGACTGAGAGCCATCAAGCCACTGCTTACGACTAAGGGGAACTTGTCTGTCACACTGGTCCCTTTTAAAGAAATGTTTTAATTTTAACGAAAACAAGTATGGTACAGCAAAAGCTGTAATTCCGATTTTTTTCGAGAACTACAGTTCCACCGACCTGTTTACATTTACGTGTCTGTAACTTCCGAGAAAAACAAAAACATATGGTGACAAGTAAAAGCTGTCAGAAAGAACCTTGTAGTAAAACTCAAATTAAAACAATATTGAAAAAAACAAAAATAATAATTGAACACATGAGGTATGTACTTTCAGTCAACAAGTTAAATTGTTGTAAATTCTAATAATTTTTTAACTTAATTGTTGGGCTAAATTCACGCTTGATATACAAATAAACAGATGCATATTTAAAAATGTTTTTAAACAATGATACGGAATATTTCGTTGTTTGCCTTTCGAGATCATAAAAGTCCTACCTGCTTATGAGTTGATATTGTACTGTGTATTTCGAGACTGGACAGTTGTTGGCAGTGGGGTTCCACCATGTGACACGTATCTGGGTTGCGTCTGGGGTTTGGTTTGCACGTAGTCTGGTTACCATTCCTGGAGCTAGTTTATAAATGAAGATGTTGAATGGTTATTCGTTATTGGTTTTTCTGTAAAAAAAAAAAAAATAAATACAAACTAAAAAAATACAAACATTTCTACGAGTGAAGGGAAGCAGTAATAATTGCCCTGGCATGTAAAGCAATTTCCACTGTTAATGTTTCAGTCAACCCTGCAATGCTTGTTTTCTTCATAAATAACACGAATTTAAGTAAAACAAATTCAAGCGAAACATACTTTTTAGTTGACCCCACATTGCCTATTTGTAGGGTTTGTGCAACTTTAATTGACACCACCAAAAACCTCCCACGCTATCATTATAATATGACAGCTTTCAACTGTCCGTTTAAAAAAAATGTGTTATGGATTAAAAACACACTTGGCGGAGTACCGACTGTTTTATTAAAAACGGATACCCAATAAGTGACCAATGGCAACATGCAAAGGTAAGTAGTAACACTTGAACACTTCACGTTCCTCCTCGGGATGCTTTTGGGGACATCATACTACTTGATAAGTATAATTGTTTTTCGACGAAAACTCGACAAACAACATGTACTATTTGTCTCTTTAAGTTAAGCTTGTGTCCCAGTAAGCAGTTTATTAATTGTCTTTTTTTTTTTCTTTTTCAAAGGGTGCTTTGACAGTTTCTCACATGATTACTCAATTATGTTAACGATTCTGCTGGCAAACTCAACTATTTCGGAAATTTGACGTATACATACCAATAGTATGCGTGGTCTCTTCTCGCTCAAATGATGTGCCTTCACTTGCTCCGGTTGTATTTACAACGATGGTGTATGATGTACAGGGGGATAAGCCTTCAAATTGTGCAGACGTTGTTCTTGTTTCCACAAACTGTTGAAATTGGGTTTGGTCTGCTAGATACAGCTCAGCTCTGTAGCCTGTAATGATGCCTCCTCTGCTACCACATGGGATGGGGTTCCAGGTGATACCGATACTTTCGGCAGTCACATCACTTCTATCAAACGTAGGCGCAGCTTGAGGACCTGATATTGCAAGGTAGTAGTTATTAGTACATGTAGCTAAAACAGTACTACATGACTCCATTTGTGTAATCGTCAATGTTATAATAAAGATAACCACATACAAACGTTAACGAGCAAGTTCAATATATGTTCTAATGGGTTTACTTGGAAGTAATTTGCCGTGAGGCTGTTATCAAGTCACAGTTTGGGTATACAAATAAAAGTTTATATTCGTTCCGTAATATAATTTAATATTTAAGTCTCACAAAGGATCATGACGCTCAACCAACTCACATGTTTTTCAAATTAAATCGAACGCCTGCCACTGTCACCGACAATAATCCACAATATATTGTGATATCTTTATATCTACATGGTCTAGACGGCATGGCTGGAATCACTGGCTATTTATGGATATTTTGTTTATTGTTAAAAATAATGATATGAGAATAAATCGAGTACAAAGTTAATTGATTTCATAATGCAAAATATAAATACATTGTTTTTTTTGTTGCACACTTGGTGCGCGTATAAACTGATAAAGTAAACTGTACGTAATGCAAATCGTGTATTACAAAAAGCCTCCACTCTCACAAATACTTACTTTTTTCAGCGGTAATGCGTGATTTAATATTCGAAGTTCCGTTTCCAGCTTCATTTCTGGGTGTTACATTAACCCTATATGTTGAGTATGCTTTCAATCCTTGTATAATGCCTGATGTTTCGTTAGTCACCAGTGACTCGACAGAATGGTCACCCTCCTGACACTGCTCCAGATTGGTTAGCTCATACGTCACTAGGTAGTCAGTGGCGAGGCAAGGATTATCAGGGTTGGTACTAGGGGGTCTCCAAGACACTCTCAGTTGATCAAGTTGTATGCCAGCAATGGTCAAGCCAGTAACAGCTTCCGGAACTTGAATTGGTTATGCAAACAAGATTTGATTGTAATAAATGGATAAAGGAACAATTATCAAACAATTAATAGAGACTTGACCATGCCAATTTATCAAAACAAACTCCACACAAATAGTTTTAGCGAAATTAGCGCAATTATACATTTACCATTCACAAGCCCAATTTTCCTTCACCGTCGACTACATTTTCATTAAAATATAATCGAATAATCTTTCCTAATGTTTATTATTATTGTTATTATTGTTTTTAAATGACATTAAATTGATTTTATTGTTCGTGTAATACGTACCGATTGCCTTTGTTTTTTCCTGATGTTTAAACGATATCGTTCCGCCTCCACTTACAGTAATGACAGTGATGGTGTACAATGTACAGGGGTGTAAGTGTTCAAACTCTACACACGTGGTCTGCACATCCCTAGACTGAATGGATTGGTTCTGTCCTGACCAAGACACATTCACTCTGTAGCCTGTGATGTTGCCTCCTCTGCTGCCACAGGGGATGGGGTTCCAGGTGATACTGATGCTACTGGCTGTCACTCTACTGCTTTTGAATGTAGGTGCAACATTAAGACCTAATTGGAAGGCAACGTTTACACAACGGGGAATCAAAAAATGCGCCGATCTTTCAACAACAATTATGCTGGCAAAATGTCTGTGTTACTTGAGACTGTCAGAATAGCTAATTAATGGTACATCAATAAAGCATTTAGGAATTTATCTTACTTCTTTCAGCGGTAATCTGTGAATGGTATTCCGTGGGTCCATCACCAGCTTCATTTCTTGATGTAACACCTATCCTGTATGTAGAGTATGGATGAAGACCATGTACAGTGATGGATGTATCTGCAGTGTTCAGTGAACCATCGGATTGGTTACCCTCCTGACATTGATCCAGGTTGATGAGTTCATAGGTCATCAGGTACTCAGAAGCAGGGCAACGATTGTTTAGGTTGGAGCTCGGGGCTTTCCAAGATACTTTTAATTTGTCTGGTTGTTGTTTGCTTTTGACGGTCAAGCTGGTAACAGCATCTGGAACTTTGAATGGCCATATAAAAAAGCAGACACATATCTTTTGTTTAGAAAAAACAAAACAAAAAAACAAAACAAAAAAAACAAAAACAAAAAAAACTCAACTATTTCGGAAATTTGACGTGTACATACCAATAGTATGCGTGGTCTCTTCTCGCTCAAATGATGTGCCTTCACTTGCTCCGGTTGTATTTACAACGATGGTGTATGATGTACAGGGGGATAAGCCTTCAAATTGTGCAGACGTTGTTCTTGTTTCCACAAACTGTTGAAATTGGGTTTGGTCTGCTAGATACAGCTCAGCTCTGTAGCCTGTAATGATGCCTCCTCTGCTACCACATGGGATGGGGTTCCAGGTGATACCGATACTTTCGGCAGTCACATCACTTCTATCAAACGTAGGCGCAGCTTGAGGACCTGATATTGCAAGGTAGTAGTTATTAGTACATGTAGCTAAAACAGTACTACATGACTCCATTTGTGTAATCGTCAATGTTATAATAAAGATAACCACATACAAACGTTAACGAGCAAGTTCAATATATGTTCTAATGGGTTTACTTGGAAGTAATTTGCCGTGAGGCTGTTATCAAGTCACAGTTTGGGTATACAAATAAAAGTTTATATTCGTTCCGTAATATAATTTAATATTTAAGTCTCACAAAGGATCATGACGCTCAACCAACTCACATGTTTTTCAAATTAAATCGAACGCCTGCCACTGTCACCGACAATAATCCACAATATATTGTGATATCTTTATATCTACATGGTCTAGACGGCATGGCTGGAATCACTGGCTATTTATGGATATTTTGTTTATTGTTAAAAATAATGATATGAGAATAAATCGAGTACAAAGTTAATTGATTTCATAATGCAAAATATAAATACATTGTTTTTTTTGTTGCACACTTGGTGCGCGTATAAACTGATAAAGTAAACTGTACGTAATGCAAATCGTGTATTACAAAAAGCCTCCACTCTCACAAATACTTACTTTTTTCAGCGGTAATGCGTGATTTAATATTCGAAGTTCCGTTTCCAGCTTCATTTCTGGGTGTAACATTAACCCTATATGTTGAGTATGCTTTCAATCCTTGTATAATGCCTGATGTTTCGGTAGTCACCAGTGACTCAACGGAATGGTCACCCTCCTGACATTGCTCCAGATTGGTGAGTTCATACGTCACTAGGTAGTCAGTGGCGAGGCAAGGATTCCCAGGGTTGGTACTAGGGGGTCTCCAAGACACTCTCAGTTGATCATGTTGTATGCCAGCAATGGTCAAGCCAGTAACAGCTTCCGGAACTTGAATTGGTTATGCAAACAAGATTTGATTGTAATAAATGGATAAAGGAACACTTATCAAACAATTAATAGAGACTTGACCATGCCAATTTATCAAAACAAACTCCACACAAATAGTTTTAGCGAAATTAGCGCAATTATACATTTACCGTTCACAAGCCCAATTTTCCTTCACCGTCGACTACATCTTCATTAAAATATAATCGAATAATCTTTCCTTATGTTTATTATTATTGTTATTATTGTTTTTAAATGACATTAAATTGATTTTATTGTTCGTGTAATACGTACCGATTGCCTTTGTTTTTTCCTGATGTTTAAACGATATCGTTCCGCCTCCACTTACAGTAATGACAGTGATGGTGTACAATGTACAGGGGTGTAAGTGTTCAAACTCTACACACGTGGTCTGCACATCCCTAGACTGAATGGATTGGTTCTGTCCTGACCAAGACACATTCACTCTGTAGCCTGTGATGTTGCCTCCTCTGCTGCCACAGGGGATGGGGTTCCAGGTGATACTGATGCTACTGGCTGTCACTCTACTGCTATTGAATGTAGGTGCAACATTAATACCTAATTGGAAGGCAACGTTTACACAACGGGGAATCAAAAAATGCGCCGATCTTTCAACAACAATTATACTGGCAAAATGTCTGTGTTACTTGAGACTGTCAGAATAGCTAATTAATGGTACATCAATAAAGCATTTAGGAATTTCTCTTACTTCTTTCAGCGGTAATCTGTGAATGGTATTCCGTGGGTCCATCACCAGCTTCATTTCTTGATGTAACACCTATCCTGTATGTAGAGTATGGATGAAGACCATGTACAGTGATGGATGTATCTGCAGTGGTCAGTGAACCATCGGATTGGTTACCCTCCTGACATTGATCCAGGTTGATGAGTTCATAGGTCACCAGGTACTCAGAAGCAGGGCAACGATTGTTTAGGTTGGAGCTCGGGGCTTTCCAAGATACTTTTAATTTGTCTGGTTGTTGTTTGCTTTTGACGGTCAAGCTGGTAACAGCATCTGGAACTTTGAATGGCCATATAAAAAACAGACACATATCTTTTGTTTAGTAAAAAAAAAAAAAAAAAAAACCTTATTACTATCAGTTATATTACCATCATGTTATTATAAGCTGTATTTGATTTGCTGAGGGGCCCGTAAACAACCAAACATTTTTACGATCTCATAGGCCGTCTGGTAGGATTTCCAAATCCTTGACTCGCAAAGGGGCAGGTTTAAACGTCAAAACATGAATGAAACAGGAGATGTCAACTTCGAAATGCTAGCTATGGTTTTGTACCTTTTCGCATTGCGGTAATGATGACGTCTCATTAATGCACAGCTACTCAAACTTTCTCTTAAAGTAGAGCTCGCACAATATACTAGAAACAATAGGCTGTTTATATAACATCATTTTGTAATAAAAAAAATATATATATTTGCTTCGCATGAACGCTTCATTAGTTATAATTATGCCCAAAGCGTTGTATTATACATATTGTTTATTTACCTTGTTTTGTTGTAGTTTGCCTGGTATAATTGGACCACGGCCCTCCTCCAATACTGGTAAAAGCTTTTACTTGAAATAGATATAAAGTGCACGGTGTCAGGGAAGTAATCCGTACAAATGTATTTGTTGTTATTTTAGGTTTGCCGAAGTTGGTACCATTTTGTTCTCGATACTTGTATTTGTACTCCGTTATATTGCCACCTTTTCTTCCACAGGGAAGGTCCCAGGCGAACTCGATGTGATCTGTCGATGTTGAGTTGACAAATACAGTTGGTGCTTTTGGTTCTGTTTGGAAGACCACAATACATATTTAATCAAAATAATCCCTTTACAAATAGAGTTGTACATGCATTTGTACAGTCTTTTGGCTACATAAATCAGCACAATTGCAAAAAGCAAAACATTACTTTCCAAAATACCCCATCAACTCTTACTTGATTGTTTTGTTGTTTTGGTACTGGTGAAGGGGGTACAACTTCCAACTTGATTTCTCGATGTAATTTTCACCCTGTACGTTGAGTACGCCTCCAGTCTGTCAATGATGGTTGTAGTGGCGGTTGTATTCAATTTGTCAATACTCTTATTGACCCTCTTACATTGCTCAAGGTATATGAGGTCATAGGTCACCAGGTAGTCAGTGGCAGGACAAGGATTTTGTGGGTCAGTACGAGGAGCATCCCAGGATAGCGTCAGTTTAGTACCATTGGTGTTGGAGACTGTTACGTTGGTTACAGGTTTGGGTACTTTTAAATTAAGAACAAACGGATTAAACTATGAATACAAATTATTTGAAACCTGCACATTACCGCGTAAGACAAAATTGCGATACAATCTCCCATGTCAACTCCCTTGTTGAGTAATCAACTCAATAGAACTGTCGTGCCGTTTCTATGCTAAGTTAATCTTCTATGTTTACACTCGTCTGAAACAATGTTTTTTTGTAGACTTCAGTGATTGCAAGAGTCACATTGTGCACATCATCACAATGCAAATTGTTGAAATAGGTTTATTTTTGAACATTGTCAAACTATTTAAAATTATGAAATAGTAACTGGAATTTGCAAATTAAACACCATATCTGTGCAATTTTTGTTGTCGAGTAATCTGCTCGCAAAATACAAGGAGGTTTAAGTACTATTTTCGCGTTTTCATCAGATTTGTTTCTGACTTTCAGCTCATTGGATAATGGGGCAATGCAAGACAATGTATCAGCTAGAATGAAACAAAATAAGGTGACAAAATTTGCTTGACTATAACATTCAACTTTTGTCATTTAATAACACAAATCACACAAAATACGTATACTCGAATTTAGCTTTCCAGAAGTTTGCTTACCCTTTGATTCAGCAGTTGTGTAAGGTACCGTACTGTAATTTCCGATGCCTTTACTTGTTTGTGCAGCAACTTTGAATTGATAACGCGTGCAATCAGACAAGCTTAGGTTAAGGTTGACAGTTGTACCCTCAACCGAAACTGGTTCCACATCACTGTCTTGATCATCAATCACCTTATAGACGTAGTTCACAATATTGAAGTCATTTCCCGAGCATCTTACCGGCTCCCATGATAATGTGTGAGTGAATGAACCACCACCAGAATAAGAAGACACATTGAAAAGTTGCGGTCTCAAGTTAGGATCTGAAATCAGTTGGGACGCTTTTTTGTTATGCGTAAAAAGATACAATCAGAGAAGTGAACATGACTCGCTTTGCTGTTCACTGCCCAATGAGTGAAATTAAGGCACCAAAGCATTGACACAGAAGGCCTGTGAGACCACAGCTAACATGTAGACATCCTCAGAGAGACACTGCATTAAGACGACATGCAGAGAAGGCAATGCCGGATACGATACAGTGGCAGACCATCATGATTCAGGAACAACACCCAAAGGCATATAGGCGAGCAAAATGTTTAAATTTCTGAAAAGTTTATTAAACAGTTTGGGTTTGAACAGAGAAACAATAACTGGAGCGGGACTTGAACCAACCACCTCCGGATTAACGTACCGGCGCTCTACCAACTGAGCTACCCAGCCCTATGCTCTCGGTTAGTCAAAATCTTTGTCCAGGGTGCCAGTCAACAGCGATTCAACCAACCGTTAGTTACCGTGTAGCCAGGGATTACACCCAAGTTTACGATACAACCTGGGAAGCGGTAGCCACGGGATCACCTTCAGGGGATGCGACTTTTTAATTAAGTTAAAACCCACAAGGGAAACTGACTGGCTAAATTTCTTAACAACTTGGGTTTGAACAAAGACAAATTGACTGGAGCGGGACTTGAACCATCGACCTCCGGATTAGCTCCAGTCAAATTTTTATTGTTCAAAACCAAATTGTTAAAAAAATTACATAAAAAAAAATAATAATAAATTGGGTTTGAACAAAGAAAAATTGACAGGATTGGGACTTAACGGTTGTATGGCTTCTGATTGGCACCCGGCCCCGAACAAAGATATTGACTAATAGGGAGACCGCCAACATAGGGCTGGATAGCTCAGTTGGTAGAGCGCCGGTACGTTAATCCGAAAGGTTGGTTCAAGTCCTGCTCCAGTAAATTTTCTCAGTTCAAACCCAAATTGTTAAAAAATTTACCCAGTCAGTTTCCCTTGTGGTTTATTACTTGATATTTGTTATTAAAAAGTCGTATCTCCTTAGTGATCCCGTGGCTGCCGCTTCCCATGTTGTATCGTAAACTTTTGGCTGGGATCCCTGGCTACACGGCAGCTAACAGTTAAATGTCTTCTGACTGGCACCCGGCCCCGAACAAAGATGTTGACTAATAGGGAGACCGTCAGCATAGGGCTGGATAGCTCAGTTGGTAGAGCGCCGGTACGTTAATCCGGAGGTGGTTGGTTCAAGTTCCACTCAAGTATTTTTTTCTTTGTTCAAGCCCAAATTGTTAAAAAAAATTACCCAGTCAGTTTTCCTTGAGGTTTATTACTTGATAGTTTATTGTACAACTTTCGAATATAAGATTATCTGATTATCTCAATGATTTCTATAAATCCGTGCAAAGACGACAGTCCTAAAGTGGATTACCAAGTGAAAGAGTGAATTAAAGAAAATCCTCCCTTATTACTGGCCATAACATGAATGCAACGTACCTAATGTTGTGCAAGTCGTATTACAGGATAGTTTAGATCCAAAGTGAAGACATTGCTCTGTTGAATAAAAACACGCTGGTAAAACATGAACGTTGTTGATTTCATTGCAAAAACGTCACGAGATAATCTTTCGGAATTTAACCTTGATCGCATTGCCTGGAATCGGATTGACCTGTTAATCCATTGCATGATGCCTCGTAGCACAGTGATCAGTTTGAGCGTAGTTCAAGCCGAGCGTCCCTGCTGAACACGGTTCTGAAACGGGCCGTGACCGAATTGGTGCTTCACGACTTCTGCTAGATCACCATGTTATCATGCATGAAGTAACTTCATTGGCAAGCTTTAGCTGTAGGCGTCAATTCGGATACGTCCATAGTTACAAAGTATAATACCTTCACTAAACATCAATTATACAGACAAAAGTGCTTGGATACTTCTTCTGCTTTCAAGGTTCTTTGTATACAATTTTATATACACTTTCAAACTTTTTTGCGGCCATTTTCAAATCAACTAATGCGTATTGGATTTTTACCATTGTTTAATAGTTGCATTTGTTAAAAAATAAATGTTCAGCTGTATTCCATACCTTGACAGTTATCTCCTTCGTACCCTGCTGCACAGCTTCCGTTACATTGACCTGTTGTTCCATTACATGATAAATCGTCAGCACAGTGACAAGTCTGGGCACAGTTAAAACCGAAACTTCCTGCGGTACATTGTACTGAAAAGTAGGACGAAACGTCAAAATTAATAAATAGTACATTTTGTATTTCTCAAATTTCAAATTTTCAACTTTATTCCTTACGTTGACAATTATCTCCGGTGTATCCTTCTGCACAGTCTCCATCACATTGACCTTTCGATCCATTACAAGACACCCCATCAGCACAGTGACAAGTCTGGGCACAGTTGGCACCGTATCTTCCATCGACACATTCTGAAGAAGTAAAATTAAGAAAGAAAAACACGAAGTTAAACACCAAATGGTTTAACTTTGCGCATCTGTCAATTTGAACCTGTCTTCTACAGATTTGATAAAATACTTCAATTTCAGCAGCTCCAAGTGTTAAGATCGAAAATGTTCCCATCTGTTTTTAGAAGTTAAATTGGAGTAGTTCCCAAGACACTCCACAAAATTATAAATACAATAGTTAAATAAATACAGAAATGAATAAGTAAGTATAAATAAACATAAACGATACAAATAATTAAATTAAACAATAAATAAATCAATAAATACATACATACAATAAATAAACAAATCAACAAATACATAAAAAACAAATACATAAATAAATAAATAAATACAAAACAAATCCCAAACGACTCCATTAAGATGGCACAGCTAAACTGTTTTTATTACCAGACACTGGTCATTGACCAATTTAGCAAAATATGGTACCTGAAAGAGAACAAATCAAGGGTCAGCTTGCCCAAACAACATTTTACACGGATTCCCTGGCAGCTTCCACATACAAGAGGGGGCAGCTTGCCTAGCTCTATAAAAAAAAAAAAAAAAAATTACCAGGCACGGATTCCTTGGCAGCTTTTCACATACAAGAGGGGGCAGCTTGCCCAGCTTCCATAACACACTACAACACAGCAGTGCGTTAAACAATTCACAAAATGGCATAAGCCTACAATGCTTAAATGCTTGACATTGATAACAAGCCTCTGTACAACAATAAAGCAGCAGTGTTTTTAAAACTTCAATATAATGACACAAATGCGTACTAGGTTTAAAGTGATTCCACCGCTGGTACTTGCGGTCGGAGTACATAAATCAGCCCCACCTGAACAAGAGGGTGATGTCAGTGTTACCAAATTAAACATTACAACCTTTAAGACTAACCCCGTTCATTTGTTTGACTCCAGGCAGTGGCCGTTCACTTCCCCGAGAAAATAATGACACCCGTTTAAGAAACAACTGAGCAATAAACCACAAGTGCAGAGGGATCAGATAAATAGCACAATGTAATGGTGTTGTTGGCAACCCACAGACCGGTTAAATTTATAAAACAACAGCATCTAACAGCATCCTAATATACAAAGGCCAATGTACATAATGTAAAATTACTTCACTGATGGTACATGCAGTCGCTACACATGCATATGAAATAAAGGGTGCTTTAAGTTATGAGTTATACAAGTCAGAAGTAACAAACAACACAAGGAAAACCACTGGGTTAAAGGTAGGCATAATGTAGGGGTAGTGGTTGGTTTCAAAATTATGTGTTAACCAGCAATGAAAGCTGTACCGAATATGAGTCTTCCCGCCTTTGCGTGAAGTAAACCGCATTTTTGCTGGATCCACTTTCCAACCTAATTGGTCCAAGATCGAAACAAGCAATTTATTTAAAGTTCAGCCCTTCAGCCCGGGAAAGAGACAGCTAACCTTTTTGGCTTATGTCCTGCACATGGGTCGCCGCCAAGGCTTGTTTTAAAGAAATAAGTTTGAGTCGTAACAAGGGGGATCACGGCTGAGCTGACTTTGGGTCTCTGCACCGAATACAGAATTTGATCGTTTATGCGATAACATTGGGAAACAAAATACATGAAAAAAGCAAGAAAAATAGAAATACATGAAATAAATAACTACAGAAATACAAAAGTGAATAATAATAAGAAGAAAACAAAAAACATGCATACATGAATAAATGTTGTAATGCTTGGTTACTCGTCGAAAATAATATTAAAACGTACTTGGTATGAACAAGACTGACAATGAAGTTTTACTTTTGATTGATAAATTGCATGGATTTATTAGGAATATTCGGTGTGAAATATCGACTTGGGAATAGTATAATAATAGCGGGATTTATATAGCGCCATTCCATCTAGATCATGGGGCTAGCGAGCAAAGCAGATAAAGATAAATAATGGTCATACTGGAAACAGGTGAGTTTTTATATATTTTTTAAAAGTCGAAACCGTGTCAAGTGTTCGGAGGTGCCGGGGTAAATTGTTCCAGAGCTTAGGACGAGAGATTGAGAAGGCTTTGTCGGAAAAGGAGTTTCTGGACCTAGACACTGACAGCCATGTTTCGTCATAACAGGAACGTAAACCAGAACGACCAGGTACATATGGGCAGATGAAATGATTGAGGTATTGGGGAGCTGTGTTGTGAAGACATTTGAAGATGTGAAGAGCAATCTTAAAGATGATTCTTTGCCGGACAGAAAGCAGTCGTTGGAGTTTATCTAGATTTTGTTCAGTGACACCGTACAGAAGAGAGTTACCGTAATCAAGACGCGACAAGACTAGCGCACGTATGACTTGATGACAGGATTCGAAGTCGAGAAATCTGCGGATACGTGAGATATTGCGAAGTTGAAAGTGAACACTACGACTGAGGTTAATAATGTGGCTAGACATAGACACGCTCGCGTCGAAGAAAACTCCAAGATTCCGAACGGACTGTGAAGGTGTTATCTCGGCCTCACCAAGATCAAGGGCAATAGGAGGTAATGTGCGAGTGGAGGCTGCTATAAGAAATTCAGTCTTGATGTTGTTCAGCTTGAGCTTATTTTGAGTCATCCAGCGTTTCAAATCTATAATGCAGGCAGATAACTTGTTGAGTGTAGCTTGTATTGAATCTGTGCTCTTTGGGTTAAAAGGGCAGTAGATTTGAGTGTCATCAGCGTATATATATGAAAATGAAGACCATGTTTGCGAATGATATCACCAATAGGCTTGATGTATATGGTGAATAATAGAGGACCAATGACAGATCCTTGGGGTACCCCATAGTCAAGTGATTGTATGCGTGATAGCTCGCCGTCAATTGAAACTCTGCATGATCTGTTGGTGAAGTAGCTGCTGAACCAGCAAATAGCATTTGTAGATAGGCCGATTGATTGGCTTAGCCTCTGTAAAAGAATGTGATGGTCCAAAGTATCAAAAGCGGCACTAAGATCCAGGAGAACAAGAAACACTCCTTTGTTTTCACTAAGTGCAAGCATTATATCATTTTTTATTGCAAGTAGGGCAGTCTCTGTGCTGTGACCAGATCTATATGCAGATTGGTGTGATTCCCATAGATTATGATCATCCAAGTGTGATGTGATGCGAGATACAACTACCTTCTCAATAACTTTGGAAAGAAAAGGTAGATTGGATACTGGACGATAGTTGGCTAGTACATTGTTGTCAGGCGAAGGCTTTTTAAGAACCGGTGTGATGATAGCGTGTTTAAGTGAGTCAGGAAACGTACCAGTACAAATCGAAGTGTTGACTAAATGGGTGATGACTGGGAGAAATGAGTCTACGGTGGCCTTTAAAAGTCATGTTGGAATAAGGTCAAGACTGCAATATTTGTTAGCTGAAGAGCAGATGATTTGACGAATCTCATCCTCAGATGATTCTTCAAAGTCCAGAGCTGGGGCCGAAAATTCAATCACAGGAATGGGAAAATGATTGTGATCATCTTGGTCAATCTGATTATCAAGATTGTTGCGGATCGTTGCTATTTTGTCATAGAAGAAGTCAGCTAAATTATTCGACAAAATCAAGTTGGATTTACATGTAGGACGAGGTTTTGTATTCTTGTTGAAAAGGGTGCCAACGGTTCGAAAAACGCTCTTGGTGTTGGCATTATTCAGTTCATTGGCGAAGTAGGCACGTTTCGCGGCTTCAATGAGGTCATTGACGTGTTTCAGCTGGAATGTTGCGAAGTCGGAATCAAGATGACTTTTTCGCCACATCCGTTCACGCCGGCGACGAACTTTACGAGCCGCATGGATTTCAGCGTTGTACCACGGCTGGCGAAGACGGACTTTACGGCGACGGGTATGAAGGGGGGCAAGACGGTCAAGCACACCTGTGATAGCTGAGTTAAAGTGTAAGACCAGTTCACTCGGATTGGACATATCAATGCATGGCTTGATGCTTTTTTCAACATTATACTGCTGAACATATGCAAATCAGCAGATCGGAAGTCACGCGAAGTGTGAATGGAGTCAGCGTAAGTGGGTTTCGAGATCTGGAGTTTGCAGTGAACGACACTATGATCTGATAAAAAGTTATCAAAAACATCGCAGGACGACACTAGATTGTCCTCTTCTCGACCAAGGACTAGGTCAAGGATATGACCACTCTTGTGGGTGGGACTAGTGACATGTTGCGTGAAGCTACAAGCAGATAAAGATGACATGAATTAGGAGACATCAGATCGAGATGGCACATCAATGCTTAGATTAAAGTCACCAGCAATAAGGATTGTTTGTGTTGTCAGCGCTAAATCACAGATGAATGTCTCGAATTCACTCAAAAACTGCGAGGTTTTGAACCCATTTTTAGGGGAGGGAGGGGGTCTGTAGATAACTACAATGTTGATTTCTCGTCCCTTATTGGTGAAGTGAGCAAGTTCAAAAGTAGTCATACGATTAAAAGGATGACGGAACATGCCAAGCGGAGTTTTATAAAGTAAGCCAACACCACCATAGTTATGGGTAGTGTTAGAGTTGTTAGACAATCGGGGAACATTGATGAAAGAATATCCCGGAGGAGTTAGTTCACCAATGACAATAGAACTGTCATCGCTAAGCCAGGTTTCAGTTATTGCCATCAAATCAATATCATGTTCCAAGACGTAGTCAGAGAAAGCGGTGGTTTTATTACAAATTGATCTGGCATTCCAAAGGTGAACGTCCAGCTGCGTATTGGGGGCACATGGGGGATGGGCCTTTGATGTAAAGCTAGAACCATGCTTAGCTTTGCGGCGGCCAGCACGGGTGCCTCTATGAAATTTTTGCTTAGAATTGATCCAAAGATTCAATATGGTAGACCAAACATGTCGCGAGATGGACAACTTTGAACAGGTCTTGCCAATTGCGATTGTTGAGCTATAAACAGTGTTTGATTGGCTGGATTGATTATCATCATGATGCAGGTCTGGGCCCGGGTTTGGATCAACATCACCACAGGGTAATAATGTTAAGCAAAAGGTGGCTGTGGAGTTATGATAGTAGGAAATACGAGTCTTGCAATATCCCTTGGGTCGGTTGTAAGAACATGGAGTATCTACACGGTTGCTAACAACAGTAACCCATAGTTCATCACAAAGGTTCAGTGAGCACAATAGTGTTACTAGGAAAAGAGTCGTTATTTCCATTGTTCGAAAGATGCTCACCTGTGAGGTAACAGCTTAAACTATTGATATTTAAATGTTTACGCACCGTTGAACATGACCGGGTAGAAATGGCTGCCATCAGCAATCAATCAGGTACGATAAATATTTCAAGAAGAACTTGAAGATCACATCAGTCAATGAAGACTAATCAGATGAATCCAGTAGATCCTATGATGATTAAACTATCACATATCAACACTTGAGGAACTATGTCAGTCACGATCTCAATAAAAAGATGGTATTTTTATGGAGAGGTGCGATAAGACGTGGCAGCCTGCTAAGCGCACACTTCGAGCGCACACTTCAACTGACAAGCAAGCAAATACACACACAAACAAACACCCCAGCAAACATCCCATCAAACACCCCGACAAGCAAACAAAACAAACAAGCAAACACCCCAACAAGCAAACAAGCAAACAAGCAACAAACAAACAAGAAAACAATCAAATTGTAGGATTTTTAACTTTGCAAAGTCGGATCATAATAAACGATTTCGGTTACACCGTAACATCTTATAAGTTGTGTTTCGGAAATGAACCGATGATTTAACAACTAATTTCAGGTGAAGAAGATCAGAGTATACTGCTCGAAGCTTGGAGTTGTTACTGGATGGTGTGCACATTTACGCATAAAAGGAGAACCGCTTGGATAGCCGTTTTTATTGTTCAACTCAATCCTACTCAAGTTACAAAACTCAAAATATTTAGAGATCTACGTAATTTACCACAAACGCAGCGATTTTTGTTTTGCTTTTTGCCAAAGATTATAGACTACAGAAAGCGGAGGATCGGGAATTTGGGCTGCAATGTAAAATGAGCCATGTACGCTATTTCAGCAAGCAACTCTTGTGATAAAAAAAAAAAAGATCAGTACCGGCAATGATCATTGCTATCAAAAAAAATTGCTTGCTGAAATGGCGCTCATAAACATTTCACGTTACAATAGTACATAAAGCTCTATTTCTCCGCCATGAGCTTTCTGCACTCTTGAATCTATGGATGATACCTTCTTTGCAGTCCAGTCCTTTGTAACCGGTTGCACAACTGCAACCATAAGGGTCAGGTAAACAGAACAGTAGTCCCTCGCAGGAAGAAGCACCCAATACGTCTGAATCACACTTTAAGTTTCCTCTTTGGCCAAAGGTATTTCTTCCATGTACTAAATGGGTATCAAATACAATTACACAGTTTAAGATATACAACAGTAATTGTTCAGATATTACTTTGCTGTTTTGACGGAAGTCACCCATTTTTCTAAATGACCATCAGTCTTTAAATGTTAGGTTATATCTAATGCTTGGTTAGTGCTCTTTTGGGTCGTGGGGTCAATCAATCCATGTCAGTTCAACACAACCATGAGCTTTATATTATGTTATAATGTTTTTAGACACGCAGAACAAAAATGCGTTTCACCTTATTTAACTACGTGCTTATATTATAGTAAAACAAACTATAACTTTCGTAACTATACCATTCTTGAATTAAACAACTTTTTATACTTGGTAATTTAAGACACCCCCATAGAAACTAAAATTTGAGTATTTAATGTTATATTGTGGCATGGAAACAGTAAAATAATCGTTAAGTTGTTATATTGTGTTTTTTAATGTTTTACGTTCGGAATACGTATTTCCTGCGTTTTACCGTGAAGCTCCAAACATCAGTATTTTAGTTTTGAATAAGCATGTACTAAATATTTACATTTAATTTCAACTTGAAACCGTTAAAATGTTGATAAAGCTTGTTTATTATCTTTCTAATATTAACTTAACTTTTAGAATTAAGCAGGGATGTTGAAAGTATGTCGTAGTTTTTTTTAGCAAATGGTTCTGGTCGAATAAGCAAAATTAGAGTAGAAACAAACATTTAATTACAGAACACTCTAGAGATTCCATCATTACTAACATGTTTCACAGGTTGTGCCACTGAAACCAGGTGGACAAATACAAACACCACTGACGTCATCACACACTCCGCCATTTAAACAGATCAGGCAGTCATGGACACACTCAGTCTTCCCCCATTTGTTTTCCTGACATCCTGTAACAACATAATAGTCAAATGCTGAGGAATAATGAAAACTTTACATTTAAAATTTGTGTATAAGCGTGGGCCATTTTTTGCTGAGAAACTGACAATTTTAACCTCAGAGAATGTTTTGGAAATATGGTTTTACTTAAAAAACAAGACTAAATTTGAAAGGCTTTAAAAACATGAAGCTAAGCGCAAATCTTAATTTCGAAATTGAATATCTCATTATACAACAGTATCTAAACTGTGTATACAACGTCGGTCTTGAGTTGCTTTCGTTTGCCAATAAACGGACAAACATGAAATACGGAAAGAAAAAGGGAAAAAACATTTTTTTAACTCTAGGGTAAAAATATGCAAGTAGGCTTGTTTTTTCCATAGAACACAAATCACAAATAAACAAAATTAAGCTACGTGACACGTACCAGTGACGTATTTTTTTCTCATTGTCTACGAAATATTGCTTGCAACAAATCGGCTTTTAGAGGGGGGGGGGAGGACGCACACGCTAAAGCCGCTCATTTTAAAGAAAACATTCTAGTGAGATTGTATGTATAGTTTCACACATTAATTTTACACAGTTCAACATTTGCTTCATTTGTCTTTTCACAGTAATAACTTCACCCTTTTTGTAAGGGAGTATTGGTCGGCTTGTTCAACGCTTGATGTTTGTATGGAAACTTCATTCTAGCCACGATGACTTGTATACAGGTTAAAAGCACCCGATTCGACTACCCACCGCTACTTATAAGTAAGGCTTGGGGGGCAAATAAGCCATGGTATTAGCGTGACCGAAATATATTATCATCTTACATAATACGCCAGGCATGCTTAGAAGCGGGCCTGCGACTACTGTCTAAAGCCAGAGTCGAGGCCGGCCGCGAGGTGGCGGGTGGCACACCTCTCATCACGTACTGGTCTGGTGACACCATCTATACAGGTGGTATAGTGACCCCATCTATTCGTGTGAAATTGACATTGCATGTTAGCGATGGCCGCATAATGCAGAATACCGTTTTTGTGAGCTACATTTATATCTGAGACTGGCCGATTCTTCTCACTTCTGTGTGCGAGTTAATTAATTACTAAAATAAAAAATTAAATACTACAGTACCTGCCATACGTCAGACGAGTCCGACTAATGTCCTCAGTCATCTGATTGTTGACCAAGCAGTGGCAGTGCTTGAAATTGTAATGTAAGTACACCTTTAGTCTTGACCAGTTTGACCTATCACCAGTCATGCCAGTCAGTACATGATCAGATGATGTAGTGACCATGGTCACGGTGACCTATATTTTATATTGATAATAAGCTTTGGCATGGGGCTTGGGGTCCTACAGGGAGGGGTAGGCTAGACATGACTACTGATCATAGGTCTCACACCTGTACTCAGTACAGTTTTAATACTCCATCATTGTTGTCCGTACATGTACTATAAGTTAAAGTTATACTAGCACTAGCTAGTATAGTACTAGTCATGCTAGTACTGTAGTGGTACAGTAGTGAAGTACCAGCAGTAGCAGTACTACGTTCATTTACTTGCAGTACTACAACACTGTGTATGCTTTCCCCTGACCTGAGCCTTTATACTCTTTGTATACTACACTAGGGCTTTCAGGGGGTCAAACATTTTGGGTCCCTGTATAACTCAAAAGTATAACGCTATCGCTATACTTTTATTAGTTACATTTTCAAAAAAGTCATGGATACATTAGACCCAGTAACTTTTTTTGTTCTCGAATTTTTGACATCTGCGGTCGTCTCGCTTGTATCGACAGGTGCCCTGCCTCAACCGCGTAGTCTAGTCGTAATGGTTGCGGCAGGTCACCCGTCTTAAATTTGACAGGTGCCCTTTCTACAGCATAGTCGTCACTGTTAAGAAAGGGCACCTGTCTAATCATCGGGTGCCCTGCCTCAACCGTGTAATCATCACGGTCGAGGCAGGGCACCCGTCAAATTTAAGACGGGTGCCCAGCCTCAACCTCAAAACTTAGTAGGCCTACATGTAGGTGTTTCTAAAGGCTTCGGAACCTAGCCAGCGCAGAGCAAAGAATGCAGCACAATTGCTCCTTTCATTCTTAATTTCTACATATTTTATCCAGAAGGGTACTTGTTATACAGTCTCTAATCCTCTTAATTTTGTTGTGGAGTTTACAAATGTTGAGTAAATACTGAAAGAGTTGTTTACATCAACACTTTTATTAGTCCCGGGTGAAATTTGCATTAAAGAATGTTCAGATGTGCTTACATGTACATGATGTACGCGCATTGTGTAATCATAGCTACCATAGCTGTCAATTTAGACATAGGCTCACTGTAAAAATAGAATACACCACTGGCCCTTTCTTTTTCAGGATGATTGACCTTTGCATTCTAAGCAAGGTTCTTTCCTATCAGGCAAGATTCTATGTTGTTAGGGGAGACCGCCAACATACATGTTGTTAGGCTGTAGCTCTGTTAGTGGAGCACTGGCATGTAAACCCAGAGATCATAGGTTCAAATCCTGCTCTAGTTATTCTGTTTTTCCACACAATAAAATTTTACATTTTAAAAGTAATTTTTTATAGATTTGATAAATTGATAGGCTTTTATTTTGGGGTATTGAACACAAACATTAATATAATTTGTATAAATTTAGAGACTCCAAATTGTTTTAAATGCACTTTTAATTATTTATTTTTGTCCGTAGTACTAATTGCCATGTTTGTTTTATGTTTACACAGGTACTCTATAGAGATGTATGTTTTGTGACTACTGGTGACTGTGATGCCGGAAAATCAATCAGTTTGAGTGGTTCAGAAAAATGGGTAATTATTTTTGTAACTGAATCTTCAGTGATAATTAAGAATTACTGGTGGACCCTGCTCTTAAAGGTTTGGTGAATTACTCAGTATATATGTTTTTATTTGACACATTATAGTTATTATACAGTAATTCAGTTGGGGAAAAACATGTTTTGTTGCTTCCTGTATACTTTTTTTAAATTTATTTTTGTTAAAATTTAATTTTCCAGGAACGCCCACTTAAATAGGTCACTTGCTGACATGACTGGGTTCCATCTGTGACATCACGTGCGTTTGATATATAATCATGAGTGAATTTTTTAATTGAGGTTTTGGGCAGACCTCGTCCCATAACAATTTTCCTCTGGATTAGCTCATGAACTATTATGTAAAGATGATGTCACAGAATGATTCCAGCCATGTCAGCTCGTTATAGTCAGCTATTTATGTGGGTGCTCCTGAAGACCATTATTTAAAATAAATAATAATAATAAGTCAATGTTAAAATATACAGCTGGGAACAAAATTATTCTTACCAACTAAGTTGTTGTTACTGTATAACAATTATGGTGTAACATAAAATCATAAATACTTAATAGTTATTCACTGAACCTTTAACGATATGTCTTTTACACGCACTAAAGAACAAACAGGACCTGCAGCTTTACATCTCATCCGATGGACGAAGCAATAATTATGTTGTTGCTTAAGGACACAAGTGTCAAGACCAGAGCTTGAGTCAAGTGCGCTTGACCACTCGGTCACAATACACCAATTTGCCAGTGACTTTGCAATTACATGTACACCCAAATGTCTCCCATCCTAAAACATTGGTCGTGGTGTTCTCAGGGAAACTACCCTTGCAGAATAGGGGATGGAGTCGATACGGGGGAATGTTTTGACACATGCTTGACACCCTTTAAAGAGAGAGAGAATCAAGAGAAAAAAGGAACATGATTGGCAAAATCCACAGTTAAGACATGTAGTTACCTGTGTAACTACTAGCTTATGGACATCAATTAGGAACAAAAATTAACCTTTGAAAACTGTTCATGTATGATTGTTTGCCACATGATGGATGCCACATAACATGACCTATTTTTATAACCAGAAAACCAGATGACTGGGCAGAGAGTTTGTGACAGTAGCCTAAAACACTTTTAATTTTAATTCTTAAACTTGTTTAATTTATATATTTTTTTGTATTTACGTTTACTTTGCAGGCGAGAAGGTCGGTTATGGAAGATGTTATAACCTATGATTCTGACGTTTGCGAAACACTTTCCCATTAAAAAGAAATGTCCAAAGATTCGGAACAACTTTCTTGGCAAGGACACCGTGCATCCTTGCAGCAGTGAAATGAATGCTGAATGCTGATTGCTGATGACTTCTTTTAGGCAATTGGTAGAACACTGAATTTTTATTGTCTCACTCAAAACGATTGCTTGATTTGATTTTCAAAGTTTACTTTGCAATATAATTTTACCAATGCACGATGTTCATATTTTTATCAAGGTATGTCTGGAATAAAACTTTAGCCTTTTAATGTTTAATGTTTCATAATAAAAGTATTGTATCAAGACACTGTATAGGACTGATGATTGAATAACCGTACAAACCTTACTCCTTGCTATTTATGGTGAAATTCCAACGTGAAATTTCTGTTTATCCATGTGACATATTCAACAGTAAATATTTTGGCTACTCTTCAAAATTTACACACAATTATTTGTCGTTTTCTCTGTGACCATCTATTTTAGTGAACTTTTCACAGTGTTACACTGTTACGATGTATTTATCGAAACTTTATGGTTATAATTCATGTCCTCTTGCCCAAACATTGTATAGATACAATGCCTTGAAATTATTTGTATTAATGTATTCACTTTGAAAGCTCTAATTCTCGTACACAAAGTGCAATATCTATCTCCCCAAACTGCATATCTGTTTGACTCTGGTTGACTGTGCTGGTAAACTGGCATATGACCATAATTAGACTCCAACAGTTTGGGTCTTGGATTTTGTTAGAGTGAGGAAGGATCTTAGTGAATTGCTCATGGGAGTTAGGGTTATTGTAGGCACAGTAAGATAACACTGAAATGGTATGTTACTCATTAATTAAATTAAAAAGGAACATTGATTTAAATAAGTTTTAATACTGTTCAAATTGAATTAAGTTATCTTTATTTTGTGGTGTATACAAAGTAGTACCTTAATATTCATTGCCTTAGTTGGCACTGCACCCATGGCACACCATGTGTTATGTAGGTCATAGATGCAAGACGTTTCCAGTTTCAGCCCACAGGCAAGTAATACAAATCAATTTCATTGGTAACCCTCATTTACTTTCAAACTTTTGAAAATTTACAGATTACTGTTGAAATTTCAAAATTTAACGGTCAAAAGGCTATAGATGTACAGAACCAAATCACTACTGTTTCTTTTAAAAGTTCAGTTCAGTTCAGAAAAGTCTTCCTTTACGTATTTTTATCATTTATTTCTCAAAACTTGTAGGCATAATTGATTATTGCACTGTGTTCACCATTTCAAGTTGCTTTATGACGATGCATCATATCCGCCCCCCTGGTAACTGAAGAAAATAGCAATCAGATGCATATTTTGACAGTGTGACTGGTTCTTTAAATAGTTCCACTATTGTATGTTTTTCAGCATGAAACGTATGAAACGTTAAAAGTTGATGAACAGAAAGATAAGCAATTAATGGTAATTCGCATTTCCTTTGAAAACTGTAACTTACCTAGTATGTTTAGTAACCTTTCAATAAACAGCAGATCATCCTCGTGGAAATTACTTTTGTTTTCTTGGTTGTCTTTTGTTTGAGTGTTATGTCTGCTAATTCCTGAATTATGAGTTGATTTTTTATAAAGCCACCATGTCTCTTAACCGCAGCCTGCTCATTTCATAAGTTAGTGTACATTGTTGTTTCTCTATAATACATAAATAAGGTGGACCCTCAAACTAGGCACATTGTCAGCATAATATTTCCATTTTCTCACCACATCGTACACTGGTCAGCTGATACGCTGTGATATCCTAAGCTGGACTGTGCAACATGGGACTGGTTTGGTTAGAAAGGGCAAAAAACCAGCATCTTTTGTGTACATAATCGGTCCGTCAATATTTTTTTGCCAATGGCAGATGAACCAAACTGTACAAAATGATAAATTCAGCACACAAAATAAGCTGTTTTTTGAGTGATTGTAAACGTTCTTTGAGCATTCTGATGGCAGGTTGAGATTCCGAGATGTGCTCCAAAACCTCACTCTGCTTGTGTATATACATAGATAAATTAATAAACTCATGTTTACTGAATTAAATAAGTGTAAAAATAGTAACAAATAATTAAATAATTTAATTTAAAAATTTAATTTTGTCCTTTGTGTTCCCCACCTCTTGTGGTCAACCATCCCCTTCCCCCAATCCCCTCCCTTTTGTTACCCTGCTTTGTGTTCAGCCGCCTGCTTTCTCTGTGTATTTTCCTCAGCATCATCTATTTCCACTTGACTGCTTTTGTTACATCAGTAATGAATACGTGTACCTGTTTATGTTTGTAGTCTTGTCATTTAGCCTTTGAGAAAGACTCTGCTAGGGTCGAAACGTCAGGCCACTAACTATTTTTTTTTGCATTTATACCATAGGTCCTTTTGGTTGGTAAGCAGTTTGCAACAGCTAGTTCTATTTTTCAAATAATTAAATCCTAAAAAAATTGTCATAACTGACAAAGTAACCTTAACTAATGCTGCGAGCGCCAAAGATATGCATGCTTTACTTGTAGTAGAACATTGGAAACTAAGAAAAAATAGAATTGTGGATTTTTGCAAATGTTTTTGTTTTGTTCATCAGGGCAAACTTACAAATGTCGTAAATTAGCTCGTCAAATTGTCGGGAAATATTTTAGTTTCATTTAAACTTAATTAAAATAATACGCAGTAATCATATGCAAAGTAGATAACGCAAGAGGGCGCTAACCTTCAATTGACTTCCTGTAGTCTAACAAAGGAACACCTATGTAGAGCATTTTTTTAAAGTAGGCTAATCAATTTATTATACCCTCAAGAGTTTCATAGTTGAATAAAATTCAAAGAAATACCCAATAGGATTATATCTGCTGATAGATCTTCTCATAAATTTCAAGTTGTACATTCAGCAAGGACTTCCCCGTAGTTGATGAACACTTTAATAAGAGGACTTGTCAAGTTGATGGATCATACGTTGAGTACCACCCCCGCTGCATTTCCTTCAGCATGAAAATCAGTGTGAAGCGCAGCGTGCACAAAACAGCGGCGTTCCGGGCCGAGAGACGTTTATGACGGCAGAGCATTACCTCATGTAGGCCCTATGCTGACCAGAGTGCTGGGGAACGAGAGTTGTCGGGCCTACGGAGGAATGCACGGCAGTCAGGGGGGGATTTGGGGGGGATTTGACCACATGCACCATGTTTTTTTTATTATCCTTGTGAGTGGGCAAAGACTTTACCTTGTTTTTTAGTCAGTAAACGCTTATCGAAAATTTACAGCAAAAATACAAAATAAATGTATTCAGATGGAACGCAACAAATTTCTTTTCGCAACATGTTTGTATTTAATTACAGTGCTTTTCATAGTATTATTACAATTACATTAGTATATTCTAGAGAAACGTTCATGAAATCATTGTTTGACAAAATAAAGACAAGTAATACTGAATTACAGCCTTTATATTGGCATTCAGTCTAGGGACAAATTGTGTTTCTGTTAATCATGGTATTGGGTAACAAAGCACGTACAAATTAGGGACAAAGTATACTGCTTACACACCCACACTCCCCCCCCCCCCCCAATACAAAAATAAATAAATAGGTCTAAATAAATATTAAAAAACAGTAACAACAATCACAACTTAAAAAACATCTTTGGTTGGTGTGTGATCAAATTTCTGAAAAAGAAGGAACCTAATAAAACAAAGAAAAAGGTATCCATTTTGAGAGAGTGAAACAAATGATACACAATCCAAGCCAAAACGGTGTGGTACATTTTTGTTTTAAGGATCGGGGTTGCGAATGAACACTAACCAAACTTTTTTCGAAAAACTGTTTGTATTTTAATTTTTTTTGTGGGGGGGGGGGGGGGAGTGTGTACATGTGTATGTGTGTCTGTCCTTAAAATGTCATATAATGCTTTTTAGCTGCCTATGGTTCTGTGCATTGTGATGTCAATAGCATGTTTTGTGAAGAGAACTGAACACCTCTATAAACAAAGAAAAACAATGCAAAAAACTACACTCATGACGACCAAAAAAACGGAACAATTTTGTTCAGTTAAGAACTGAGAAGCAAGAAAGGATTAGTTATAATAACCTATCAAAACTGGTTTTATAACACCTCAAAGAGTGACTTTGAAAATGGTATTATTAGATTGTCACATTATTTGTCAAATACTGGTTGTCTGTGTTTTTGTTCAAAATTATGGTTACTTGGTTAAAACAATTACAGCGTTTGTTATGCACCAAAATCGACAAGATATGGTGATTTTTAGGGTTGCCACATAATCTTCTCTCTCGATAGTATCAGGTGGAGAAACAGTCCATTTATGCGTATTGAACTTTGCTATTAAACTTTTCAGTCATTAGTCCTAAACAGATTCTTAAAATAACACTATGAAAAATGAATAGCCTAAGTTGATGGTACACAAACATGGATTTGAATATGAGCATTGTGCAGTTGTAGATTTTATATAGATTATACAAAAGAGTATAACTTTGAAAACATAAAATAAAAACAGCTATTTGGATTGTTGGAATTCATTTTGAGTGTTGGAATAGAATACATAATATTCTACAAAATTCCTAATGCAAATCATCAGCATTGAGTATCCAATTAACTGCTGCATGGAGGTCTAGTTCCTTGCCATCTTACTTTCACCTCAAGCAAGTGGTTTCCATGACATCTCTCTTCATTGTGCTGAACCACCTCCTGTCAACAGCAATACAAACAAATCCAATAAATTTGGCAAAAAGAAGATTATGATATTATTGATAAAACACATACGATTGTTCATGTACATTAGCTTTTTATTGTTGCCTTACAACTTGCAGCACACACACCACCGACTGTTGGTTGATTATTTTTTATTATGAATTTGCACGTTTTTTTTTTTCTTTTTATTTGCAAAAACTTCTCTTTTGACATTGAAACATTAATTAAACCAGGTAATAGTTAACAAAAACTAAAACATTGTTCTAAAACTACTGAACAATCGTAAAGATTGAAGACAGAAAATGACGCGCTAGTGACCCAGTTTCAACCTAAGTTCGCATAAGGCTTTGTTTTGTGTGTACTTCTCAACAAACTTGTCTTCTGTAAGTCTACTAAATGCTCATGCAATTTGATAATTAAGACTTCTTGTGAAATTGACCAGAATGTTCTGGGGCAATTGCGGTGCTCCTGGTCTCCTATTGTTATATTTTCACAAACAAAAGGTACTCATTTCACTGAAACGAGTGCTTTATACACTATAGAATGATAATTTGTATACATACAATTACATGGATTCTCATTTCCTCTGGAAGCACAGAGTCACCGGTTATTACATCTTCAATCATCAGACTTCTTGCCTGTAAGCCTGTAAATTATAAATAAATGAAAAATGCCAATTACCAATATTACAAAAGTAAAATAATAAAAAGGATATTCAAAAATAGTTTTTTTAATGATGATTTTAAAAACATATCTCGCTCATGAAGTGTGTGTGGCATCCATGCAATAGCCTTATTGATGATCACCTTAAAATTGTTTGTATTTGTTTTCCATGTTTCAGTGGTGAAAACGGTCACAAGGCGCCTTGTCAGGTGGTTGTGGCCATCCTATTCCTTAATTTTAGTTATTTTTTTGTTTTGCTTATGCAATCTTGTGTCAAACATTGCTTATGCGTCCATGTGTCAAACCATGGTCAACCATTTAATATAAGAGAACACAATCATGATTGCTTTTGATAAGAGAATACAATCATGATTGACGATATTTTTTGTCAGCATGTAGTCCCATTGAACCTAAAGGTCAAAATTTTAGTGCAGGGGGAAATTTGTATGGTGTGGTCAAAGTCCAGTTTTTGTTTTTGTTTTTTTTTTTTTTTGGGGGGGTGCAGCATGGCAGGAGCCACCATCCCCAGATCCCACCAGACATGCTCAAAACCTTCACACCATTTTATTCCTACCAAATAAGATCAACAAAAATACACAATAAATGGTTTGAAATGTGAAATAGCCCCACCCCGAAATTATGTGTTTTCTTTCATGTGCCCCCCCCCCCAGAAAATTTTCAAACCGATTTTGGGGTTCCACTGAAACACTGATCCAATTACAAGTTGATTTGAAACTCAAAAGGTATTCTTTTGATGTTTATTTTAATAATTAGTTTTGTAGACTACAGTATAGCACTACAATTACAAATCTCTTGCCTGATTGATTGGTATGAAAAGGTCAGGGTCTATCTATAAAGAAGGGTTGTTTATAATCTATTTTTTACAGTAAGTCCATGTCTAAATGGACAGTTTTGGTGGCTTATACAGGATTCCATTAAGTGCAACCGGAAATGTTTAGTAGAAAATATTGTTGTCATTCCCGTCAACACTTGAATTGCAGCCCCAGTCCCCACACCTGGCTTGGAATTTCATATTTTAGACGGCAAGGCCATATTTCCATTTTGCAAAGGACAATCTTAAAAGATAGAAAACTTTTGGTGGGGCACCAAGGTCAAAAACAGGACCACCTTTGTAATTCCTGGCCTAAGCTAATTACTGACAACTTGCTGACAACTCATTGAGTATTCACTAACAATTTATAAACCCCACAGTAAATTTAAGGCCAAGTGCTGGGGTCCAACACAAGCTCTTGAATTTAAATTTAATTTGAGAATGAACAGAGTACTTTACAGTGTCCATGCTACAGGCTTTGAAAGGAGCAATTACCATAGTTGTGATAATTGTAACCCTCCATCCTCCAGACGGTTACAGGATGGAGGGTTACGATTATCGCAACTACAATTACGTCCATGCTTTATAAGCCATTTTGAAGTATGGTGGACACATTACTACGGCACTATTTGGTTTGGGTAAATCTGTTGGTATACACCCAAACCAAGCAGTGCACTCCTACAGTGTCCACCATACCTCAAAAAGGCTAATGCTTACAATTTGGGATTGTAACGTCAGAGGGTTTTGCAGTTGTTGGCAGTGGCAAGTGGAGTTTGACAGGAAAGATAGTGTTGGGCAACTGGAGTGTTGTTAAGCTAGGCACTAAATGGCTAGCAAGATAACACTAACATGACTAATGAATGCATTGATCAGTTGATAAAATTTAGCAATGTGTATTGTTTATTTTAATTCATAAACACTTGTATTTAGTGCTTGTATGTTATTTATTCTTATCTCTTTTAGTTTTAGGGTTTCCTCTTTTAAAATTATACTTTTTAATAATAATAAAGCACCTGGCCCTGGGAGCAATATTTAAATGCTTTAGTATTGTTTATAATAATAATAGGCCTAATTATTATAATAATTTCTGGAGTCCATCGGCCTACACTGTTCATCTACCAAGACCATGGTAGACCTAGGGTCTAGCATGAGTTAACTTATAACTAGTTTTACAAGAAATGTTTATGAATCATGTGTTATCATTGCTAGCACTAGCAGTAGCACTAGCTGTAGCAGCATGAATGAATGTAATTTTTCAGATTTTTAGGAAACTTAAACTTACCAACAGTCATTGATCTCTACCTTAGCACCTGAATACAAAGTGGATGTGTTCAATGTGATTCATCCATTGCTGATTCGGAGGTAGGGACACATTTTGGGGCGAAAACTTCCGCAACTGGAAGAAGTCATTATTTCATGGTACCTTATTTCATGAGGCGGCCATGATGTAAAGCGCGAGCGCCACCAACCGATCCACAGAGAGAACGTAAACAATGACCTGCCTCGCTAACAATCGTGGCGGGTGATATTATGTAAGATGATAATATATTTCGGTCACGCTAATACCATGGCTTATTTGCCCCCCCAAGCCTTACTTATAAGTAGCGGTGGGTAGTCGAATCGGGTGTTAAAAGCGTAAGGCATTTTACGGCATGGGATCAAGGTCCAGCTTTAGGTTCATCAGATAGGTGCGTTTTTTGCTTTTTTGGGGGGTTTCAAATCAACTTGAACACATTTGCTAAAACTAAACTAGAACACCTGCCTCCCATTAGCAATTTTCAGACTAGTGCTCGTTTCGCCATTGGCGACGTTGTCACTGGGTTACAACCATTTTGTCGCAATACGGACTGGTTTTATGTTCGTTTTCGTTTGTCTTTCGTATGCATTAATTATTAAGGTTGTTTGATCGTTTGCATTTGTTTAAATTTCCACCTGTATGGTATGTAAGCTTGTAACATGCCTAGCTTCTGTGCTCACAGACTATTTTCGTTCAAGCAATAAACACATATTTCATGTTTAGGGCGCTCAAAATCGTTTGGCAATCACACAAATACTGTATTTTGTGCGTTTGAAATAAATCATTGCGAGAGCTTGACATTTCTTTCACTCAAAAGAGTTCTGAAAGCCCGTACTGATTTCAAGCCCACAAAATAAATAATAACATGCACTCAAACTCATTTCAGGCTCACGAATTCAGTTCAAACTAAAACAAATCATTGCACTGTAACTTTCCGATAAACCAGTGCTTTCTAACATTTCGACGGCTTTTTCGACGGTGATGTTATTTGATTGCACACAAGTACACAATTGTGGGTGTGTGTTTGGGTGGGCATACACATCGGACCCCACAAGGTATTCTTTGTTAAATTTGGACCCCACAGGGGAATTCTTCAGAAAGGGAATAAGGTTCGAACAGTGATTGTGTACTTTCCTATTTCGGTATTAACATTAATTATTCAATTAGGTTGGAACAGTGGATGTCTATTTGTGTTAATTCAATACAATATAAGGGATCTAGGTTTATATAGTGAGAGTCTTCGCTCTCATTTCGACATTGGACGCTTATAATTTCTTAACGCAAATACATATTTTGCTATTTTTATAATGGATATGGAGATTGTTACAAACACCTTACAGCGCACATAGATGCCCCACAAGTGTCGATCGTTTTTATGCCACTTGTTTTTATTAATACAAATACTTTGTTTGTGTGTCAAATTTGACCGGGAGCATGTACACCGGCGGCCCTGGATCCACGCATGAGTATTTGTAATATTAACAAACTTATGTTAGCTATTTTAGAAATCAGTTTTACGAAACAAATGGACGTCGTATCGGATTAACGTGAACTCGTGACATAAAGAGAAAAACGCTTACTAGAGAGTAAAGAACATTGCGTAGGCAAATTCAGGCATTTTTATGACGTTATGAGCATGGGGATCAAATGGCCGTACCCTGTTTCCACTTTCGTATCGATTTGTGTGTATCTTTGTTTATGTGAAGAGTCTTACTAGGGTTAGTCACCACTGCATTTAGTTCACCCCCATTGACTGGTATTATCCAATGCAAATTATGGTTTACCTCTGACAAGTAACCTCGTGAGCGCCTGTTTGCCTTCACTGCGTACCAAAGCTTGGTGAATCTCGTATGTTCCAGCATGTGTGCTATTAACTCGCTGGATGTCATAATGAAGTTGTCCTATGGGCGTAGCGTAAAGAGGATCGCTGCCATCTTGTCTCCAACGAGTATCTGTCCGCGTCGTGGTCGTAGCAGTAACTGCCAGACGTACATCATCCCCTGAGTTTACCGTCTGGCTTAAAGCACCTGGCAGAAAGTCAGCTGCATAAGAGAGACACAACAGTAAATTAATTCGGAAAGTCTACATATCAGTAACATAACCAGCGAGGGGGAAGGGCTGGGGTGGTCACAGAAACATTTTCCCCAATGAGATAAACAGTAAAATAAATTAAATGAAGAACATACAAAAACCACAGAAACAGAAAACAAAAACACGAAAAAAATGTCAGGTTAAAATGCAACAACTGGATAGAAAAATAAATACATAAATAAAACAAATCTTATGTGTAGCTCTTATTAGGCCTTTAATGTCACAACGTTCGATTTTCCATTTCAGGTTTACTTTCGCATCGACTGTTAAACAACTTATTTCAGCGCACAACTCACTACTTACCCTCAGTGCTCATAATAACGGTGCCAATGCTGGTCGACATATCTCCAGTTGTCGCTTGACAAGCATACACACCAATCCGTGAAACTTTGCCAGATGCCGGCATCCGTAGAACAGAGACAAAAGCATCACCGTCAACAGCCATTGCGTTCAGAGTGCTATCGTCTGGTAGGCTTCGGTCAGTTGTGTCGAGGGTTCCAGTTGTGTAAGTGAATTGAGTACGAGCAACAGAGAGAGTTCCGTCCAAGTTGACAAAGAATCCAGCTATGAAGGTCTCCTCCGAAGAAAGTGGGACTCTTGGTTTAGTTACGCAAGTGAAATCGTCTACGGCAAACACACCTAAAATTCAAGCAGAATATTTAGTTTTTGTCTCTTCCATCAAATATCATTCTGTTTAAGTTAATCCTCGTTATACTTTTGTAAAGGTAAGGGCCTCATTTGAAATGTTGTTTTCACTTAAACAATTGTTTAAAAATAAATTTTTCTTTTTGATTATTGTTTTAGCCTAGGCTAATTATTGCTGTCATCTTTCGTTAGGTAAGGTCTAGGTCACTTCATGAAAACAAACAATAAACCACAAGGGAAACTGACAGGATACTGAGCTGTCTAGCCCCACGCTGTCATTCTGTTTTGTTAATATCGTATTGATCCTGGTGTGCCAGTCAGAAAACAAAGCACCGTAAGTTGCCGTGGATCCAGGGATCACACCCTTGTTCACGATACAACATGGGAAGCGGAAGCCAGGGGAACACCCTAAGGGGATATTTATTTTAGATATCAAATAATAAACCATGAGAAAAACTGTCTGGGTAACTTTTAAATTATTTGGGTTGACCAACGACAAGTTGACTAGAGCAGAAATTGCCAACGACCTCTGGATTAACGGATGTGCGCTCTACCAACTGAGCCATCGAACCCTATGTTGGCGGCCTTCCTAGTTTGTAATTATCTTTGTGCGGGGCTGCCAGTCAGACGCCACTAAAACCGTTAAATGTATTTTAACATTTACCCTGTCAGTTCCCCTTGTGGTTTATTATTTGACATCTGAAATAAAAAGTCGCATCCCCTAAAAGTGTCCCCTGGCTGCCGTTATTTTAAGATCGTAAACTTGAGTGTTAAAGCAATTCAATAAGCTTAGCAAAAATGATGGTTCGCTTAGCGTGTTATATTAAAGTGCAGAACAATGCTCCAACCTGCCGGCAACTGAGCCATCATTGATACCAATTAAAAACAACGATTACAAGCAGGACGAGCCAGCCTTTAAAATAAAGTAATGCTTAATAACATTATTAATACTATTTTTTTTCTCTGAAGCTAATATTTTAAAATAAAGCAGGACTAAAAGAAAGTAGTGACTAGTTAAAGGAACGGTATACAAAAGCTAAACAATAAACTCATGGGTAAAAACTGAATTGTTTTTGTTGTTTTTGTTGTCTACTCTACCAGTCAGGCTCCTAATGGATGATATCCTTGCCTACATTCTTACGGACTGGGAAGGGGTAACCCTGTTTCAGGTTCTGGAGTAGGTGGCAACCCGATGAAGCGAGTCAGCATCCCCCTTTCACATACACGTATATGACATTGATCTCGCGACCACCCAACACATTAAAACTCTTCGTGACACCATACAAAAACAATCACACACACCATTTTGCCATGCCTTACTTGTTGAGTAAAAGTTTGATTTCAGCGTGTAATACATTTCTCTGAAGAACCAAATTAGTATTACCCAAATCATTAGATATAGACCCTTTTGACTAAATAAAATCAATACAACCAAAATTGTATTTTGAGATGAGCCAACATGTCTCTTTCTGCTCAATCAATCATTTCTTTGAATAACACCCTTTTTCACACAACTTAGCAAAGCTAAGTAATTGCTGTAAAATTCCTATGGGATTTCCTGGTGAGCGGGTCATCGTTGGATTGTGTTAGTGAAAAACAAACCCCGGATAGTAATAAGCCTTTTGACATGCTATTTGGCTGGGTGCAGTTGAATTTTTTTAGATTTTTTGAAAAAGAAAAATGGCGGAGTACCGACTTTTTTAATTAAAAACTGTTACTCAATAAGTGAGCGATGGTGTCAGTGAGTGTTAATACAACGATTTCGTGCACTTTGGGTGCGGCAAACGCTAAACACTCTGACACCGGACAGCGAGCGACTCTGTTATGATAGAACTTCGACAAGTCATTTAAACTGAGAGTTTACTGGTCAAATTGATACAAACTTAGGGTTTCCAACTGTGTTGTCTTCATGGGCCGACGAGTCCTTATCCCAGATCAGTTGTGATACGACATCCTCACCCGGCTCCTGTTTGGACACCTCCGAAATCGAAAAGAAAAGCCGCGTCTATCCTGCCAAACTAGTCAAACAATTCACAGCTTGGGCAATAAACCCCAAAACAATGCAGCATAGAGATCCCCTTGACCAGCAATTCGCATCCGAAAGACCCCATGAACCACACTGGAAACCGACCTATTCCAGATAGAGGCACCCACTACCTTGTTATTGTCGATTATAACACCCCTTACAAAAATTCTGCCTTTTCATTGGTTTAGAGCGTGTCAGATGATATGTCTTAGTTTTACTAGAAACCCGGCGGCCGTGTGATAGTCGTTTGCCATGGAATAGTAGACTATTCCATGGCGCGCGCAGTACCCAGACGTCTTTTTTACCAACCTCGAACTCAATCAGTTGTGCATCTGTGTGTCTGAAATGCGCGTACGAACGTTACGTGTACGAGGATGATAAATAGTCTGTTGGGGTGTTATAAAACAAATATTAACTGCTTTTACTCGTGCTATGGTTAAAACTCCGACTCCCTCAGTGATCCCCGGACCGTTCCATTTTCCCGAGGCGCAGCCGAGGGAAAATAGAACGATCCGGGGATCACCTCGGGAGTCGTAGTTTTAACCATAGCACTCGAAGCAGTCAATATTTGTATACTATCGATCCAAGTACCTAGTGCAACCATAGCCCGACTTAAAGCACGAGCATTCTGACTGATGGGGGCACCCACGGAGACAAAAGCCAGCAGTACCTCGGGAAAGCAAATCAACAATTTGTCGGTTAAACATACATCATCGTCAATCCGTTATCCATTGTATGCACATTCAAACGGTTTAGCAGAGCACATTATTCACACAGTGAAGTTATCGATCACCAATTACCGATAGATGGGACAAGACATCAACAAGGCCTTCCTCAACCTACGGGAAATACCAAACACTGGTCTGTAAGCCTCTGCCGAAATCGTATTTGGTCGTTCGTAACGAACTACCCTACTCAGCAATGATCTAATGCAGCAGCAGACCTCCCTACCCACACACAACACCGAGACAGCTTGTCTCAGAGTAAAGCATGACACATTAATTGCCCTTGGTCACCAAAAAGAGGCGATACTCGTCCTTTTTAAATTCTCGCCTGCGTCCGACATGAATAAGCAGTATATGTTCTTTTAACGCCTCTCTGACTGCTCAGGTACCGATGTAAATGGTTCTCCTCTTACCTTCGCGACCGTACCCAAGTTGTTGCCATTTAATTTGCTGTTTCTCACATAAGTATCCATACGTCAAGGGTTGCAAATTAGAAGTTTCATTTCAAAAGGTGGTTGTACTTTTGGGATGAACTTTACGTCCACGCATGAAAAAGCAAGAAGCAATCATGAGAAACGTTGCTGACATATCTTGAAGTCAAACTTTGGGAAATAAAAACTGATATTTTTCCGTAACTGTATTTTCTCGAATTTTAATGTTTTTCAAATTGGTTTATTTGATCAAAAGCTGCTGCACTTCTAATCAAGTAAGTTTCTATTGCCATTATTTTTCGGAGTGATTACTAAACGTACACTTTCCCTTTAAATAACGCTACTTACGAAGTGAGGACCATAGAACAAAATAAGTCGACATAACATACATTAATAAATACCTTGGACAGTTTCAAGTCTCTGATTGGTCAAAACCCGATCACGTGAGGGTGTATTAACGAGCGATATAAAGACCGGCTCAGTGAACGAGCGAATAAATGGCCCCTTAACAAGCACATTGTTGTGTAAAATCCTTTTACTATGTGCTTGTTGCGCGGAAAACTACCGGTATCAAATTGACTCATTTCTTTGGGCGTATTTATTTATGTATTTATTTTTTTACAGCAGGGACAGAAAGTGCGCGTGCGGAAACATACCACGCGTAGGCGTGAACGCGCAGACAATGTATCAATTTAGGGTAGCTGGTATGCGCATGAAACAAACATAATGCAACGTCATAGTCTGGTTCTTGAAAATATGTATAAACAGTTAATTATGTGTAAGAGATAAGGTACCACACAAAAGTTGAACAGCCAAACGATTGGCCCACCAAGCTGAAGCTAGCCGCGAATTCTCAGCCGCAAATACCAGCCGCGAATGCCAGCCGCGAATTCCCAATTTACGGCCGGAAATTCCAGCCGCATATTCGCGAGGTCAGCTAGCCGCAAATAAATAGTCTGACAAAGCGACAAAAGTTACTAAGCCTGTAGATTCACACTTAACCACTACTTCTTAACCTTTAAAGACTAATGAAGATTTTAAATATTCTTTTGGCTAAATTAATGTCATAACGACAAACTGTGGACTCAAAAAAGTCGAGATGAGAGAGTATTTAATGCTTTATTCGATCATAAAAAAGTTAAAGAACTTCCCTATTAATTTTCTGAACATATGTTTTCTTAAACAAACGAAACCGTCACTTTAAAACAAAATGTACCTCACATAGTTATTCAATATTTAAGTTTTAGTATTTAATCAGAAATACCATGTCATATTACGTCTAAATATTCCGTTACAGCTGATTAGGCCCACAAATTAGTGCCTAATTATTCTCATTTTAAACGGTATATGTTTCGTCATTCTGACTTGTATTTTCAATATGAAAATGACGAAGAGGGTCGCTTTAAAACAAAATGTACCTCACATAATTCACAAATAATTAAGTTTTAGTGTTTAATCATGAAGACCATGTCATAATACGTCTAAATATTCCGTTACAGCTGATTAAGCCCACTAATAAGTGCCTAATTATCCTAATTTAAAATGGTATATGTTTCGAGATTCAGAAAGGTATTTTCACTATGAAAATGACGAAGAGAGTCACTTTAAAACAAAATGTACCTCACATAATTCACAAATAATTAAGTTTTAGTGTTTAATCATAAAGACCATGTCAAAATACGTCTAAATATTCCGTTACAGCTGATTAGGCCCACTAATAATTAGTGCCTAATTATTATCATTTTAAACGGTATATGTTTCGTCATTCTGAATGGTATTTTCAATATGAAAATGACGAAGAGGGTCACTTTAAAACAAAATGTACCTCACATAATTCACAAATAATTAAGTTTTAGTATTTAATCATAAAGACCATGTCTGGTACGTCTAAATATTCCAATACAGCTGATTAGGCCCACTAATCAGTGCCTATTTATCCTCATTTTATATGGTATATATTTCATAAATTTGAAGGGTATTTTTACTGTGAAAATGACAAAGAGAGTCGCTTTAAAACAAAATGTACCTCACATAGTTCACAAACATTTCATTATTGTTATTTTATCTTAAAGACCACTTTATAATACGTCTAAATATTTCGTTGCAGCTAACTAAACCCAATATTTAGTACCTAATTACACAACTTTATATGGTATGATTTTCGTTACTTTTGAACCGAAATATTACTACAAACTTTACGAGGAATGTCGCTTTAAAACAAAATGTACCTCACATATTTCACAAATATTAAACTTTTAGTATTTAATCACAAAGACCACATTATAAACACGTCTCAATATTCCGTTGCAGCTAACTAGACCCACTAATTAGTGCCTTATTACACCACTTTTTATGGTATGTTTTTCGTCACTTTTGAATGGAATTTTTACTATACGAAATTGACGAAGAGCAATGCAGCTTTTTTAGACCCACTAATTAGTGCCTAAATACTCCACTTTATCTGTTCTTATTTTCGTCACTTTTGAATGGTATTTTACTTTATCATATAGACCAACTTATAAGAATTCTAATTGCAGGTAATTTGGCCCACGGAGTGCTTAAATTACACAATATTTTTATTGTGATTTTCGTCATTTTTGACTGGTATTTGTAATAAGATGAAGCAGTAGATCACTTAACAATTTTTTTTTGAATGTTGCTACTGTTAGTTTAATGAAATAAATTTTAACTTCAATTAATTATTTTTCTTAAAAATGTCTGGGTTTTCCCACTTAATGTAAAACGTTGCAGGTTTTTGAAACAAACCTATCACGTTGCGTAATGTGGTTTGGCTTGTCTCAACTCCTGCATTCCTGTAAATTAAGAAAGTGATGAGTGATCAGAAGGGGCCAACGCTGCATTTTTGACCTTGGAGATGATCAAAGGGATTAAAGGATTTTACTCTTTCCAAATAACACACATTTAAGGCTACTAATAACACAAAAAGTGCCAATGCTATCGTTACTAGTGTCGAATGGCTGATAATAAAAACAATGATTAAAATAACCATGTTTTCCGGTTTTGTCTTTAAACAAATCATAGCTTGACAGGTTCACAGGACAATAATTGATGTATCCCCATTGCTGGTATTAAAACCTTTACTACACAAATTAACATTGATTTGATTTAAAAATGAGACTATTACTTTATTATTAATTTAAGTGTCTCTTTATTCTAGAAAGTTACTATATAAACTATGGTAAAAGATCACAGCTGCATTACATCCACGATTTGAGTAGGTACAATGTCCTGCTTGTAGAGTAGGTAATGTTGATATAATTATCCCTCCCCTTTGGCGACCACACTGTAGTTTTAAGAATGGTCTTAGAAGTTAATCTACGGTGATTCGTAATAGTTGGGATGGAAGAATATTTAGACGTGTTATAATATGGTTTTTAAGATCAAATAAAAATAATGATACATTTATGAAACATGTAACTTAAGGTACGTTTTGTTTTAAAGCGACGCTGTTTGTCAATTTTATGTTAAAAATACTATTCGAAAGAAAACAAACACAGAAAAATATGTAATTAGGCACTAGTTAGGAATTTTAATTGGCTGCAACGGAATATTTGGACGTGTTATAAAGTGATCTTTAAGAAAAAAAATTAATGCAAAATTTGTTGAACATTTGAGGTACTTTTTTTTTTAAGCGACCCTCTTCGTCAATTTCATAGTAAAAATACCATTCAAAATGACGAAATATATAGCCTAATTATAAGCTGCAACGGAATATTTAGACGTATTTTGACATGGTCTTTATGAATAAATACTAAAACTTAAATATTAAAAAATTATGTGAGGTACATTTTGTTAAAAGCGACTCTCTTCGTCATTTTCATATTGAAAATACAATTCAAATTGATGAAATATATACCGTTTAAAATGGGGATAATTAGGCACTAATTAGTAGGCCTAATCAGCTGTAACGAAATATTTAGACGTATTATGACATGGTCTTTATGATTAAACTTAATTATTTGTGAATTATGTGAGGTGCATTTTGTTTTAAAGTGACCCTCTTCGTCATTTTCATATTGAAAATACCTTTCTGAATCTCGAAACGTATACCATTTTAAATTAGGATAATTAGGCACTTATTAGTGAGCCTAATCAGCTGTAACGGAATATTTAGGCGTATTATGACATGGTCTTTATGATTAAACACTACAATTTTAATATTTGTGAATTATGTGAGGTACATTTTGTTTTAAAGTGACGGTTTCGTTTGTTTAAGAAAACATATGTTTAGAACAATGATAGGGAAGTTTTGTTACTTTTTAAGGATCGAATAAAGCATTAAATACTCGCTTATCTGTACTTATGTGGCAGAACAAATTGTTCGAATTTACCTGCCTGCCTTTCGGTTTAGCTTGTGCACCGAGGGTATTTACACAGATAATGAAACCTTTGGTAGCCTCTGTAAGACTAATGGGGCACGAATCTTGCGACTACATTGACGACGCTTTGTTGATAGGTGCAACAAAAGAAGAGTGCATTACCAATGTTAAAGCTCGAGTTGCCCTAACCCAAGAATTAGGATTTATAATTAATACTGGAAAATCTGTCATGGAACCCACGAAGACCATTGTGTTTTTGGGGTTTACAATAAATTCAGAAGACATGAAAATTGCTATCCCTCCAGCAAAAAAGAGGAAAATTGAAGTCGCTATTCAAAACATCATTGTTGCCAATCATCCAAAAATTAGAGACGTTGCCCGAGTAGTTGGCCTTTTGGTCTCTTGTGATATAGCCGTACCGTACGGCACATTATTCAGAAGATCTATTGAATCTGAGAAAAACGCAGCATTGACTGCAAATCACGATGATTTTGAAGCAAGAATGCTATTGTCTGACCAAGCTAAGGCAGACTTGAATTGGTGGCTTACTAACCTACAGTATGCTAGTGCCCCTTTTCACAGAAACAAGCCCGATTTCATTGTTGAAACTGACGCATCCCTCAATGGCTGGGGTGCAAATTGCAATGGGCATATGTTAGGTGGACAATGGTCAGCTGAGGAAGCTGCATTGCATATCAATTACCTTGAGCTAAAAGCTTGTTTTTTTGCCTTACAGTCCCTTTTCAGTAAGCATAGGGACATTCACGTACACCTTAAATCGGACAATACAACTGCCGTACCATACATACAGTTTTTGGGCGGCACACACTCCCTACAGTTAAATGAACTGGCCAGGGAAATCTGGCTTTGGTGTTTGAATAGATAAATATGGCTGTCCGTTTCATTCTTGCCGAGTATTGAAAATGTGAGTGCTGATTTTGCATCGCGTCACTTCCATGAAGATATCGAATGGAAGTTACACCCAGATGTTTTCCAGAAGAAAATCAATATCTTTATGACGCCAAATATTGACATGTTTGCGTCAAGATTAAACCATCAGATACAACCTTATGTATCGTGGAAGCCTGACCCGAACGCAAATTTCAATGACGCATTTACGCTAGACTGGTCAAGCTATAAAGTATATGCGTTTCCCCCGTTTTGCCTTATTGGGAAAGTATTGACAAAGATTGAATATGAGGAGTCAACAGCCATACTTGTTGCTCCACTTTGGCATACACAAGCATGGTTTCCTAAGATGCTTTAACTGTTGGTGAACAAACCATTTATTTTACCAAAAAGAGTCAATTTACTTTCAATCCCTTCCTCAGGTAGACTACACCCACTGCGAGATCGGCTGCAACTGATGGCATGCCATTTGTCAGGGAAAACTTACAAAGCCAGGGAATTTCGCAGCACGCTGCCGACATTATTATCTCACCCTGGCGGTCTTCAACCAATAAATCTTACCGATCAGCGATCCAAAAATGGGTTCTGTTCTGTGCTCGAACAAAGAGTGATCCACTTCGAGCAACTGTAGCGGTGATCCTATAGACTGCTTAACAGAGGAATTTGACAAGGGTAGTAGTTACAGCACACTGAACACACTACGTAGTGCTTTGTCAGCGATACTAGCCCGCTAAACAGTACTTAATTAAGACAAAACCCCTAAGGGGTAAGCAACGGTGTTTGTTTTTAAGCTATGCGTCACCCCACAAACAAGTAGGGTCAGAGACAATCTCTCGCTGGATAAAGAACACGTTGCATGAGGCTGGCATTGACACAGCCAAGTTCACAGCACATAGTACTCGATCTGCTTCCTGCAGTGCGGCTTTTAAGAGTGGAGTACCACTAAACGTTATTTTAAGTACTCCCCATTGGGCAAGAAGTAGTACTTTTGCAAAGTTTTATAACAAACCAGTAGAGCAAACAGATCACAGTTTTGGCTGGTACAACCAAGTAGGTTGGTTATTTTCTCAAAAAATGAACGTAATTTGTTATGTTAATGTAAGATAGTTTCTTGTTTGTTATGTTAACATTTTTAAGTGTGAGTTCAGAGCTATACGTCTAATAAACTGTTGTAAAACCCTCGAGTCGTATACACTTTCATGTTTTATTGCATGTTGCCCGTCTCTGTGCTCTAAAATCTCATGTAAGTCCGAAGTGGAGGTGATGACGAGGTGGAATTCTAAAATTAAACGAATGAAATTAAGTTTAATTGGAATTCTACCGAGTCTATCACCGACACTGAAGGACTTACATTCCCTCCACATTAGGTTGCAACTTCAATTAGTTGACCCGCCCTTTTTTCGCCGGGCACTTTGTTCCTTGGTGAAAAATGTATTGGGGTGCACGAGGCGTGGTATGGCATTTATACCAGGAACATATTTTCATGTTCTCTCAACTGCGACTAATTACTCCGGTGGAAAGTGTAATCTCATGTAAGTCCTTCAGTGTCGGTGATAGACTCGGTAGAATTCCAATTAGACTTCATTTGATTCGTTTAATTTTAGAATTCTACCACTTGCACCAATGACGCCGTTAGAGAAGGACGCTCCCTATAGTGCTCCCAGGCTATTCAACATCACCCAAGCAAGGACGTGCACCACCCAACACGACACACTCGACCATGCCACCCAAACACCGAGGGGAAAAAAGAAGGGGACCAACGCCAGCCCATGCGAGCGTGAATCCCATCGAGTTCGGGGCATACTACCCGAGCTCGAAAAATCACTTAACATTGTGACTTCGGAGGTTTCGACTATAAAGAGTCAACTTGCCAGGTTAAACCACGATATAAACAAGCAGGAGTGCTTCAGCCGTCGAAATAACTTTGGACTTGTTGGTGTTCAAAGGTCAGAAAATGAAAGCTGCGTCGACAAATCAGATTTCATCCTGCGTACCCATTTTGACTGGGAAACCTCTCCGCACATCGAACGGGCTCACTGGGATGGTAAGGACATCGACGGCAGACCTTCCCACGTCCTCGTAAAGCTCCTGTCGTACCTAGACAAAATCAAGGTCAGGAATATATGCAGGCAAGCTCTCACAGGTCTTTATATATTCATAGTGGATTACCTTACTACACAAGATTGGATAGAGAAAAAGACCTGGAAACATCAAGTAAAGACCCTTTATAAAAATGACACCAAGCTCCGTTTCTTTGCGGGCCGCTGGAGTTACGGCAGTGGTGAGGTCTTCCAATTTGATAAAGACTGTTAAATACCCTTGGTTTTAACGAACTTTATTTACCTTGTTTCCGAAAGTTTGGGTGTGTGCCTATATTGTATATTTAGTATACCAAGATGTATGTAAGAGTTTGTTGTTTTCCATCCACAATTGGCTGGGCTTGGGTGAAATTTCACTTTCCCTATTGTTATTGTTTTCCCCAGGAATCACGATGAGCGTTATTTGCGCCTTTCTCCTTTTCCTCGTCCGATTTCACAGGAGGCGGTTTTTTGTTGATTTATTGGTTTCGTTCCCTCTTTTTTATTGATTGTGTTGTCTTTGACTTTTTCCCAGATGACGAGCGTGGGCTTCGTTTGGGGTCTGTTTTGGTTTTTGGGCTGTTTTTTTTTTTTTCTTTCTTTTCTGCAAAACCCCATGGTAGCAGTTTGGTGTGCTTTATATCTACGGTATTTCCTAAAAAGAATTCTTATTTTAAAAACTGAAAGGGTATTGTTGATGAAAACCCTTTTCGTAGATCGATAACACCTCTTTTCCTCCCCCCTCAATGTTCAAGTCATTATTTTTAGCCATCTCTCGATAGCCTCGATGAATTGCCGAGGTTTGGACAATCAAGCAAAACGTAGAGATGTTTTTCATTTCCTTAAGTCAAAAAGATATTATATTTGTTGTTTGCAAGATGTACATTTGATAAGGACATGGACGACTTTGTTATGAATGAATGGGGTATAGACTGTTAGTTTGGTTCCTTTAAGAGTAATGCTCGAGGCGTGGCCATTTTGTTCAATGATAAAGTTGAGTACAGTATCAAGGACGTCGACATTACTTGTATAGGGTAATATGCTTGGACTTGATTTGGAAATTGGTGATTATAGAATGACACTCATTAATTTGTGCTGTCCAAATACGGATGACCCGAATTTCTATAACGATATTGCCACCATTCTAAACGACGTAGACAACACTCACAATATCCTATGTGGCATTTGGAATTTAATTTACAAATAATTTAATAAGTTAAATAATTTAATCCTCACACTCACAGGTTTACCTGGAGACAACACAAGACTTTAAAACAATCGAGGTTAGATTTATTTTTACTTTTCTCTGAGCTTCAATCCAAGCTAGTGAGTTGTGACATCAAACCAGGGTACAGAACTGATCACTCTATCATTGATATTTCTCTTGACTTGACCGAAATAGAACGGGGAAGCAGTTTTTGAAATTTAACAATTCTCTGCTAACTGATAATAACTATTATGTCTTAGTTAGGAATGTTATTTCTGATCTGTGAAAGAGTATGCAGCTTATCCTTATTTGCCTTCCAATATTAAGAACAATCATCCGAAGGATATTCAGTTTACTATTAATGATCAAATTATTTTTGAGTTGCTTCTTATGAAAATTAGATCTAAAACTATTTCATACTCCACTTGGATGAAGAAAGAGTTCAACAAATATATAGGCTTCTCTAGAAAAGGAGATTAGTATTCTGTCTAATAAAGTGGCCGAAGGTGACGTTGCGTCCGTCGATCTCCTAAGTGATAAACAGACTGATTTTGTAGATCTTCGTAAAGTTACAATATACGGTTTCATTATTATATCTAGAACAAGGAGGATGTCATACGGAGAAGACCCTCAATTACGTTGTTAACAATGCCAATTCCAGATTAACTAAATCAATTAAAATTCTTTTTGAGGCCAGGAATTTCTACAAAAGTCAGTATTCACATCGGAATGTCAATGACATAGCTGATTTAGACTCCATTTTCAAGAAAGTCAATGGTCAAATCCTTACGGATACTATGCGTGATAACCTGGAAGGTCCTTTGTCTTATGCTGAGCTTATGCGAGCTTTAGAAAATAGTAAACATATTAAATCCCCAGGTTCTGATGGTTTTAGTTTCGAATTTTACACATTATTTTGCCCGAGTTATCGTGGTTCCTTTTACGTCCACTCAACTTTGCTTATTTCTCGGGCCATTCATGAGTCACTCAGAAATTTGGCATTATCACTCTTTTACCAAAATAGGACAAACCCCGTGACTTGTTAACAAATCGGCGTCCTATTTCTCTCCTCAACACATGTTATAAATTTGCTTCAGCATCTATTGCTGAGAGACTGAAATCTTGTTTGCCTCTTTTATTAATGATTGGCAAAAAGGCTGTATGGCAGTTCGGTTTATAAGTGAGTTTGAATGTGTGACTTGCTCGATACTACTGAAATTGATAACATTCCTGGCCAATTAATTTACAATGATTTTGAAAAAGCTTTCGGTTCAGTATCGCAGGAGTTTATCCTCAATATTCTAGATAAGTTCAACTTCGGTGCGTGCATAAACAAAAATGATCAACCTCTTTTATAACCGGGCCTCCTCCTCGATTTTGGTGAATGGTTTTCTTTCAGAATACTTTGCAGGCAAGGTGATGGTCTAAGCCCGTATTTATTCATCCTGTGTGTTGAAGTTCTTGCAATGATGATATGTAATGATGAAAACTTGAAAGGTATTAAGATAGCCGGTAAAGAATTTCGATTGTCTCAATATGCTGAAGACACTGTTTTATTTCTGGGTGGCACGGATAAATCTATGCTAACTGCATTTAACATTCTTGACTTATTTGCCAGACTTTAAGTCTAAATAGATAAAACAAATGTAGTTTGGAGCGGTTCAAAGAAAAGTAGTCATGATAAGATTTGTGTAGAGATCAAGGCCCACTGAGTGGAACCTTTGGGCAATGCTAAAATATTTGGCATTCAGTTTTACACAGATCTACATTTAATGATTCTGCTCAGTTACAAATATATTATCCTTCCGTTTCGTAACCTGATTTCGAGTTGGTCTAAACGGAATCTCACGGTGCTTGGTAGAGTCACCGTTGTCAAATCGTTACTTTTGCTTAAACTTACCTTTCTTATTTTAACTATTCCTGATCCGCCTGTTAATATTGTTTATGACTAAAACTATATGTTATTGAAATTTATTTGAAGGGGAAATGACCGGGTTAGTTAAATGGTTCAAGATTACAGCCATGTAGGGGGGGGGGGCTTTGTATGATAGATGTCAGAGGTCACATGAACGCTCTTAACATAACTTGGCTGCGCAGACTCCTAATTTCCGACAATGGTTGCGGTTGGGTTAATTTACTCCACAAGATTTTGGATACCTCTGGAATGTCCGTTTTTGAAGGAGGCTCTCTTAAATTTATTTACGTACATAAACCAACATCATATTGTAACCTTTCTTGGAGGAATGTTTTTACATATTGGTCTAAATTCACCCTGAAATGACTTCTGAAGCCACCTTGACCTTTACTCTGTGGCATAACTACTAAATTAAGGTAGTGAACAAAAGGCATATATTACAATTAATGGGAGTCTGCAAGAGTCAATTATATAAATAATCTTATGGACGATAATAAGCCATTTTGAGATATGGTGGGTACAATACTATGACACTATTGAATTTGGGTGAATTGGTCTACATGTGAACACCCAGACCAGACTACGCTCCTATAGTGTCCACCATATCTCAAAAAGGTTAGAGTTTGTTTTTATAAAAAAGTTAATTTTTAGAACTAATTTCTTGGAATATGGGGGTGTGGTCAGGGCCATTAAGTCTGTTTTCCGAATATTTCATCCTCGATGAAATGGACCATTCAACTTCCTTTTATTCCATTCAATTTCAAGACTCTTTTTAGGGATAAGAAAGGCTCAAGCAGACTCTTAAAAGTCCTGACCTCCTCCAGGGAAGTAACTTATACATTAATTTCTAAACGGAACTGTAGTTTGCAAGTAGACTGTCGTTTTTCTAAAGGGTATTTAATATTTAACATTCATTTTAACTGCACAATTGACACTAGACTGTGATCGTTTCAGTACCGACTAATACGCATAATTCTGGGCACGAATAGTTTCCTTTTCAAAATCAACAAATTCAACTCTAATTTATGTACTTTTTGTAACGATAAAGAGGAGACTCTTTATTCACCTGTCTGCTCATGTGCCGCTACAATTTAATTTTTGACTGCTGTTGTTTCATGGATCCTGGAAAAAAAATAACTTAAAAATAATCCCAGACAATGAAGCATTTTTGTTTGGTAAAACCGATTTCAAATGTAAAGCAATTAACCCTAGGCCCTATTCTATTAATTTGCCGTGTTCATATCTATAAAAGGAAAATGACTAAGAATAGGCCATCCTTTTTAATCCTTAAACAAAGAAGAATTACTACTAGGTGGAAACATTTATGTTTGTAATGATAATTTGGCTAATTTCTACCATAAGTGGGATTTCCTATCGGTACTTTGCCAAGACTAATGCTATGAACTGATTGCACCTTCTCATTAAAGTGTGATAATATTTAAATGTATGATTGTGAAATGTAGACAATAAAATGCTTTCCCTGGGATAAAAAACCAAAAAAATTCTTCCACTGTTCTGTTTTTGTACTATTTAAACAAAGATTTAGAGCTTGGAGGGTTGTCACACACAACTACACAATGTTATGTGTTATATGTTATAACAGACTTCTCCCCCCGCCGTGGCTGTCCTTCTCTGTTTAGGGCGCGCATTACGCGTTTTGACATTTTTTTTTAGTGAAGTGGACGGCCACCCTGGGGTCAAACACAAAATTGTTATGGTTGTAGAGTTATAGCGTTTTACGGAGGCTGGGCAAGCTGCCAAGGAATCTGTGCCTCGTAAAACGTTTTGGGGCCAGCTGCTCCTCGATGTGTTCTCTTTCAGGTACCATATTTTGCTCAACTGGTGGTTGACAAGTGTCTGGTTGGTAAAAAAAAAATTAAAACAAATTGAGGTGTGCCAAAAAGTCAATCGGTTGGTTTGTTATCTTATCGAGGTCGTTTGAGAATAATGACCCAAAGTAATTTAGTGTAAATACACACAAACACCGTTGAAACGGATTAATATTTTCCTACTTGTTTTTCTGGCGAGACTCGGAAAATCATAAAATGCGTTTTCCCGTAAAGAAAATACGCATGCAATCCAAATTGGGCTTGAGCCATTGAAGCATTTGACCTTGTTAGGTAGCAAAATGAGAAACTATCTGTTATAGTTTATTGACAACTACCGACCACCCCGATACCATTAGCAATTTTTTTTTCAACATTTAAAATGCCAAATACTGAATTTTAACCACTGCTGACCAATAGGCGACCACCGACCACTGAGCTACAATGACAACATTTTTTAACATTCTCACAACACAAAGATGAAATAGATCAAAAATGTTAAAGAACATCCCCTCAAAACTGTTTACACTCCAGTTGCTGCTCGAGTTTATAAAACATTGGACCACGTTGGGCTGCAATCGGTTAAAGAATGTGGAAGAAGAATCATTCTAGCATCCACAACAGCATGTTTCGCAGGGCTGACTGGGGCTTCAGGAAAAAAAAAGTTATACTATTTCAATGAGCCCGCTTCGCAGATCCAATACAACTTAATTACTTTATGCCATTTCAATGTAAACAACCAAATGATTTCGTTTACTTACCCACTATACAATTGTTGCCCATATGCTCATTTTAACGAAAAATTAATCACCATTACTTCTATTACTTTTATTTTATTTATGTTGGTTAAACAAAAATCGTTTACAAATAAAGTAGAATATGCTAGTAAGCTACCAACAACTGTTGACGATTAAACTATTATGTGGTCTCCTCTAGTCCCACATTCCATCCTGACATAAAGAAAGACAGCACCGATAACCAAAGACAGGAAACCCCAAATTCAGAAGGAGCGATTTACAATTCAGTTTATTACGTCTATTTATGTATATAGCTTCAATATACGTATACGCCAGCGCACTAAGCTCAGCCAACCAATATCTTATAGGGTACATCTGGATATAAAACACCTTAAAACCACGCCTTGCACGTTACGTAGTTTATACATCATTTAAACATGGGCAACTGTAACTTTAAGTTTGTTCGCGAACTCGCAATACACCCTGGGTGAAAAAGCTATAATATTTTGTTGTTTCCAGGCCTTATGCCCCTCAGAGAGGTTAACATTGTTGTTGTTGTTTCGGGTTTTTTTTTTTTGCAAGGAAAAAGAAAGAAAACAAAAAATTAACAACAACAACATATTTTGTGTGCAACACATATTAAGGCTGGCTGCACCATTTTGTGTAAGCTCAATAAAACCGAAGTACATTACCTGTTTGTATTTTTTGTCCCCGGGGGTCTGTTATTATAGTTCATGAATACCAATGATAATAATGTTAATAAACAAACAAGTTTATTTACATTAATACAATTATACGCCTAATCGCATTATTTACAGTTGTTATTATTTTTATTATTTTTTGTTTTGTTTTATGAAAACAAAAATCAACCGGCAACAAGTAAAATGCGTGACGTATTCACTACTTCATTGAACAGCTAGTACAGAAATACATGCCCGAGGTTCCTTTCGCGGGGGCAATGTGTCATAGTGAAACACGGCGAATATATCCCTTTCTCTACTAAGTATTCATTATACATATTAGTTTGTTCTTATTGTTTACTCTTCAATTTTATGGATGAGCTAAGGTGTGGCATCTTGCATCTTTCTTCAACGCGTATGCAATTTGAGAAGGAATTGGGGTTGCTGTATACCAGTTTGTCTGACAACGGCATATAAGTTACCAATGGGACATTTTATACATTACTGACTTAGTCATGACATCATAAAAAAACTACTATTTTCGATGAAAGATCAAAACATCAACGCAAACAATAATTTTATACATACCTTCATAACATCCCAACAGTATGAGAAGCAGCTTCAGGTTCACATGAAGTTGTCCCGCCATGACTGTTTGTCCTCAGACATTGGCTGCTGTCTCTCGCTTAATCTAATCCACACTGAGAAGGAAATTCACATTTGTAAAAAAACAAAAAACAAAAAACAAACAAGGAACTCAGGGAAATTGTTGATGACTAATGACATATAAGAAAACTTGTCAAAATTCAGATTGTGGAAGTTGGCCGGTTCCCCAACTTGCCATCATTAAATAACTCGGATAGTTCCTCTTTGGAGAAAAAAAAGGAAATCCGGATGCCTATTGCCCTTTTTGTAAGATATTGTTGAAACAATATCACCGGTTATATCTTTTTTATTTGTATGCTGATTGACACATCAATACGTTCATTTAAACTTGAATTCACATGTAAACTTTAGATTAGCAAACTATTACACAAAAGGAAAGCATTATTATTTTACAATACTTTACTTAAAACTCAAAAATAAAATCCACTAAATTTTCTGTGTAAAGAAATTAAGGGACATTACTTGACCAGCTTAATGTGTATAAACTTGTTTTAACTGACAAGGCATATTAATCGACATTGTCTAAGAATGAAACTATCTGCATTATCGATAATAAAGTTATAATCAACTTAACACTTCATGCACTGTAAACCAAATCACACTCGGATAACTTGGCTTATTTCTCGAGTAACAGTTTGAGTTTAGCGTGTAATACATTGTTTGTGTAGAAACCCGCAATATTAAATTACCCAAAGCATTCGGTATAGACCCTTTCAACTATATTAAATACATTCCATCAAAATTATATTAACACTCAATGACACTATCGCTCACTTATTGAGTAACAGTTTTAAAAAAAGAGTCGGTACTCCGCCATTTTTATATTTTTTATATTATTATAAACAAATCCCCAGTTCTACAACTGCACCTAGCCAAATAGCATGCCAAATGTCTTATCACTATCCGGGGTTTGTTTTTTACTAACACAATCCAACAATTACCCGCTCTCCAGGAATTCTTAAAGGAATTGTACAGCAAATACTCAGCCTTGCTAAGTTGAGTAAACAAAGGACGTTAGTCAAATAAATGGTTGATTGAGCAGAAAGAGACATGTGGGCTCATCTCAAAATACAATTTTGCTTGAATTGATTTTATTTAGGCAAAGGGGTCTATATCTAATCATTTGGGTGATTTGGTCTTTACATAAATGAATTACACGCTAAAATCAAACTGTTACTCAACAAGTAAGGCAAGGTGAAATGGTTTGATTTTTTTTATGGTGTCAAGCAAAGTTAATTTGTTGCATCCTTTCCAATCCTGTATAATATCTAACCCTGCGCTGCAGTATGATACAGTTTCAGACTACGCACCATGGTCGTACATCCGTCGACTGTACCGTTTACAAATTACGTGCAAAACTGATTTTGGCTGCTCACAAGCTCTTCCAATTCTTCTAACATGGTATCAATAGACTTACACAGGTTCACTAAATCGAAAGAACCCACAAAAGGCAAAAAAAAAATTCAATGTGTGCATCATGCCAATATACACAGGCGGTCACTTGATTGCGCTGTTTCTTACTGTGCATGTGAATAGCGTGTTATATAACTTTGTTTAGGCGAACCATGGAGTCTTTTTTCTTCCTCCATGAGTCAAAACTCCTTCCAAAACATCAGCAGCTGACATCCTGCTCGATAAAGCCATCGTGATAGAGTGAACTCAAATAAAATATTGCTGTGTGTTCATATGGGTGAGCACACACAGTCGCTTCAAAAAGAAAAACAAGTTACTAAAATCCAACTTTTTTTTACATTTGACTGCACTGCTTACCAGTCTTTTGAGAAACAAGCTATATTATTTACTTGGCCTACCCTGAAACCACAGCTTGGTCGCCATACAGTAAACAGCTGGGGTCTGCATGATGTCTGCAATAGCAAAGCCAGTGACAGAATGATTGGTTGTTTAGTGGTACTGCGGTAACAGAGGCTAAGATCTTTGACCTTAGAGTGTATCAATAGTCAATGTATTCTCTAAGGGGCTTCGAAGTTAAAGGTGACTGTAGGTCGAAGACTCACCCCAAGCTAATTCCACTGGTATTAGTGTTATCCGGCTATGTTCCATTAGGGATCTTGCGAAATTTCGCGATTTTTGAGTGTACCGTTAATGACTAAACACAATTTGTTTACAACGGTACAGTCACGGAGTGTACGACGCCACAATGCAGGGCTAAGCAACGTCGGAACACAACATAAATAAGGAGAGCAAACAGTACCTTTGGGGAACTGTTATAACAACATTCGTTTTATTATTATTGTTTCTTCAAATAATGCGATAGACATCTTGATTTCCTGTTTAGCTATGAAGAGGAACTATCTAGTTTAATTCATGTTAATTCTTCACCCTAGACTATCAAAGCACTTATAAACATTGAACAACCAAAGTCGAATGTTAACAGTGTACACGAGCGCAGCATTGCATCTCATAGAAGTTCTCATTCCAAGTCTCTGATCAAACCAGTATTTCTTATCAAGCCCATATTTTAGATCAGATGTCACCCATTTGATTTGTTGGTGCTGTGAACCCAGTCACAATGCACAATGAAAGCATTCAGATAAAAAAAATACATATAAATATATATATTTGCCAACGTTTGTTTGGGATACAAAACTGTTATTACTAGAAACCATGTACACCCCAAACACACACACACACACACACACACACACAACCTTACGGATCCGGTTTGTGGGGTACCGCTATTGTTGTTCTATTGTTCCCTTTTCTAAAGAATTCCCTTGTGGGGCCCTATTGTTCCTATTGAAATTGCCTTGTGGGGTCCATTGTTCCATTGTTAAACGTACCCCGTAAGTTGTCATGTGTAAGGGCACAAGTGTGTAAACACCGGCAATCGTGGACCCTCCTTTGTAATAGCAACCGTGGACCACAATGATTTCCTTTGTGATAGCAACCGTGGACCTATTGTCCCTTTTGTTACAGGTCCCCGGTTTGAATGTGTATACCTACTCACACCCACACACACACACATATAAAGACTAGAATTGCAATAAATAAGAAAGGTAAAAGTCATCACTTATCGTGAACAATTTTGAAGCAAGGATGTGGGTTACATGAAGTTTGACGCCTTGAATGCAAAAGCAAAAATCGTAAAAAACACACCAAAAAAAAACACTTCTCACGTGGGTTTGACCGCAAACGGCTGTCAAATGCATTATTGACTCCGAGTGATTAACCCAGACTAAACATAGTCAAACGTTACCGTATTGTTAAAATCACAAACACGCAAAGATATGGTGGAGAAAAGTTGATCACGGGAGTATATTTCTGAATGCTGCGATCTGTTGTCCAATACATTTGCTCGTTATTACAAAAATCGGTTAGATTTCTTTGAAAAAAAATGTGCATTAAATGTGCTTCAAATGATAATAAACTGATAATGTTTTGCGATGTCTGGGGAGTGAAGTCTGGGACAACACTGCAGGGGTAAGCGAAGGCTTATTGACCCAAGCCAATAACAACAGAAAAGGGGAAATCCTTTATAAATGGGGATTGGCCGGACGGCCACTTCAAGGTGAGGGCTACACTTAACTGATTTGGGCTGTCAGCCCAGATCAACTGTCACCAGGGGCACTTTGCCACCTACTCCTGGGGCTGAAACAGGGTTACCCCCCTTCACAGTCCGTAAGGATATAAGCATGGGTATCATCCACTAGGAGCCTGGTTGGTAACAAGCATAATGCACTACATTCCCAACTTGTTTTAAATTAATTATGGTTAAGTGCCTTGCTCAAGGGCACAAGTGTCATGATAAAAAACACATAAATAATCTGGAGCAGTCTTTTATAGCTTGTCGTTTGAAATGATGTAAGTGCAATAGAATAAGACTTTCTGGAATAATGGGGTAAATTTAAAAACGTTGATTAGTGATTAGTGATTTGCTAAGACAGCTACTGTGCACGACGTGCTTCCTCGTTGATGTTTTGTTGTTGTTGTTTTAATCAGTGATTAAAATCAGAGATCATATTCTATTTTGTTTATAATGGCTAAAACATTTTGTTTCGTGTAATGCAATAAGCAGCAGTTCCTAGCAATGATACATGAAAATAAGTCCAAGTAAATATAACATGCTAAAAAATGGGAACGATTGTATAGTTTTAAATTGTTAAGACTATATTCAAGAACCAAAAGTAAGTCTGGAAACTTCATTTAGGAACGGATCCAAAATTTGGTATCCTTAATGGAAATATTAAGGGGTGGCGCGTTCAAACCATCATTATGTGGTTACAAAACAAAGAATGTTTTTTAGTTGAGTTAGTAGGTAAGCACTCAAATAATTTCACAACGAATGGGCATGTATAATACTTTGCAAAAACATGAAAGGCTAAATACAACTGTTATTCACACAAAACACCTCCAAGAAAACATAACCATTATTATTTGCGTTTCTCTGCTATTGGAAATTTACAGTACAAATCTTTGGTGAATGAGTCTATCTTGGACCTGGATCTTCTTCCTCGGCAAGCTATTATGACTCTAGCTTCATGATGTGAGCATGAAATGCTTGTAGACCGTTGGTTCCAGGCGGCATGGTTTGCGGGTGGCTTTTCCCCTACTCCGGGTTTCGTCTGATGTTTGGAAAAGGCGTACAAAGTGTACACTATTATTATGCTGATGAGGAAGCCCAAGCCAGAGCTGGAGCTCAAGCCTAGGCTTCAAAAGGCCCCCTAGGTTTGCATGTGGCCAGGTTTGCCGCCAGGGTTATTGCCGTACGGAAAACTTTTGTTTGCATAGAAACAAGTTAATGGCCAAAATCGCCGCCAGGTTTTCTTGTCGCCAATCAACGGTTGGTTGCAATACAAAACACAAAATATTGGCCAAGTTTGCAGACAGGTGTTTTCTGCCAAAATGTCCATTTTTGCAATACGTCCTTTTCCACTTTCTTTCAATGAAGTTGAGAAAAATTTACATTTACTAACCGACCCACAGGTTAAACTCCTCTCAAGGGGTCTTAAGTTTTGCCCTACACCCAGAGAACCGGACCAGCTGTCTTTTTAACAAGACATGGCCCAATTCAGCCGTAGGCTACGCCTGCGTGGATATCTTCACGTAGAGCCCTCTACAAAGTATCCCTCTACTAAGAAGCCCTCATCATCTGTGGACATTCAGCCCACCCGCACCGGGGCACCCAATAACCTACCCCTAGATGAGCGCCATGCCCTAACACAGCTCCGCCAATCACCAGACATAGTGATTAAACATGACAGGGGGTCTGCAGTTGCAGTCATGAACACGCATGACTATATAGCAACTCATCAAAACTGATCATTATACTGAATGTAACACTTAACTTGCCATTTACACGGCCCTCAGCATACTCCGCCATACTCTTTCGGCCAACACGGGATCTAAAAAAGTCCCGATCAAAAGACTTGTCACAACCTACCACCCAAACCTACCCAAACTCTCCTCAATCCTCAATGGCAGTATGCATGTTCTCCATTCCTCTAAGAGGTTGCGCTCAGCAGTCCCTGGGAACCCCATGGTTGCATTCCGCCGCTCTAAAAACCTGGGAGAAATTCTTGTCAGGGCCAAACTCCCCCAAGTACACGCCAAACACCACCCCTAACAGAGGTACAGGGTTGTCACAAGTGTACCCGCTCTAAATGTAGAACTTGTCTCTACATCAAACCTGCAATTAAAGTGAAAAGTCATAGTGCTGGCTCTTCTTACAATATCAAGACCGACTCTTCTCAAGTAACCAGAAACTACGTTCAAGTCTTGTTTTGGGGTTTTCTTTGTTGAGGTTGACGGGACAATGCAGACGCTTTACAATCTCTGCTTAAAAACAACACTCATGAATGCTTACTGGCCTTACTTTCTCAACGTACTAGCCTACGAGATAGGCCTACATGTACTAATGTAAAACAACAATACAAATAAAAATCCCGCCAAAATGGGGACGCTAGAGGGCGACTTGCAATGTTCGCATTATTTTCAAAACAACCGATGCTGCACACGGGTTACAGGTCGGTCGCAATCTTAGCTTCGTTCTGATCTCGGGATTAAAAACAATCGCCACTGGACAGCAAACATAACGTGCAAACACTCTTGGTACGTTAGTCGTTATCTCCTAAATCAGTATTTTTACCACTACTTCGACAGCTTGCCACTAAACGGGAGATGTTAATGCCATTGATTTATGTAGTTTTTTTAATTCCTTGTAGGGTGTGCCAGTTTCATATGGCAATTTGAGTGTAAATGTCTTACAGTGACGTAAGTTGAAGGATCGTACATAGGTCGACAAGTATTACTTGTCAGTCTCGTTGCCCACCGAAAAGGGTAAAATATAACTTTAACGATTGGTGTCAAGCTGATGGTAGTGCAGCAATACTTGGTTTGATTCAACATACATGGACACAACTGTGAAAATCTGGGATCAATCCGTTGTCTGACTCAAAAGAAAGTAACACACATTATAAGAAAACATGAAAAAATAAAATGAAAACAAAACGAAAAGAACAAAATCCCCCAAAATAGCATTTTGATTTTATTTTAGCATGCCAACACAGTGCTCCTAATTTCGGTTGTTTTCATGCAAACACAATGTTCTTCAATTCGGTTGTCAGGCCATTGGAAAAGGGACACAGCAGTGACAAAGCACCGCCCTCTAGATCTTGATTTTGACATTTTCAAACTGTTTTAAAATAATGCCTAACACAGTGGCGTTATTTCAACGACCAGTCCCATCTAACCAGCATTCTTATTTTATCTTTTAACACCAACTAATTGGTTTAAGCATTTATTAACCTTACATCGTGCTTATTAAAATAATTATTTTAAAATAATTCCTCGGATTGTGGTCGAATATAGGAATTGCAGTTTAATTAAACAGTTAGATTACGGATTACAGCTTTGTCGAGCTATATGCCATTAGACGACAGCTTGTGCGAACTTTAATTCTGGTAGGAGCCAGTGTCAAAGGTATTTTGTACCACAGCCTCATGGGATTATATTCGTTCACATAGGCCCACGGTATTCAGTCTCATTCTGCTCCCCGATTTCATTCATACAACCACCGAATGTTTCGGAGGTAATTTTTTAAAGTAATGATTTTCCGATCATTTTGACTTTATTTTGCTCCATTTCTTAACATAAACAACCCATTTTGTGCCTAGGTAAACGACCGCTTAACGCATTATGCTGCAAAAAAATGGACGTCTGTCCCCATTTCCACGCTTCTGCTGCTTACTACTACGGACTTATTCGCTTCACGATCATCCCTCATTTCAAACAGAACCCTTCTTACTTAAGAAAAAACAATGCCGAGGTTATGTAGGTACCCTTTTTATCGAACTGTGAAATGAAAACAGAGAGAGAAAAAAAACACAAATAATTATTTTTACGCTAAGCTTTGAGACACTCTACAGGTCGATAGTCGGGAAGTTAGGGAGGCTACATTTGAGGACCAATATGTCCTCAGTACTAAGCTTAATTTCCTACAACATCCCAATGAACACGGTCGGGGGAACAATCCCGGGGGGGGGGGCATCTCCTTGCACATTGCAGAGTGTCGCGTTTTACACAAAAGTGGTACTTTTTCATACCTGTTAGCTTTGGCAACAATTACTAAGGTTACACTCAAAACAAGCGGTGCGTTTGTCTTCTTATGCGGTTACTTTAATATCAAGGTCTTACCTGCAAACGTACATTACTGTATGGAAATAAACCGTAATATATGTTTCATATTTTTATTAAAATGGCTAGTAAAAAACGGTAACCTTATCTAAAATTTACAGGCCATTACATTGCTGTCACAATAAGGAAAGTGACACCTTTTTCAAGGACAAATTGGGTTGGGGCTTTGAGCGGTCAAAAGTTTTCTACCCAGCCTAGCGTTTCCCTGTCCAATATTTCATTGAATGTAACAAACTCCTGCATGTTGAAAGCAATTTTCCGTATAAAGCAAAGTTTGCGGTCAATTACAAAAATGCGTATATATAAAAAAAAAACACAAACAGAAACAATAATAATAAATAAAAAAATAAAATAATGAAATGTAACTTGTTTCTTTCCTTATACTTGAAACTGTTTTTAAATAATGTTTTTTTTTTCGACTTTATTAAAACTAAAATAACAATAATAATTATTGTTTGAAATGCACAATTTAACGGAAGCCCTAAAGCATTACATTTTATGCTCAAACTTTTCCTTTATTACAAAAAGTAAATTAACTATTTAAATGCGACTGAGTTAGTTCATATTGTTATACTTTAAGTCTTTGTCCATACCTCAAATTTGTATGTAATCATGTCCGTAACAAGCCCCGAGGGAATCCGACTTTGTGAATGCAAATTTACTTTAAATAAATGAACAACAACTAAAACAACACAAATCGTGATAACGTAGTAGGTTATGGATATAAACTTAACAAGCCTTTGTAAATTCAAATTGACTTAGAAAAAAAAACACACACAGAAAAACATCAACAACATAACTCGTTTTAGCCTAGTAGGTTAGTGAGTTTCGTGCCGTCAGTCAACCGCCTCGGTTCAATTAGTTAAAATGACCAAACCGTACGAGTATAGATAGTTCCCATTATAACACCCCTAACACAAATTCTGCCTTTTCATTGGTTTAGAGCGCGTCACATGATATGTCTTAGTTTTACTAGAAACCCAGCGGCCGTGTGATAGTCGTTTGCCATGTAAATTCGACTATTACATGGCGCGCGCAGTACCCAGACGTCTTTTTAACCCACCTCAACCCCATCAGTTGTGCATCTGTGTATCTGAAATGCGCGTACGAACGTTACGTGTACGAGGAGGTTAAATAGTCTGTTGGGGTGTTATAAAACAAATATTGACTGCTTTTACTCACGCTATGGTTAAAACTCCGACTCCCTCGGTGATCCCCGGACCGTTTCAATTTCCCTCGGCTGCGCCTCGGGAAAAAAGAACGCTCCGAGGATCACCTCGGGAGTCGTCGTTTTAACCATAGCACTCGAAGCAGTCAATATTTGTATAATAGATGCCATCTTTACGGGCAAATTGCATTTTGGCTTGCAGGTGCGTCAAGCGCTCAAATTATTAACGCAGCCGCGCAGTTTACTAACCAATCCTGCAATGAGTTTTGTGAAATGTGTGCGTGCTGCACGCCGTTCTCGCGCAAAACGCATGACTGGGTTCCAAATTGCCCGTAAAGATGGCCGATTCACGTCACATTGCAATATAAACTATAACAGTAACTTATACAGCATAACATATTTATATATCATTTAAAATGTTACTACTACCAGCTTCTTCTTAATTAACGGATTCTTACATAATTATTGATGTCCAACTTAAATTTCCAATGAATTATTATTATGTGAACTTCTCATTAGCTCCGTATGTCCCAAAACAAATTTATCAAGTAAAAATATCAAAAGTAAAAATTAAACTGTCTTTTACAATTGGCAACCTTGGGACCGTTAAACTTATTGATTAATGATATCAAACAAAGCATTGTTTGATGTTGTTGCGTTTCGCATTGATGTTGCGGTGTGTCGTGGCCGAGCGGTCTAGTTCACCGGACCCAAGCTCCGGCGTTGTCAGCAGCAGAGTGTGGGTTCGAATCCCGGTCATGACACTTGTGCCCTTGAGCAAGGCACTTAACCATAATTGCTTCGTAAAAACTTGGAAAGGTAGTGTATTCTGCTCTACCAGCCAGGTTCCTATTGGATGATACCCATGCCTATATCCTTACGGACTGTGAATGGGGTAACCCTGTTTCAGCCCCAGGAGTAGGTGGCAACGTGCCCCCAGATCAGTTAAGTGTAACCCTCACCTTGAAGTGGCCGTCTGGCCTTGTGAGTTGGGCGATATCTCATAAAAACAAATTAAAACAATGTCTTTGCTTGAAATAATAATCTAAGTTACATTTTGCGTTTGCGACTGTTATATAAAGTTCCCTACAGTAAACATTGTGACTACGCCTTTCCACTTATGACTGTTTTCCTTTTCATAAGCTACGTGTTCTAATGTTACGGCGTTATTTTAAGTGTTAGCAGCAAAATACCGTTTCAACGTTTACCACTTCCGTCATTTCGGTGTTCATGGTCGTTGTTGAACAGAATGGCAACTGTTCGACTTGAAAACGCCCAGTTAGTTGTCATCAAACTCCGGGTCTATGTTCACATACAGATACTTTTCCGACTTCGGTAACAGACGCATGTACATCTGTAAAGAAACATATATAATTTACAGTACTCCTTAGGAATAAAGGATGATAAACAAAGCTATTACCCATACATGTCAAACGACAAGCTTCGAGACAGTAATGGATTATTTCGATTTGTTTAGACGTTCGTTGTTTTATAATAGTATACGCTTGTTAGAGTCAACAGACAATCAATCTCAGGCAGAGTATAATTTTAAATGTATGTCAAACATTAAATCTGTAAAGATATTAAAAGTGCTTTATGAACGTGTCGTTGAATATTGAACAAGTCTTGTTTGTTTATTTTTTTTTATTTAGAAGAAATACTTTTACAACACAGATCTAGTTGTTTTTTACCGTAATTGTTTTTTCAAGATTCTGTCCGCAAAAAAAAACCCACAAACCTTGGGCATCTGGAAATTGTAATTGTTTGTCTAATGGTAAAAACATCTTCAGTTCACACGGATGTGGCACCTTACTAGTTACTACATCCATCTAGTCTACATATCAGTATTTGTGATGAGGGTTAATTCGTTGATTGTATTTATATTGCTTTATACCAAGTACGTTTATGTGCGGTAAACTTGCTTCAGCAACATTTGTAGTCTGCACATCAATTTGCATCTATCCAAAGAACTTACACAACTTTCAGTTCTACATCAAGTCTTACCTGATCAGCGTTGCTTTCGGCCATTGTTTCAAGCAAAGAGACCAGTTTCTTGAAGGATGGTCGATCATTTGGATCCTCCTGCCAGCATTAGAGCATCACCTCGTAACTGGTTTATAAAACAGAACAACCGACAAGCGTAGTTTAAAACCATGTTGCCATATCGTGTTTTATAAATGCACAACCACTTTTATGCGGATGGTGTTGTCGTTTCGTTGCCTCAGTGGACGAGTCAATGGTTAACATCTCTTTCCCACTTGAATTTGGGGTCATTGTTTTTACTTCAGCAGTTAAACTTGATGCATAAGACCTCCTGTTTTACCATTTAGAGAAAAAAAAATCAGTTGTATTTTGCACTGTATTTGTATATGTTCGTACTCCAAGCAGAGAGTTTGTCCATGAATAGGTGAGCATGGCAGCATCGATGAATGAACAATATTTATTATGAAATGACCGCTTTTACGCAAGTGCCAATTTAAACGAGTTAAGTGTCATTTCACGTAAATACTTACTATAATTATGTGTCCATGGTCAAAAATATTTTTTCTTAATACTTTGTTGGTGGAAGGGCCTTGGGGTGCAAGTAAACAAAACTGACTTTTAAATTCATTATATAGCCCGTTGCCATGGTAACAGCTCATTTTGTGTTTCGGGGCATTTTTGGCCGATTTTGGGGTATGAAAATCTGGTTTTTAGGTAATATTTAAAACTCCATCCTCCCAAAATGCAACATTATTTCATAAAACGTTTTATATCCCTACAACGTCATCATTGGCTTTACTTGAAAATTTATTTTTTGCTGTAAATTTCACCCTTATGCTATTTTTGCAACGTGCATTGGAGCATGTTTTTAGAACTTGCAAAATCGACATTTTTACCAATTAGGGCCAACTTTGGTCTTTTCATATCTGGTGAGAAAAATTTGGGCAATTGTATCATGTTGTGTCAGTACTGCCTCAAATTTGTTTTTTCCCAAAACAGCAAAAATACACTTTTAAATTTGTTCCTCAGTTTGAATTAATAGCATAAAAAAGAACACTTCCACCAATTAGGCACCTTTTCTTAAGCACTCTGTAGGCTTGTGGATTACCCCACATTGATCAGGATTTTGTTGATGACCAAAATCTCGGCCTTTAAATTCCCCCCAAGCATTTTATATCCCATTAAATATTTGATATTTTACATTTGTTATTTTTGATAACATTTTATTTCGTGTATTTGAACAAAGAGAGACCAATACTTTTAGTAAACTGTTTCATCGGAACCAAAAAGTCCCCTTTGAACAGAACAGGCCTACTTCTCAAAAACACATCTTGCATTGCTTGCAATTGGTATTCAAAGTGTTGTGAACATTGCCCCTTTGTTGCCCCCTTTTTTAAATTTTACCTAAAAAACAGATTTCCATACCCCCAAATCTGCCTAAAATGCCCAAAACACAAAAAGAGCTGTTACCATGGCAACGGGCTTTATAATGAAATAAAAAGTCTTTTTTTTTTACTTGCACCCCAAGGCCCTTCCACCAACAAAGTATTTAAACAATTTATTTTTTGACCATGGACACATATGTTAAGTATTTACGTGAAATGACACTTTAAGGAGTTTTTGGTGGATGCGGTTTACTTGTTTTAAAATCTTACATGTCGTGTTCAGAGTTGTCTGGTTTAGGCATACGGTATCCATTCTCCAGCCTCGATGTCAGGAACTGAGTCTTGATACCAGGGTAAGGTGTTCCGCCTGTATACACACATTATCATAGTGTTATAAAACTATAATCGGTTATTCAGATGTTCTATTGTCATTACTAAATACAGTTCAAAACAATTGTCTTACCAAGTGTGGCGATTTCCCATAGCAGGATTCCAAAGGACCACCTAAAAGGTTAAAAAACATTCAAAAATGTTAAATTAAATATCAACTTGGATCAGTAAAAGTGTGTACTAAAAATATCAGTCACAATTAACAAGCATATTAAATATAACACGTGTACTGCATCCGCAGTGTTTGAATTGAATTGTGTGTATAGTGTTCTCTTACACGTCACTCTTTGAGGTATACGTCTGGTGGGTCAGTGACTCGAGAGACAGCCAGCGAGTAGGGACACGTGTCTGCAAAGAAAGTGAAAGTTATCTACAGGAGGGAAAACTCCACACGTAGGTACATCCTTTGTGCTGTGTGGTGACTTAATGATACATATACTACTCTCAATGAAAATTATTAGTTTATTTACAGTGGTTTCATTCATTGTTATTATTTTTTTTTTTTTTTTTTTGGGGGGAGCGGGGAAAGCACCGATAACAGAGCAACCCCGAGTGGAATTAGTTTCGCCATTGAAATAACCGTATATTGAGATTTTATATTCAATCACACATCGTTTTCATACTGTATCGACGAGCAATAAAGCAAGCGCACACCATGGAAGGTTCGACTGCTACATATTTTAAACATATGATGTGTATAAAACGCTTATATGATTTTAAGATACCTTGGATGTCTGCACGTAAACGTCTTCTCCACGTGACAAACCGAAGTCAGAAACCTTGGCGATCAAATTATCATCGAGGAGAATGTTCCTTGCTGCCAGATCACGATGTATGACCTGTATAAAAAAACGAGAACTGTTATGTTATTTCAACGTGTTTCTTACCTTTGTAGTGCCAATCTAGTTATTTCGAACGAGGACAAGAAATATTACAGATAAATGAGTGTGTTTCTTCCGTCAGGAGACCTGTGTTGCCATGTATTTCTTTTTAAAGACGTTGGTCATAAGAAAAGGAGTCTTTAATTAAACGATACTTCCAGCAAGTTGTTGGTTTAGGTGTTGGGCTTATTGCAAACTAATGCCAGATAACATGGGGTCCTAAAGTTGAAGTTAAGATAATTTTTGCAGTAGTCTGTTTCTCAATAATTTGTTTGTACCATTATTATTGCTGTTTGTACAATGTAAACAAGGAAAAACCGGCTTGTTCTGCGTGGATTTCATTTTGTTTGTTTTTTGTTAGTTTTTGCTGTGACGACATTGAAAAGTGTTATACATTTTAAAAGTCTCATTTGTGTGAAAAATGACAGTCTGTGAGACTTGCCCCGGATGCAGCCAGGTGCTGCATTCCTTTAGCCACATCCAGAGCAAACTGGAGCAGCTTCTGAGAGGACATTGATGCTTTACTATCATCATCCATGGATCGAGCCTTCCTCAGGTAGCAGCGGAGGTCACCGTTGGATAAGTACTCCGAAGCTACGTACAAAATACCTTTTACAAATTGTGAGACAAAATATTAAATGCAGAGTTTGTATGTCATATCTCTTATTGCTATGTCATTTGTGGAAGTCTCCTTGTTCTTAATGTTGAGAACGATCCTTCCTGTCAAAATTATATTTCGAAATGCACAAAGGGGATGGAGCTATTCCTGAAATACTTTGCGCTTACCTTCATGTTGACAAGCACCTATAATCTTGACGAGATTTGGATGATTTCCGTGAAGAGTCATAGTTTTGAGTTCCTTTATGAAATTTTCTCTGTCAGCTGGAGATGAGTTATCTGAAATAATTCAAAAATCTCCCGAGTCAAATCATCACAACTACTGACTAAAGCATAAATTGTTTTGATGGAGATTATATATTGTTTTTCACTTGTCGTAATGATGATGTGAAACAAGTCCCCAAGTTGATTGTCGTTGTAGTCGCAAACCTTTCCAAACACTATGGGGCCATAAAACTCAGGTGCCACTTATACAAGAACTTTTTGACACAATGAACATTGTTTGCTTGTTAAAATCTAGGTTAATAGACTTTACTTGAGGTTCATGTAAAACCGGCTTACACACTTCGTGTAAGATAATCAACATGAAAAACGAAATAAGACTTACCTTTGAGCTTTTTAATCGCAGCCTTGCACAGTTCTCCTTTAACCGTTACGCCACCATAATACACTTCACCAAAGTGTCCACTCCCAAGTACTTTATTTCCAACCATCAAGTCATCCCACAAGACACTCCATGGATGAGCCCATGTAGGCAAACCAACATCTTCATACGTGGGTGGTGGTTCTGGTGATGGGAGTGCAGACGCACCAGAGCCAACTGATTCATAAACTGACTCTTGTACCAGAGAAACCATCCTTTGGGATGGTGCACTTGAGGGTTTCTCTTCCCGTGTTACGGTATTCTCATACGAAACCTATAGTGTGAAGTATTGTAAGAACTTCACCAACTTGTTACGGTATATTATGGTTTAAATATGTGGGAATCAAATGACATTTTCCAGCCAGAGACTGTGTCAGCGAAATACCTGACGATGATGCTGTGTGAGAAGTTGGACTAAATTTTGGTTGAGGTAGAGTGTCAGCAGCTGTCAGCTTTATTGTCAGCAAACGGTAAGGTTAACCCTTTCACGTCTGATGGCAATTGAAAGTCCAAGCCCAATCTTTCACGTGCTACTTTGAACCTAAGAGGACGTCGCTAAATTATGTTTTATTTTCCTTCCGAACTGTGGTTTGAATTAGCATTTACACATAATAAAAATACACATCGGTATCGACTAGTTGCAAATGAACATGTTGACTCACAAGCTCCTGGCCATCATGAATCCCGTGCTGCTGCAGAGGATGTCGTCTTCTTCGTTTACGACGTCTATGTGCGCAAAATACAACACCAACTACGATCACAACAGCAGCAACGGCCACACAGATACCGACAATCAGGAACTTGCTCAGCCTAATGGGCGGTAGCTGAGATGCTGTGTTTACTACAGAAGGGAAAAATTGGGTTCATTTAACTTCTTAGCTGTTTAAAGTCGATATCGTCGTTCTTGGGCGTTTGCAATGGCGCATTCATCTCAAGCTATGTCATTAGGATCTCATTAGGGTAAACATTTTGTTTAGATGTGGAGTTAAAGTATTAATGACAAAAGTATATTAACCTACTTGGTGGCAAGGTTAATAACGTTGAGATGCTACTCCATCCTCCAAATCCAATCTGCGTCTCTGCACGTATCTGAAAAAGAGGTAAACCATTATGTAAACTCGTTTGGATAAAAGACCAGTAAGTATTAACAGTGTCATCTCTATGTGAATTACAAGTGCACGTATTAAGCCCGGCGCCTCACCTGGAACGAATAACTGGCATTTCCCTTCAGCTTCGTGATCTCTTTGGTTTGGAAATCATTGTGTAGATCATCTCTGACTCTGATTGTCAAGGCCGATGATGAGTTCTCTGAATCTGTTTGCCAGTAGCGGATTTCGTAGCTCACGATGGTGTCGTGAGATGGGTTTTGACGAAACCACGACACCATGATGCGGTTGCTTCTGATAACTGGAAAGGTCACGTTGCGCGGAGGGGTGGGAACTTTATAGAGGGTACAGTCAGATACACAATGTAGATTTAAGTTTTATTGTAAAAAGGCGATTTGTATGATGTATTGGGTGTTATCAAAATAGGTAAATACTAATTGCCCAATTCCACATTACAAGACGTGAATGGGTTCCAGAATTATATAAATTAAGCTATTAAGCTAAAGTAGTAGTCCCGGCCGATTTCCTACTCTCCGTCCAAGTAGTAGCTAAAAAACTAGACAGTTCTTTTCAGAACTAAGTAGTCTCTCGTAGTAGTCTCCCGATTTCCAAAATCTACTCCGCGGCAGTAAAATAAAAAAGCAAGACCTATAGATCTCTAAGAACAAATCTCAAAGCTAGTAGATATACACAAGGTGTTACCGCAAACCGAACATACATTGATACCTCACCATGGAAAGCCTCAACACGTATATAAACAAGTTATTCCACAATTTTAACTCAAACCATTCCCTGCCAAAAGTGGTCGCTCTGTGCGAATAGTTATTACAAATATATCTGATATGTTGTACAAAATTATGTTAACGTGTGTTGACACTTTTATGGGATCGCGTAACGAAATAACAACTTAATAATAATCTTCTTTACCTGTCTGAATTTGTGTAAAGACCTCCAATTTCGCCATTTTTCCTTTGACATCGGCATCATTCACAGCCCAAACGTTAAACCCATACTGTGTAGAAGGTTCCAAATCACCAAGAATTAATTCGGGTGGAGATGTAGCCAATATTTCATTAATATTGATTTTCGAATGGAGGTCAACGTTGAAACTTCGGTCAAACGGACGTGCAAGTACACGGTGCTGAACCTATGGTAAAATGGTTTAAATATGTTGTTGGTGTAAAATACATATTCCAGGTTAGGTAAACACCTGACAATTTTTTTTTGTGACGTTTTACATCAAGATCCTAATTATTAATGACATAATATGGTTATCATTTTCATTGTAAACTTGAGATGGACACTTGGTCAGCAGTGTAATGATAACAACACTGAACAAATCTAATTCAGCAACTGCATACAAACTACGTTATTGATTTAATGATGTAATAAACTGTTTATACATTTTTAAAGCTCATTTAGGCACGAACACAATCTGTTATGGTACTGAATCAGCGTTGGTGCTGCGTCTTCAAAATAATGGCAATAAGTTTTCATGATCGCACACTTACTGATAATAGTATCAGTCGGTGGGAAAATCGGGAAACAATGTGGAAGTTAAAAACAACACATTTATTGTTTTATGAATGTATTATGTTTTGATGGTGGTATCATTTTGACGTTGCTTTAAAAGTTAAAGTATCTAATAATACACGTACAACATATTTGACAATCTCTCCGTTCGGATGCTGTGGACGGTCCAAGCTTAGTGTGATGCTTGTCATGGTTATCTTTGTAGCGATCAGAGATTGTGGTTGACTTGGTCCTGTTTTAAGAGTAAACATGTGCCGATAGTAAGTAAGTTTGGTAAATTGTTTGCTGTCAAAAACATTACACTTGTGTCTCCCAATACAATAATTATTTATGATGTATTATTAATTGTATAACCAGGTAACAAACAACAATGGAAACTGACTGGATAAAGTTTGTAAATGTGAACAAATAAAACACGACTAGAGCAGAACTTAAACCCTGCAAACTCCTGATTAACTCGGAATTTTCAGGTTTAAATCCCGCTCTAGAAATGTGTTCTTTTTTCAACAGGAAACTTGGTTTAAGTATATCATTACACTTTAATTGTACATAATATTGGCTTCCCTAAAGTTACCTGAAATGGCGTAGGTTATTGTTAAACCAAAGCATATGAAAAAAAAAAATATATATATATATATATACATATTTTATACGCTTCTTGTCACATCTTGACATCTACCGGTTGTACCGTTTGTCTCGTATTCTCCCTAAAGGACTACAGATCAAGTGTGCCCCTTCCTTTGGGGACCTTGATCCCTCCTTTGTTAAGAAATGGAATAAGACACTCATTAACACGTCTTTCCAATTGCTTACACTGCTAGAAAATCAATGTCAACAATACATTGATAACCAGTCACTTGAGATAACAGACACTGAATCTCAACTCAAAGAGTCATGCTCTAGTCAAGAGTATGAACATTTACACGATATCCTACTGTCTAACGTCAATCACCTACGGTCCACCCTACTGGACAAACAAAACAAGAAACGCATGAATGTCCAAGCTAACCATAAGAAATACATTCATAGGCGTTTCCACAGTAAGAGGCCAACTGTTGTTCCTGATACTGACAGGTCACTAGTTGTACCACGTACAGTAGTTAACCTGTCTGACAAAGTTCTAACCGACACACAGGTTAAACTCCTCTCAAGGGGTCTTAAATTTTGCCCCACACCCAGAGAACCCGACCAATTGTCTTGTCAACAAGACATGGCCCAATTCAAACGTAGGTTACGCCTACGTGAATATTTTCATGTAGAGCCCTCCACAGAGGACGAATCATCTGTGGACGTCCAACCCACCCGCAACCGCTTCAATTAGAAAAGTAGTTGGATACCCCCTAAGAACCGAGATGTGGCTCTTGATACCTACATCAATTCAGTCAGCTCCGAGGTTCTCAAGGTCTCTAACACCTGGGCACCCAACAACCTATAAACGATAAAAGCGGTACATTTCAAGATGTGACAAGTAGCGAATGGTATGTTCTTTAAGCTTACGTAGCTTACGGAAAATGCACTTTGTGTCAGTAGGGAGTGCCATGAGTTATGTCATGAAAGCTAGAAATATTGAGAGAACAATTGTAAAAACATTCCTGTGGAAAGTATGGGCTAAACAAGTAAATAACATTTGGGAAAAAAAAAGGTTATTTCAAAACCTGAAAAGAGACAAAGAGTTAAGAAATCTGTGGAAAAAAGGGTCATTTAGAAACCTGTAAAGAGAGATAGTTAAGAAAACCTGTGGGAAAAAGGGTTATTTCAAAACCAGAAAAAGATAAAAAGTTATAAAACCTGACGGGAAAAAGGGTTACTTTAAAACCTGTAGAGAGAACACGTTGAAAAACGGGTTATTTAGAAACCTGTATTAAGATAGTTAAACAACCTTTTGAAGAAAAAAAGGTTATTTCAAACCTGAAAAAAAAGAAAAAAAGTTACGAAACCTGTGGGAAAAATGGGTTATTTTAAAACCTGAAAGGAAAACAAAAGTTATGAAACCTTTGAAAAAAAGAACGGGTTACTTAAAACCTGAAATAAGAAACAAAAAGTTATGAAACCTGTGGAAAAAAGAACGGGTAACTTAACAACCTGAAGAGAGAACAAGTTAAGAAACCTGTAGAAAATATGTTATTTAAAAAAGAGACATAGTTATTGAAACCTGTGGGAAAAACGGTTATTTCAAAACCTGAAAATAGAAAACAAGTTATAAACCTGTGGAAAAAAGAAGGGGTTACCCAAAAACCTGTGGAGAGAACAAGTTAAGAAACCTGTTGAAAAAATGGGTTATTTAGAAACCTGTACAGAGATAGTTAGGAAACATGTGGGACAAAGGGTTATTTCAAAACATGAAAGGAGAAAACGTTATGAAACCTGTGGACAAAAGAACGGGTTACTTAAAAACCTGTAGAGAGAATAAATTAAGAAACCTGCAGTAAATGGGTTATTTAGAAACCTGAAAAGAAAGGCAGTAACGAAACCTGTGTTAAGAACAAGATGTTTAAAAACCTGTACATGTAGAAACAAGCCTGTGAAAAACGATAAATTGCAATTGTTTGAAGATGTTCTGAAAAGAACAGGTGAAGAGTTGGGGAATAAAAATGGATACACCATAAACAAATACAAACAAAAGACAAACAACTCAAAGGGATCACGACGAAGGGATACCACAACAGAAGATTAAGTTTCTTACTACGGATGGTGAGGGTCATTTGAAACCGTAGAGTTGCAAACAGTTCAATCCTGATGACCGGTGATATACAAAATTAGTAGGGGAGATGGCCTAAGCTTTCGATCCAGACTGGACCTTTATTTATACATATTTACCTCCCGGTACAGTAATGGCCGAAGTAACATCACTCCACGGACCAAATTCAACGTTTGTCTGTGCTCGAACCTGGAAATAAATTACAACAATTGTTTATAGCAATTTAATTCCAAAATGGATAGGTTTCTTAAAGATCTAAGAGCAACAAAGAGTGAAACTTGTTTCATTGCCAAGTTTTTGCAGATTCTAGGGGACCTTTTACCAAAATTCATGTTTGTTTAATTTATTTTAATGACCATCATAAAATATTTAAGTTATTATTAATTGTTCAGAATAATGATTAAACGCAGCATTTTATCAGTAAAGTAGTTGTTTTGGTTATGATGACATTATGGTTGTCAGGGTAAATATTACTACTTCCAAGTTCCTTAGTTGTTGTTTGTTTCGTTTTATTTGAATACTTATTTGAATAAAAGTAAGCGATCTAGTTCTCTTGGAAAAAAAAAATGTTCTTGAAATAAAAATAATTGCTTAGGCAAACAGTTAATAACTGCATTTGAACATGAAACCTGCTTTCGGAAATAAAATTGCGACAACTCTAACGGGCTTTTGTATAGCTCGGCTTTAGAGAGATTCCAGAGTGTCAGTTGCGTTGGTGTGCTACAATTATAAATATGTTGCTATTCAATGCCAACAATACATTGATAACCGGTAACTTGAGATAATAGACACTGAATCTCAACTCAAAGAGTTGTGCTCTAATGAAGAGTATGAACATTTACAAAATCTCCTACTGTCTAAGGTCAACCACCTACGGTCCACACTAATGGACAAACAGAACAAGAAACGCAAGAATGTCCAAGCTAACCATAAGAAAAACATTCAGAGACGTTTTCACAGTAAGAGGCCAACTATTGTTCCTCCTATTGGCAGGTCACTAATTACAACACGTACAGTAGTTGACCTCTCTGATAAAGTACAAACCCACCCACAGGTTAAACTCCTCTCAAGGGGTCTAAGTTTTGCCCCACACCCAGATAACCGGACCAACTGTATTTTTAACAAGACATGGCCCAATTAAACCGTAGGTTAAACGCCTAGGTGAACATTTTCATGCAGAGCCCTCCACAAAGGACGAATCATCTGTGGACACCCAACCCATCCGCAACCGCTTCAAGGAGAAAAGTAGTTGGGTACCCCCTAAGAATTTAAATGTGGCTCTAGACACCTACATCAATTAAGTCAGCTCCGAGGTTCTTAAGGTCCCTAACACGAGGGTACCAATCAAACCCTCCCAAGATAAACGCCACGCCCTTACACAGCTCCACCAATCACCAGACATAGTGACTAAACGTGCTGACAAGAGTCCGCAGTTGTAGTCATGAACACACATGACTACAAAGCTGAGGGTCTCAGACAACTCAGCAACACTAATCATTATATTGGATGTGACACTATCCCTACTCAATCATTTTCCAAACAAATCAGTGACACCTTAGTTATAATCCACAATGCCAACGGTATCGACGAAGATACTTTTAACTATCTCCTTCCACAGGACCCCTTGCAGTACGCTTCTACCTTCTACCCAAGATACACAAGCCCATAAACCCACGCCGACCCATTGTATCTTGTAATGGTAGCCCTACAGAGCGCATTTCTAATTTGTAGACAGCTTTCTCAACCCCCTAGTCTCCGGCCTTCATTCCTTCATACTGAAAACCACAGACTTCCTCCATAAATTTGAGGATGCCAAACATCAAATGCCTGACTCTGCTTTTCGAGTTACTCTAAATGTTTCATCACTGTACACCAACTTACCATACTCTTAAGACATTATTGCATGTATCTCTGCTCTCGGGGGTTATACACAATCCCGCCCCTCAGTGAGACATATTAAGGAACTCATCGGCCACAATCTCACTAAGTACAACTGTTCATTTACTGACAGGCATTTTCTACGGTAAAGGCTACCGCCATTGGTACAAAAAAGGCGCCCCATATGCCAACATTTTCATCTCTGAGTTAGAGGAAAAACAACTTATATCCTCTGCCCAAGCCACCCACAAGTTTTCTGGAGATTTTATATTGAAGACATTTTGTTTCTATCTGATATGGCGGCCAAGTCAGCTTGCATGAGTCTATCAACCATATAAACTCATTCCATCCTAGCAAAAAGTTTCTGCTGAATACTCTCTGGCAAGTGTGAACTTGTCATATGTTACTATAACTAAATCCCCTAACGGCGTTGTTACGGATGTACACAGCAAACCCACTGACTCCCAACAGTACCTTTTCTCCAATAGTTGCCACCCTATTCACTGTTAGAAGACAGTTGCTTACAGCCAGGCCTTGTGCATAAGGCGTATCTGCTCGACAGCAAATACCCTATACAAAAGGTACTCATCAGACCTCAGGAAACACCTTGTTTCTAGGTGTTACAACGAACGCAAGATTCCAATTTGACATCAATACCCCGCCATATTCGTTTGGCCAACAAGGGATCTAAAAGAGTCCCGACCAAGAGAGTTGCACTGGTCACCACCTACCACCCAAACCAAACTCTCCTCAATCCTCAATGGCAGTATGAATATTCTCAACTCCTCAAAGATAATGCGCTCAGCAATTCCTGAGCATCCAAAGGTTGCATTCCGCCGCCACAAAACCGGAGTGACTTTCTAGTCAGGACCAAACTTCCCCCAGGTACAGGCCAAACACCACCATCAAGAGAGATACAGGGTTTTCACAAGTGTGCCCGCTAAAAATGTAGAACGTGTCTCTACATCAAACTTGCACTTAAAGTGAAGAGTCACTGGCCTTTCTTAAAATATCAAGACCGACTCCCAAAGTAACACACCCAATGTTGTGTATGCTTTATCCGAGATGTGGACTACATACAGTTTTAGAGAGAGACTAAAACCAAACTCAGTCTCCACTTTGCGAACCATGTCACTTCCATAAAGACCAAGAAACTGTACCCCGTCTCCATCCACTTCAACAGCCTCAATCACAGCGTCAAAGATGTTGAACTCATTGTGATTGAGGCTTGCAATGGTGACAACACACACCGCAAACAGAGAGAATCACACTGGATTCACCAACTCAAGACAGTCCAACCCTTTGCACTCAACATAAACACTGGTGGTAAAGAACTTTCCATCATCCTCCTTTTACTTTTGCTTGTTTATTTCGTTGATGTAAAAATACATACAATTACTATAAATTGTAAGTTCTCTCCACTGGTCTGTTTTTACGATAATTTTTTCAAGAAGTTCTAACAAAAAACATCCCGTTACTAACCTACTCTCTTAGTAGAGGATTTAATGACCCGCTTTCTATGCAGGTTCTCTTGCCTATTTTAAATTCCTTACACAGATTCTGTTGTTCTATAATTATTTGTATCTTGCCTACCAGTGTCAGTTGCGTTATCCTGATGTGGTTTGCTCTCTAATCCTACCCGTTCATGCTTCCCGCATTGTAATGCCTACAATGCGGTACCACGTGTAAGGCCCAGTGATCCACCATTTCACACTGACCATACTTTGTCTTCACCACTTTACTCGGATAGGTTGTTAGCCACCCTATTGTTTGTAAATTTATAACTCTGATTGGGTATATTTTCCAGCTTTTCTGGATACTCTCCTTTAATCCTTTGCTCCTCTTTTTGCTTTTAATGAATATGTTCGTGTTTGTTCAAGTTTATGCCTCTGACAAAGGTCCGGTTAGGATTAAAAGCTAGGACCATTTTCCCTACTAATTTCATATAAATATTTTTTAGGCGTGCTCGAGACCAGGTCATTCATACATTGTATTTTATTTTAATTTCGCCCCCGGTAAGCAGAAGTATAGCTCTGCAGTTGTTTGCATTCAATTTGGTTACAATAAAGCAGGTCAAATAATTGTATGTTGCCCTAACGTAAACAAGAAGTTTCTTCAGAAAATCAGGTAATAGTGTGTTATCTCATAGCGATGTTACCTGGACTGAATAGTGTGTTATCTCATAACGCTGTTACCTGGACTGAATAGTGTGTTATCTCAATAACGCTGTTACCTGGACTGAATAGGGTGTTATCGCAATAACGCTGTTACTTGGACTGAATAGGGTGTTATCGCAATAACGCTGTTACTTGGACTGAATAGTGTGTTATCGCAATAACGCTGTTACCTGGACTGAATAGTGTGTTATCTCAATAACGCTGTTACCTGGACGGAGTAACTGATACTCCCTTCCAAATGCATGATCTCTTTTGTATGGGACTGCCTATCAAGCTGTGGTGTGATTCTCACTGTATTTCCCGATGCCTGGTTCTCTGTCTCCGTCTTCCAATAGCGGAGTTCGTAGCTGATGATGATGCCATGGGGAGGACTGGGAGCGTTCCACGCCACGATGATCCAGTCGCTTCTCGTGACTGAAAAAACGACGTTGCCTGGAGAAGGGGGAACTTTGAAAATAAGTAAATAAATATTACTAATGTGTAATGGGAAGTTCTCTTGTTGTTTACTACTTGATTTTTCAGATAACAAGTTTATCCACTCAAGGTGATCCTTCTCCAGCCTTCTCCCATGTTGTATCGAAGGATTGAGTGTAATCCTTGGCCGAACGGCAGCTACAGGTTGAATGACTTCTGACTGGCACAAGAGCCGTTAATTATTGACAATGAATTGATATTTCTAGCTTTTGCTCAACTGCTAGCGCCAGTACGCCCCAAGATTGCTTGTTCATAGTTCGCTTTAGTGATTGTTTTTCTTAGTTCAACCCAACAAATGAGATCGAAAAAGGTATTAAATAATACGTTAAACCAATAGAACACTCAGTAAATACGTGGCTATGATTTCGATTAATAATAACAGGTTCATTTTTAACTACAATTTTTCATTTTTCCCTTTTTTGGGTAATATATAGCAACTTTTCGTGAAGTTGTTTTCAAAATGTTAAAATCATGCTGTTTTTCTTCATAAAATATTGCTGGAGGAACAAAGTAAGAATCGGGTGCACTCTTAAAAATATTTTTAACAGTCTTTTTATTTATACCTTTTCGTTAGCAAAAAAATGTGCAACATCTTGTACTCTAAACTATTATTGCATCATAATATCAAAGAAGAGTACGTAAAATTTGTATTTACAATGTATACTTCATTATTGGGAAAGCTGACCCCAAGAAAGAGTTTATTTGTGGTTCGAGTGGTAATAATTTTAGTAAGGGGATAGAATTTTCTATCCCTTGTTCCTCACTTCTGGCCGAAAAGAGGAGGGGATAGAATTTTCTATCCCTTGTTCCTCAAACCAAGCCGAAAGGAGTTGGGGATATAATTTTCTATCCCTTGTTCCTCAACTCTAGCCGAAAAGAGGAGGGGATAGAATTTTCCATCCCTTGTTGCTCAAATCCAGCCGAAAAGGGGAGGGATATAATTTTCTATCCCTTGAATAGAATTTTCTTTCCCTTGTTCCTAAACTTTAGCCGAAAAGTGGAAGGGAAAAATTTTGTTATCCTTTGCTGCTCAAATCAAGCGAAAAAGAGGAGGGGATAGATTTTTTTATCCCTTGAACCTCAAACCTGACAAAATGTGCAATATATTGATAAGAAATAACTGGAATTTATAATTTTTTTATTTGTTAGCCTAGAAAAATTAGATTGATTCGTAAAATCTGAAGCATGTTTTTCACATTTTGGAGGAGAAAATGGTAAAAGAAAATTTTGTTGCTTTAAATTCCTGTTTCGATAGCAATTTTCGGACTATAATGAAAATTTTAAGCTGTAAATTTGAAAAATAACCAAAAATGAAAAAATGCAGTTAAAAATTAACCTGTTTAATACACAATTTTGATGATTGCGAAATTGCGTGGACACTTACTTTAAGGGGCGTTTAGTGGCGTTTAAAAAAAAAACAACAACAACAACAACAACAACAAATTGAAGACAATTTCACAATTTATTTATGATAATTCTCAGAGAGAACAACAGCACCATTACAACGTACTGGATAAACTGTTTGATGGTTTATGTTACCATTATTTTAATGTTATGCTTATGCCATTGTCCCTTAACGGGCTCCACACTAACCTGTTTGCCTCGTCGACTGAATGGCTCAATATTATTCAACCACCCTAGATGAAGGACACTTGAACAATTCTTGTTATAAATAAATGGTCTTTATATGTATTGTTTAATCTAGACAGAGACTTACAGAAAATAAAAATGGAGCTCGTTATTTTTTGGATTTGTTCTTTTGAACAAACTAATTATAGTCCTATATTCGTATTACTTACTTCCTTCTTTTGTTAGAGACGTATTTTGAACAACTGGTCCTGAACCTAACTGATTCCCTGCAGACACTGACAGTGTGTATAACGTAAAGGGAACAAGGTTCGTAAACTCCACCCGTGTGTTAGAGATCGTATCTTCCTTGAGTATATCCTTTTCACTGTCATTTAGCGCGTAATGGTACTGAGTTATTAAGCCGTTACGCTGACCACACACTGGTTGTTTCCATGAGAAGGCCATGGTTTGGTTGGTAACATCAGTAGATATCAAATCACTCGGAGGACCGGTAGGTGCTAAAATGGGAGGGGGGGGGGGGGTAGTAATAAAATTAAATCAAGTAAAAAACAAACAAACAAACAAAACAACCCCTAAACAACAATATGCTCTAGGACAAGAGAGGCATTAGAAAATATACAATGGTCTGATTTTTACGTTTCTTGATTGTATTCCTGCACCAAACTTAAAGCTGTGCATCAAATATTCTGTTCCTAAGGACGACGCACTCAATTGTCACCAACACATTAAACTTGGGTTAAATGTATAAGTATTGACATAATCGATTTGAGGCCAATACTTTGAGCTTCAAATAACTTATTGCCACTAGACAGTCTGGCTGGTTGCCCGGGGGCATGGGGCATAGTTTGCTTCGTGGTCGGATGTTGGTCCAATTTAACTGCCCATTGGTATTTGCCGTGTCAGTTGATTTACGGCTTGTCTTTCCGGGCAGCGTCCCCCTTGGTTGGATCCGACGTTCCACCATAGAGCTAATTCCACATGGCAAAATACACTTCACTTTTGTTTGAGCAGTCCTCGTGTTATAGCTTGTTATCTCGTGCTTAGGAAAATCAGTTTCGTTAAATTTAAAATTATCTCCGCTTCGTTTATTGAGTGTTTCGTTTGCAATTTGTTTGAGTTTGTTGTTGTTTGGCTGTCTGTTTGCGTGCTCATTTATTGGTTCGAGAATGCCTCGCTCTAAGCGTGCTTCCGCCGACCCGAAGACGACTGCGGCGGTTGGTAGACCAAAGCGGCAGAAACGAGTCCCATCCGGACGTTTTGCTAAGGCCTCATCCTCGACTCTACACCAGATTCAGTTGTCAACGTGGAGCCTGCATCGGGGTAGCAAGGTCTGATGTACTAGCCTCCGCACCGGTCACTTCTGGAATGGGTGAGTTTAATTCTTTCAATTTTCATGCCCAAAATGTGGCAGCACCAGTTATCACCGCAGTTATCCCTGCAACTGTAGGGGCTGAAGTGCCTCTGTCGGTGCAAGAAACAACTTGGAAAGGGGAGTTTGTCAAATTTGGCTCTTTGTTGCGGCCGGTTACCGGTGATTCCGCCAATGATTGTATTTTTTATGGTCGGTTCTCAAGAGTCCCCAGCTTGGCAACTCAGGCCGCATAAGCAGCCACGGCGTATTACGTCCATTGAACTGTGGACTTCAGCCTTTCTAAATGTTGCCTCCATTTTTCTGAAGCGTCACCCTGGGCAAGCGTGCCATTTGCTTAAATATGCCGATATTGTTCGTTTTGCTGCCAACAGGCGTACTGGCTGTGGTTGGCGCGATTATGACATCAATTTCAGATTAAGGCAATCCCGTATGCCATCCTGCTCTTGGGCTACCATTGACGCGGAGTTTTGGCTCACTTTGGTTGGTGCGCCGGTACAGCCACATAATTTTCGTCCCTACGGAAGTGGTGGCTCCTTTCGGCAGCACGACCGCAGTGGTGGAGTGGGAAAACGGCAGTCAAACCAAATGCCCCGTACCTGTCACGGCTTCAACCGTGGCCAATGCGGGCGGACAGCCTGCCGTTACGCACACAAATGCGCTAACTGCTTTTCAGCCAGTCATGCCGCCGTGCATTGCAGAGCTACTCGTGCCCTCAAGCGTGCAGCTAGCACCAACCCCAATCAAGCTCATTAAGTTACTTCCATTTTTGCATACATATTCTAACAAACGTGACTCTCAAATTCTCTTGCATGGTTTTTCATATGGCTTTAGGCTTGGTTACGTTGGTGCACGGGTTGGTTCACTGGCTTGTAATTTGACTTCTGTTTTTGACAATCCTTCCATGGTTAGGCAGAAGGTTGACCGTGAGGTTGAGCTTGGCCGAGTGGCTGGCCCATTTTCAGTTTTGTTTTCCTTTGCCAGCCCTCCGTTGTTCCCAATTGGTCTTGTACTAAAGCAAGTGCCAGGAGATTGTCGCCCGATTCAGTTAATGATCACATTGATCAATCTTTAACTTCCGTCACTTATGCTAGTTTTGATGGTGTCGTTGCCATGGCGACTCTTTTGGGTCCCGGTGCTCTTATGGCCAAATCGGCGTTTCGCTTGCTTCCGGTTCACCCTGATGATTTTAATTTGCTAGGTTTCACTCTTGATGACCACTTCTATTTCGACAAAATGTATGCATATGGGTTGTTCTATTTCTTGTGCCACATTTGAGCGTTTTAACACCTTCCTTGAATGCAGTGCCCGCAAGGTTGCTGACGCCCCGCACTATATGCACTATCTTGATGATTTTCTTTTCGTAGGCAGGCAGGCCACTCACGAGTGTGAGCGTGCCCTGCAGTCATTTACAGTTGTTTTGCAAAGATTCCGGGGTGCCTCCGAGCAAACTCGTTGCCTTGCAGGCTAAACTGAACAGTGTGTTGGTAAGGAAGAAGGTTACACTCCGTGATCTCCAATCTTTGTTGGGGAGTTTAGTTTGACTTTTGTGTGAAGGGCAGTACGGCCACGTCGTGTTTTTCTGAGGCGCTTGTTTGATATGACACGGGGTGTTTCTAAGCCACAGCATCGCATTCGTGATACAGCAGGGTATTTTTTTATGGCAGTTGGTCGCAAAGCCGTTGGTCGAATGCGATTCGTTCATTAAAATTGTCCATAACATTTCTTGAGCTGTTCCCTATAACGCTTTTTCTGCGATTCTGGAGTCCCGCCTTGCGGAATAACAGGGTATTTTTTTGTTGTGGTGTGACAATGAAGCTGTTTTGTCTATTATCAATCGGCAGTCGTCACAGTGTCCTAGGGTCATGCATTTGGTTCGTTCAATGGTATTGCATTGTCTTGAATTCAACATTCACTTCAAGGCACGTCATGTACCTGGTGTTAATAATTCTATCGCCGATGCTCTTTTCCGTTTTCAGATGGAACGTTTTCGCAGGTTGGCTCCCGGGGCAGACCCCGTTATGACTCCCTTACCCAGCAACCTTTGGGACGACTTCAATTAGTAGTACAGGAATTGTTGCACCATTCATTGGCCCCTCGCACACATTTGCTTTACCAAAGGGCCTAGCAACTTTTCCAGTGGTTTTGCTCAAGTCATGACTTCCGTAATACACTTTCCCCGTCTCTACAGTCCCTTGGCCAATTTATTGCATTCTTGTCAGTTAATAAGTATGCACCTACCTCCATTGCAACGTATGTTTCAGGTATAGCATCAACATTGCGTTTGTCAGGGTCACCTGATATTACCAAACATTTCATTATTAAGCGTTTGTACGATGGCTGTAGACGTCTCAACAGCCGCCGTGACGCACGCCGCCCCATTACATTGCTTTATATTTTGCAGCGCATTGTTTCTGCGCTGGAATCAGTTTGCAGCAGCAACTTTGAAGCTCGCAACTTTGAAGCTCGCTTATTTCGCGCAGCGTTTCTGTAAGCTTTCTTTGTTTTTCTGCGCATCCAAGGATGCGTCCTCTCCGTTGAGGCAGTCGGATGTTTCCCTCCAGATTGAACCTTACGGCAAAGTTATTGTTTTGAATGTTCGGTTTTCAAAAACCGATCATTATAGTAAGGGTTGTTTTATTGTCATTCCAGAGTTTTCGCAAGATGTCAATTTACTTAACCCACTTTGATGGGATTCCGGTCACACGCGCCCAATTCACGGCGGTCTTGAAGAGCTCTCTTGATTTTGTTGGCATTAAAAGGACCCGCGCTTCACCTCGCATGCATTCCGTATTGGGGCGGCAACGTCTGCGGCTATGTCAGGTTCACCCAAGTCTGTCATTCAGACTATTGGGCGTTGGAAATCCAATGTTTACAGAGGATACATTCGTATTGCACCTGACTTTATTTTATGAATCATGCCGCATTGTGTAGTTGTGAGTGGTTCGATTATTGCCAAACTAACACCCTTTTATTTATTTATGTTTATTTTTGAGCGACCTTACACCACGGTGTGCCCGTGGTGTGGGTCATTGGTGACTCGTTTGTACACTGGATGTCCCGGACGGCGGCGAGGTACGGTGATGGAACTTGCCTTCAGGGGTTGGAGGTGCGGTACTTTGGAAGGCGAGGTCTGCGCTTATCACAGTATAATGACTTTCTACATGAGACATGGTCTTCAGCCAAGCAAACCCCAGATGTGTGTATCATCCACGTGGGGTCGAATGACCTCGGCCGCCTGCCAACATACTGGGTTCCGTCCGTCGTTTATTAAGCTGGACTCGACAACTGCTACCAAACGCAGTGTTATTTTGGTCTGGTATTCTGCCCCGTGTCCACTATAGGGGTGTCAATAGCCAAAAACAAGGTGAAGCGGACACGACGGGCCATTAACCGCATCGTTGGTGGTCTGTTTCATGCTTCTCCTGGGGGGTTAATTGCCCATCCGCAAGTTGTCAGGGACAAACCCGACTTTTCGTGCAGGATGGTATGCACCTCATAGATGAGTCAGCTCAATATTTACTTGTGGCTCTTGTTTCACATTATTCCACTTATCTGAATATATGAATTCACGAACGAGGCTATTGTGGCGGCGATCATTATTGCATAATGACCGTTTGGCGGAATTTAATTGTGTACACCTTCATAGTCCTCGGGTGTATTCATTGAATTGTTACTTTTTTAATCATTTGGTATTATTTTCTTTATTTATACCTGTTGCAAAATTTAGCTTTGCAATTTATTCTGCCATTGACCTGCTAGCACTATGGTATTTATGATTGATTTGATTAACATGCAACCCGGCGTATGCCATTTGAGATGTTATTTAACTGTTCCCTTTACCTTTATTAAATGAGGATTTCGCGGATTGGATTACAACCGGAAATCAATTTTAAGTATTATTGTATAATGTTTCGCAGATTGATTACTACCGGAAATCAATTTTGATAACAATTGCAGGTAAAAATCCAATCTGCAAACTCTCATATATGAGATCAATTTCGCTAACAATTGTACGAGATTTCGCGGATTGGATTACTACCGGAAATAAATTTTAAATATTGTTGTATAATATTTTGCAGATTGGATTACTACCGGAAATCAATGGTGATAATAATTGTATGAGATTTTGCGGATTGGATTACTACCGGAAATCTATTTTGATGACAATTGTATGATATATCGCGGATTGGATTACTACCGGAAATCAATTTTGAAAACAATTGTACGATATTTCGTGGATTGGATTTCTACGGGAAATCGATTTGATAACAATTGTATGAGATTCGCGGATTGGATTACTACCGGAAATCAGTACTTTTCTTGCAAATATATTATGATTTTGCGGATTTGATTACTACCAGAAATCGATTTGCTATGAGTTGCTTTCAGTGAAAATTAACTTTGTTGACCCGCTTTTTGTCTTTTTGCTGCTGACAACTGATACAACTAACAGGTAACTATTATTTTGGGGCGTCCCTTTTGCTATTGTCAATAGTTTATCTAGTTATTCACTCAATATATCTTTTAAAAGTTATTTTCTTGTTCAAGGCACATGCATGCTAAGGTGCCTTGAACTTTTACAAGCTGTACCTCTGCACATGCTTCAAAAGCTTTACCTTTGTACGTAGCCTTCCACACTATCAAAAATGTTCCCGTGCTTATCGCACTGTTCTATATTTTCCCAATACACTTTCGAGTTGAAATATCGTTTAAAAACAAATAATAATAATACAAGCAATGCCTTGAAGGTTTTTGTTTTATTTTAGAGAAACGTAGTTTTACTGTAATTCAAAGTCATTTGTCTTACTTTCCTTTTAGTTTATCTTTTGAAGGAAAATGATTTCTGCATCGTGAAAATTAATCCAAATCTTCATTATAATCAAACGATACAAACCTGCACCTACCAGTACAATTAGTGATGACTTCCACTGATGCCTCTTCCCCTGCTCCTGCACTGTTAAAAGGTGTGACGTACACGCGATAGGTAGAGTGGGGGTAGAGTCCAGTGATGGTTGTGGGTGACTGAGAGCCATCCAGCCACTGCTTACGACTAAGGGGAACTTCTCTGTCACACTGGTCCCTTTTAAAGAAATGTTTTTAACGAAAACAAGTATGGTACAGCAAAAGCTGTAATTCCGATTTTTTTCGAGGAAATACAGTTCCACCGACCTGTTTACATTTACGCGTCTGTAACTTCCGAGAAAAACAAGAACATATGGTGACAAGTAAAAGCTGTCAGAAAGAACCTTGTAGTAAAATTCAATTTAAAACAATGTTAAGAAACAAAAATAATAATAATAATTGAACACGTGAAGTATGTACTTTCAGTCAACAAGCTAATTTGTTGTAAATTGTAATAATTTGTTTACTTAAAGGGACACACCGGCTTACTGTTTACCTAATATAGTGATGTGGAATGACAGACAACAATTTTTAGATGGTTGTTGTAAAAAAAAATCATCAAAATATCACGTAATTAACGAAAAATGTGAAAAAAAACAAAACGCGGTCAAAGGTCAGCTTATACGCTTTTCCAGCCGTTGCAACTGTCAAGTTTACCTACAATGTTGCGCAATGTTGTAAGTAGACTAGTGCTCTGTTTATGTATCAATTATAACAATGGCGAGGCATGAGGATCCAGACTTCATATCCATCAAGCACAAATTCACGTGTAAATAAAAAAACAGACATGAACGGACGTCAGTCCATAGAGCAAGGTTCCTTGCTCTATGGTCAGTCCTTGTCGAAGTCCGCTCGCGGTCGTAACCAATAACTGTTTCGGTTGAACTTGCCATTGAAACAGTTATTGGTTACGACCGCGAAAACGCCCCCCAACCTGTATTCTTTAAAAAGTAAAAAACAACAACGATAAATCCAAAGGGAAAGCCAGCAAAAGCAGCAATTGGGGGGGGGGGGGGGGGTGGACATTGTGCAGCTATCATAGAAGTAGACCAGCCGTATGGGATAAATATTCCCCGTCGTCGTCCCGCGTGTGTAGCGCAGGCAACACGTTGCAATAGTTAGGGGATAATAGCTAGGGTATCAGACTGAAACCCTCCTAAAAAAACGTAATTGTTGGTCTGGCTCCCTACCCCTCCGACAAGCTCCAAAGCTCACGGCTAGACCGGCAAGCTGGGGAGTTCATGCCCGGGCTTGTCTCTCTGGCCCCCCGAGACACTGCACAGGCTGTACGGGATATGCCCCAAGGTTTACGTTCCGCTAGCTCCCACGCTGGTGCGCCGTAAAACACGCTTCGGTTGCACGGACTCTCTGAATGCAAATCTTCCGTTCGATTTTTCATCATTATTTACAAATTGTATCAATAATCTGAATACATAGTCTTTTTTGTCAATTACTCATGAATAATATTTTAAAAAACAGATTTAAATTTGGTTCAGTAATTTACTTGTATACGGCTGGAAGTAAAACTATCTCCGAAGATCACGTGATTTATCCGAACCACTTTTTTGGTTCGGATAAATCACGTGACCTTCGTTTTTTGAAAAATGCTCAAAAACGGCAAAATTTGATGGTTTCTTTTAGGAACCGTTCTTCTCCATTCCTGGAAGACCTTTGAAGTCATATGTTAGCCTATTTTGTAGCCCAAATAGCCCAACGAAGCCGGTGTGCCCCTTTAATCGTTGGGCTAAATTCACGCTTGAGATACAAATAAACAGATGCATATTTAAACAGTTTTAAACAATGATTCGGAATATTTCGTTGTTTGGGTTTTGTTTGCCTTTCAAGATCATAAAAGTCCTACCTGCTTACGAGTTGATATTGTACTGTGTATTTCGAGACTGGACAGTTGTTGGCAGTGGGGTTCCGCCATGTAACACGTATCTGGGTTGCGTCCAGGGTTTGGTTTGCATGTAGTCTGGTTACTATTCCTGGAGCTAGTTTATCAAAGAAGATATAATATGGTTTTACGTTATTGGTTTTTCTCTGTAAAAAAAATAAAACAACATAAATAAAAATACGAACACTTCTACGAGTGAAGGGGAAGCAGTGAATATTGCCCTGGCACGAAAGCAATTTCCACTGTAAATGTTTCAGTCAATCCTGCAATACATGTTTTCTTCATAAAATAACACGATTTTAAGTAAAACAAATTCAAGCGAAACATACTTTTAAGTTGACCCCACATTGCCTATTTGTAGAGTTTGTGCAACTTTAATTGACACCATAAAAAACCTCACACGCTATCTTTTTAATAAGACAGCTTTCAACTGTCCATTTTAAAATATTGTGTTATGGATTAAAAACACACTTGGAGGAGTACCGACTGTTTTATTAAAAACGGACACCCAATAAGTGACCGATGGCAACATGCAAAGGTAAGCAGTAACTTTTGAACACTTCACGTTCCTCCTCGGGATGCTTTTAAGGACATTATACTACTTGATAAGTATAATTGTTTTTCGACGAAAACTCGACAAACAACATGTACTATTTGTCTCTTTAAGCATGTGTCCCAGTAGGCAATTTATTAATTGCCATTTTGTGAACTTTTTTTCAAAGGGTGCTTTGAAAGTTTCTCGCATGATATAAACTCAATTATGTTAACGATTCTGCTGGCAAACTCAACTATTTCGGAAATTTGACGTGTACATACCGATAGTATGTGTGGTCAATGTTATAATAACGATAACCACATACAAACATTAACGAGCAAGTTCAATATAAAAATGTTCTAATAAATTACCGTGAGGCTATTATCAAGTCACAGTTTGGGTATAAAAATAAAAGTCTATACTCGTTCCGTAATATAATTTAATATTTAAGTCTCACAAAGGATCATGACGCTCAACCAACTCACATGTTTTTCAAATTAAATCGAACGCCTGCAACTGTAACCAATAATGATTTACAATATATTGTGATATCTTTATATCTACATGGTCTAGACGGCATGGCTGGAATCACTGGCTATTTATGGATATTGTTTTTATTGTTAAAAATAATAATATGAGAAAAGATTGAGTACAAAGTTAATTGATTCCATAATGCAAAATATAAATACATTTTTTTTTTTTTGCACACTTGGTGCGCGTATAAACTGATAAAGTAAACTGTATGTAATGCAAATCGTGTATTACAAAATGCCTCCACTCTCACAAATACTCACTTTTTTCAGCGGTAATGCGTGATTTAGTATTCGAAGTTCCGTTTCCAGCTTCATTTCTGGGTGTAACATTAACCCTATATGTTGAGTACGCTTTCAATCCTTGTATAATGACTGATGTTTCGTTAGTCACCAGTGACTCAACGGATTGGTCACCCTCCTGACATTGCTCCAGATTGGTGAGTTCATACGTCACTAGGTAGTCAGTGGCGAGGCAAGGATTCTCAGGGTTGGTACCAGGGGGTCTCCAAGACACTCTCAGTTGATCATGTTGTATGACAGCAATGGTCAAGCCAGTAACAGCTTCCGGAACTTGAATTGGTTATGCAAAAAATATTTGATTGTAATAAATGGATAAAGGAACAATTATTAAACAATTAAGAGAGACTTGAATATGCCAATTTATCAAAACAAACTCCACAAAAATAGTTTTAGCGAAAGTATACATTTACCATTCACAAGCCCAATTTTCCTTCACCGTCGACTACATCTTCATTAAAGTATAATCGATTAATCTTTCCTTAATATGTTTACTATTATTGTTATTATTGTTTTAAAATGACATTGAATTGATTTTATTATTCGTCTAACACGTACCGATTGCTTTTGTTTTTTCCTGATGTTTAAACGATATCGTTCCGCCTCCACTTACAGTTATTACAGTGATGGTGTACAATGTACAGGGGTGTAAGTGTTCAAACTCTACAGACGTGGTCTGCACATCCCGAGACTGAATGGATTGGCTCTGTCCTGACTGAGACACATTCACTATGTAGCCTGTGATGTTGTCTCCTCTGCTGCCACAGGGGATGGGGTTCCAAGTGACACTGATGCTACTGGCTGTCACTCTACTACTATTGAATGTAGGTGCAACATTAAGACCTAATTGGAAGGCAACGTTTACACAAGGGGGAATCAACAAATGTGCCGATCTTTCAACAACAATTATACTGGCAAAATGTCTTTCTCACTTGAGACTGTCGGAATAGCTAATACATGGTTCATCAACAAAGCATTTAGGACTTTCTCTTACTTCTTTCAGTTGTAATCTGTGACTTGTATTCCGTGGGTCCATCACCAGCTTCATTTCTTGATGTAACACTTATCCTGTATGTAGAGTATGGATGAAGACCGTTGACAGTGATGGTTGTATCTGCAGTGTTCAGTGTACCACCGGAATGGTTACCCTCCTGACATTGGTCCAGGTTGATGAGTTCATAGGTCACCAGGTAATCAGAAGCGGGGCAACGATTGTTCGGGTTCAAGACAGGGGCTTTCCAAGATACTTTTAATTTATCTGGTTGTTGTTTCCTTTTGACGGTCAAGCCGGTAACAGCATCTGGAACTTTGAATGGCCATATACAAAACAGACAATATGTTTTGTTTAGAAAAAAACATGTATTAATATCAGTTATATTATTACAATCATGTTATTATAAGCTGTAATTGATTTGCTGAGGGGCCCGTAAACACCTAAACCTTTTTACGATTTCAAAGGCCGTCTGGTAGGGTTTTCAAATCCTTGACTAGCAAAGGGGCAGGTTTAAACGTCAAAACATGAAATGAAACAGGAGATTTATATGTTTTCGTGATTTGAACTCCACTAAGTAATGTTTCATACACTTTGTTCATGGCACAGGAAGAAGTAAGGGCCTAGAGAAGATGTCAACTTCGAAATGCTAGCTATGGTTTTGTACCTTTTCGCATTGCGGTAATGATGACGTCTCCTTAATGCACAGCTACTCAAACTTTATCTTAAAGTAGAGCTCGCACAATATACTAGAAACAATAGGCTGTTTATATAACAGCATTTTGTAATAAAAAAGAAAATATTTGCTTCGCATGAAAGCGTTGTATTATATTGTTTATTAACCTCGTTTTGTTGTAGTTTGCCTAGTATTATTGGACCACGGCCCTCCTCCAATACTGGTCGAAGCTCTTACTTGAAATAGATATAAAGTGCACGGTGTCAGGGAAGTAATCCGTATAAATGTATTTGTTGTTGTGTTAGGTTTGCTGAAGTTGGTATCACTTTGTTCTCGATAACTGTATTTGTACTCCGTTATTCTGCCACCTTTTCTTCCACAGGGAAGGTCCCAGGCAAACTCAATGTGTTCTGTCGATGTTGAGTTGACATATACAGTTGGTGCTTTTGGTTCTGTTTGGAAGACCACAATACATATTTAATCAAAATAATCCCTTTACAAATAGAGTTGTACATGCATTTGTACAGTCCTTTGGCTACATAAATCAGGACAATTGCAAAAAGCAAAACATTATTTTTCAAAATACCCCAGCAACTCTTACTTGATTGTTTTGTTGTTATGGTACTGGTGAAGGGGGTACAACTTCCAACTTGATTTCTCGATGTAATTTTCACCCTGTACGTTGAGTACGCCTCCAATCCGTCAATGATGGTTGTAGTGGCGGTTGTATTCAATTTGTCAATACTCTTATTGACCCTCTTACATTGCTCAAGGTATATGAGGTCATAGGTCACCAGGTAGTCAGTGGCAGGACAAGGATTTTGGGTGTCAGTACGAGGAGCATCCCAGGATAGCGTCAGTTTAGTACCCTTCGTGTGGGAGACTGTTACGTTAGTTACAGGTTTGGGAACTTTAAATTAAGAACAAACGGATTAAACTATGAATACAAAATATTTGAAAACCTGCACATTACAGCGTAAGACGAAATTGCAATACAATCTCCCATGTCAACTCCCTTGTTGAGAATCAACTCAATAGAAATATTTTTGAACATTGTCATAATATTTAAAATTATGAAATAGTAACTGAAATTTGCAGATTAAACACCATGTCTGTGCAATTGTTGTTATCAAGTAATCTGCTCATAAAATACAAGTTGGTTTAAGTACTATTTTCGCGTTTTCATCAAATTTGTTTTTGACTTTTAGCTCATTGGATAATAGGGCAATGCAAGACAATTTATCAGCAAGAATGAAATTGAAAAAAATAAGGTGAAAAAATTTGCTTGATTATAACCTTTAACTTTTTTTCATTTAATAACACAAATCACACAAAATATGTATACTCAAATTTAGCTTTTCAGAAATTTGCTTACCCGTTGATTCAGCAGTTGTGTAAGGTATTATACTGTCATTTCCGATGCCTTTACTTGTTTGTGCAGCAACTTTGAATTGATAACGTGTGCAATGAGACAAGCTTAGGTTAAGTTTGACAGTTGTACCCTCAACCGCAACTCGTTCCACATCACTGTCTTGATCATCAACCACCTTATAGACGTAGTTCACAATATTGAAGTCTTTTCCCGAGCAACTTACCGGCTCCCATGATAATGTGTGAGTGAATAAACCACCACCAGAATAAGAAGACACATTGAGAAGTTGCGGTCTCAAGTTAGGATCTGAAATGAGTTGGAACGTGTTTTTGTTATGCGTAAAAAGATAAAATCAGAGCAGTGAACATGACTCGCTTTGCTGTTCACTGCCCAATGAGTGAAATTAGGGCACCAAAGCATTGATACAGAAGGCCTGTGAGACCACAGCTAATATGCAGACATCCTCAGAGAGACACTGGACTGCATGAAGACGACATGCAGAAGGAAATGCCGAATAAGAGACAGTGGCAGACCAGCATCATTCAGGAACAACACCCACAAGCATGTAGGCGAGCAAAATGTTTAAATTTCTGAAAAGTTTATTAAACAACTTGGGTTGGAACAAAGAAGCAAAAACTGGAGCGGGACTTGAACCAACCACCTCCAGATTAACGTACCGGCGCTCAACCAACTGAGCTAGCCAGCCCTATGCTGTCGGTCTCCCTATTAGTCAATATCTTTGTCGGGGGTGCCAGTCAGAAGCGATTCAACCAACCATTAGTTACTGTGTAGCCATAGCCTTGACTGCAAGGCTGTGTGTAATAGTTTGCTTACTATAAAGCTAAAAATGTGCATAACCACAGCCGCACGAATGCAATGCCCGAATGCAATGCAACTCCTGTTCCGGTCCCCCGACTGTCTTTAAACAGCACACCACGCTCTCACCCAAGGAAGCACACAAACGCCCGTTTCCACAGTCCCACACACACCGCTATTGTCCACACACCTCTATCGCCCACAATCCTAGCCCGTGAGCCGTCAGGCTCACAGCCTTGACGATCTTGTACACTTCCGGGTCTTGCGGTTATGGTAATGAGTGCGCTCTACTTGTAATAAAAGGCTCTTGATTGGCCATTGGAAGTGGTCATGTTTAATAAGGAAATAAAAGAGTGGCGACGAGTTCTTAAACGGCTGTTTAAAACCGGCAGGGTCGTGGCTCGGGCCTTTATCGCACGACCACGACCCTGCAAGGTTTTAAACGGCCGTTTAAGAACGAGTCACTACTTTTTTATTCCCATTCATAAATGCCCTTTTGTTAAAAAGCGAAATTATAGACAATCTGTGACAATCTGTACATTTTGTACATTTTCAAAAACTTTTTGAAAAGTTATGTTTGGTGCGCCTTGGGTTGTGTGTACGCGCGTGTAAAAATAGATTACGCGCTGGTACTAATAGCTATATTGCGTTCCGCGTAATCAAATTGGCGTACCGTGAGCTTGCGCGCCCAACACGCGAAGCCAGCCGGTTATAAACACTCTTGGCCGTGCTTTATCATCTGTTTAAACACCCCACGTGACATGCTCTCCACCAATAGGAATAGCGAAACTGTCTGGGGTATTTATGAATAAACATTATGAATATGTAAGATTACTCTAGCGCCCGCACACGACAGTGTGTGATTGGCTATTAAGAATGATGTATTATTCATGAAATAAATCTTTGCATATCCACTCACCCCCCCCATTTTCCACGGATTTGCGAAGAAAAACAATGAAACACATAAGACACTCGGTTTACAAGATCGTCAAGGCTGTGAGCCTGACGGCTCACGGGCTAGGATTGTGGGCGATAGCGGTGTGTGGACAATAGCGGTGTGTGTGGGGGGGGGGGGGGTGTACAGGCGCTGTGTGTGTGCATGGTGAGAGTGCGGTGTGCTATTTTTTTTTAGAGTCAATAGGGGGACTGGGGTTGTATCGCATTCGGGCGGCTGAGGTTTAAGTATCCTTGCTCTATGGTTTTAGCTAGAGTACTTGTCTACACAGCCTTGATATCAAGGCTAGTGTAGCCAGGGATCACACCCAAGTTTACAATACAACCTGGGAAGCGGCAGCCACGGGATCACTTTCAGGGGATGCGAAGTTAAAAACCACAAGGAAAACTGACTGGGTATATTTTGTAACAACTTGGGTTAGAACAAAGACACATTGACTGGAGTGGGACTTGAACCATCGACCTTCGGATTAGCTCCAGTCATTTTGTCTTTGTTCAAAACCAAATTGTAAACAAATGTACTTACTTTTTTAACAGTTTGGGTTTGAACAAAGACAAATCGACTGGAGTGGGACTTAACGGTTGAATGGCTTCTTACTTAAGTTGATCCCGTGGCTGCCGCTTACGGGGTTGAATCGTAAACGTGGGTGTGATCCCGTGCTACACGGCAGTTAACGGTTGTATGGCTTCTGACTGGCACTCCGAACAAAGATATTGACTAAAAGGGAGACCGCCAACATAGGGCTGGATAGCTCAGTTAATAGAGCTCTGGTACGTTAATCCGAAAGGTTGGTTGAAGTCCAGCTCCTGTCAATTTTCTTTGTTCAAACCCAACTTGTTAAACAAATTACCCAGTCAGTTTCCCTTGTGGTTTATTACTTGATAAAGTTTATTATACAACTTTCGAATATAAGATTATCTGATTATCTCAATGATTTATATAAACTCGGGCAAAGACGACAGTCCTAAAGTGGATTACCAAGTGAAAGAGTGAATTCAAGTCATCCCTTATTACTGGCCATAACATGAATGCACGTACCTAATGTTGTGCAAGTCGTATTACAGGAAGGTTTAGTTCCAAAGTGAAGACATTGCTCTGTTGAATAAAAACACGCTGGTAAAACATGAACGTTGTTGATTTAATTGCAAAAACGTCCCGAGATAATATTTCGGAATTTAACCTTGATCACATTGCCTGGTATCGGATTGACCTGTTAATCCATTGCATGATGCCTCGTAGCGCAGTGATCAGTTTGAGCGTAGTTAAAGCCGAGAGTCCCTGCTGCACACGGTTCTGAAAAGGGCCGTGACCGAATTGGTGCTTCACGACTTCTCCTGGATCACCATGTTATCATGCATGAAGTAACTCTATCGGCAAAGTACAATACCTTCACTAAACATCAATTATACAAACAAAAGTGATTCGATACTTATTCTGCTTTCAAGGTTCTTTGTATACAATTTTATATAGTAAATTACACTTTCAAACTTTTTGCGGCCATTTTCATATCAACTAATGCGTATTGGATTTTTACCATTGTTTAATAGTTGCATTTGTTAAAAAATAAATGTTCAGCTGTATTCCATACCTTGACAGTTATCTCCTTTGTAACCTGCTTCACAGCTTCCGTTACATTGACCTGTTGTTCCATTACATGACACCCCATCGGCACAGTGACAAGTCTGGGCACAGTTAAAACTGAAATTTCCTGCGGTACATTGTACTGAAAAGTAGGACGAAACGTCAAAGTAAATAAATAGTACATGTTGTATTTCTCAAATTTCAAATTTTCAACTTGATTCCTTACGTTGACAGTTATCTCCGGTGTATCCTTCCGCACAGTTTCCATCACATTGACCAGTCGTTCCATTACATGACACCCCATCGGCACAGTGACAAGTCTGGGCACAGTTGGCACCGTATGTTCCATCAACACATTCTGAAGAAGTAACATTAAGAAATAAAAACACGAAGTAAAACACTACATGTTTTAATTATGCGCATCTGTCCATTTGAGCCTGTCTTCTACAGATTTGGTAAAATACTTCAACTTCAGCAGCTCCAAGCGTAAAGATCGAAAATGTTCCGATCTGTTCTTTTAGAAGTTAAATAGGAGCAGTTTCCAAGACACTCCCCAAAGTTATACATACAATACTTAAATAAACAAAAAGAACTTGAAAAAACCCACCCCGTAAAAGTTGGCGGTTTCACCCTACCTGTTAGATACAGAGGCCAACAGAGAACATGTAAAATTTGCGAAGAGCCATGAGGATATTTGGCTAGAGAATTCCCAGCAAGAGGAAGGTGTTTTGTGTGCGGAAGCTTTAACCACCGGGCAAACTGGCACGACGCTGACAACGACGCATCTACAACAAGGGGTCTGCCCAGGAAGACGAGAGAGAAAGTACACCAGTTATATTTGTACCAAGAGAAAGGCCAAGAAATCTAGACAACAAAGATGATAAAGAAGAAAACATCGCAGACCCAGTCGCTACTGAAACCAAAGAAACAACTACAAAGAAAAAGAAACCTATGGGTTTTGGGGATGTGGCCATGAGAGAGGAGGAGACACGGAAACGAGAGAGGGAAGAGGGATCTAGTGATGAAGGACAAGAACAATGGAAACAATACCGAGACGAAGAGGGTGAAAGCGAAAATGGCTCAGACATGGAGACACAAGACGAAGAAAGACAAGCACCGGAAAAACCAGACCAGCAACCCCAAAATGAACCAGACCAAAGACCTGACCAGCGATTTTGGGAAACACCTTACCAAGGATCCAGAGTGGAAGCCATCCAACAACCCCAACCCCAACCCTCGACCTAAACGGGCATCCAAACAAGACCACATATCCCAGGAAAAACCTGACCAACGACCTCAGGAGTATGATGAGCAGCGACCCAGGGATACTCCTGACCAGCGACCCAGGGACACCCCTGACCAGCGACCCCGGGACACTACCGACCAAAGCGACCAAATACCTCCAAAGACACCCTACCGACGTCGATGGGAAACAATCAGACAGCGACAAACATCAGACCAAAGACCTCGTGAAGCACAGGACCGGCGACACTGCGATACACCTGAACAACGAACCCAGCAAGACTCACAAGAAGACAGTTAAGGAGATTTTGTTACATGTGTAAGAGGAGGGGTGCGGCGACTTCGAAAGAAGCGAACATCATGGCCAAGAAAGGACAATGACGACGCAAATGTACTTCGAGCCAACCCAGTACTTCGAGCCAACCCAATCAACGAGGGAGAGGGAGAGGTAAAAGTACTTAAATAATTTGTCTCTTTCTAGTTTGTGTTTCATTTATGCTAAATGGCCATTTTAATTCTACTCTGTGTCAATATGCTGAAAATGATTACCCTTAACTTTAACGGTCTTCGTAATAATTTAAAACGGGAAATTCTCTTTAACCATTTGTACAGAGAAAAATATGACATCATTTGCATTCAGGAAACTCATAGCGAGATCACTGACGAAACTATTTGGAAAAATGGTGGGGTGGAGAAATCATTTTTAGTCATGGAACACGAGACTCCAGGGGGTAGCCATTCTAGCATCTGGCCGGAGTGGAACTGGATTGGCCAACCCTGGTAATGACAAGGAAGGGAGGGTCATCACGTGCAACATATCATGGAAGGGGATCCTTCATTTATGCTTCGAATGAAATGTATGCTAGAACTGCCTTTTTCAAGACTATGTCAAAGTATTTATACGAGGGTAGTAATTGGGTTATAGCTGGGGATTTTAATTGTCAAATTGATTTGGAGACAAAAAAAGACAAGAGCGTTTTGGACTTTACTAAAATTATTAATGAACACGATATGGTGGGTACTTGGAAAACCTTGTACCCAAAAGAACAAGGTTTTACCTTTTTCATAAAGGCTTAAAATGAGTAGCAGAATTGATTATATATTAATTTCCCGCACATTGTTTTCCTTTTTTGACTAATGCTAATGTAAGCTCCTTGGGCTTGACTGATAATTTTGCTGTTATTTCTAGATTTGAAAAATGTGACATTATTCGAGGTCCAGGAAGATGGATTTGTGATAACCACCTTCTGAAAGACGATCAATGCACTGAAAGAATTATCAATTTTTTGACCTATTGAAAAACTAAAAAAGTTAATCATGATAATCTTTTGATTTGGTGGGATTATGGAAAAGGGCAGCTCAAAGATATTATCAGAAACTAGGGATCCGAAAAATACAATAAGGACAAGAAATACAAAAACCGCCTTCAAAAAGATCATACCAAACAACTGAATTCGATAAAACCCAACTCGCACATCATTGAGGAAATTGAACACAAAATTTAAGCTTTAGAGCTTAATGATCTGGAAAAATCTAGGTTGAAATCTCACATCGATAAAGTAGATGGTGAAAGACCGACCATTTTTTTCGATGCACTGAACGTCAAGTATTGAATAATAGTCTGATTAATCATTTAGTTGATGCCAATAGTAATTACTTTGAAGGTTTTGTGTCTGTGTGTGATTGTGTCAATTCCTTCTATAGAACCCTTTACACTAGCGACGGTATAGATAACAAAAAGTATGAAGATATTTTAAATGGTGGTAGATGGCTTTGTTTTTGAAGAAAATGTCAAAGATGATTTAAGTAGTGATTTTAATGAAAACGAAATTTCTAATGCAGTTAACCAAATGAGTAATGAAAAATCCCCGGGTTTAGATGGTCTGACAGCTGAATTTTACAAATTGTTTTGGCAACTTTTGAAAAATGATTTTAAAGATGTTGTTAATGAATGTAAGCATAAGGGACATCTCCCGTGCTCTATGAATGATGCTATTATCCGTCTTAATTTTAAAAATAAAGGAGAAAGAATTAATAGACAAATTGGCGCCCTATCAGCCTTCTCAATGTAGATTACAAGATTATTTCCAAGATTATCACCAATCGTCTTCAAAAACTTATGCCTTTCATTGTCGACAAAGACCAATCTCGTGGGGTCAAGGGAAGGAACATCAATCATAACCTTATGACACTTAGGGATAGTATGTATTACATTAACAATGAAGACGGACCGGGTGCTTTGTTATGTGTTGACCAGGAAAAAGCTTTTGATAGAATAGAATGGAAATACTTGTTTAGTATAATGGAAAAAATGGGCATTCCTCAAAGTCTTATTAGTTGTGTTAAAATATTGTACAGCAACCCTGTAGTAGTGTTTAGTTAATCAATTTATAACTGAACCATTTTGTGTTACACGGGGAATTATACAGGGTTGCCCTCTATCCCCATTGCTATATTCGATTTGTGCAGAGGGTTTAGCTTGTTTAATAAGGAAAAAATATTGGTATTAAAGGTGTATCTCTCCCCAATAGTGATAGGTCCCTTTAAATTGGTTCAGCATGCTGATGAAACCACTATTTTCATCACAGAAGATAACGATTTCAACGCTCTGGAGAACATTTTTGACACTTTTAGCAAAGGCTCGGGATCCACAATTGATCTTCAAAAGTCTCAAGGCCTTTGGCTGGGTACATGGCAAAATAGAAAGGACAAACCTGGATCTTTTGCTTGGGCTAATGACCATCTGAAAATGTTGGGTATCTATTTTGGTAATGACGATAACACAGATAGAAATTGGGCTCCTCGTATAGGCAAAGTTGAAACTGGTTTATCACCCTCAAAGGAAAATCGTTAGTTTGTAATTGGTTAATAGGGTCAAGTTTGTCCTACTATGGTTCTGTTCTGTCTTGTCCCCAAGAATACATAAATCAAATGGAAATACTTAATAAGTGGTCTTTCTATTGGGACAGAAAAAATGACAAAATTAAGCGAAGTACATTGTGTAGTCCGACAAAGAAAGGGAGTACAGGCATAATAGACATTAAGCTTAAACTTCAAGCTCTTAAAATGAATGTTTTGAGGAATTATAGAAAGAGTGCTGGTAAATGGAAACATCTTTTTGAATATTGCCTTTTTAAAGCTAGTGGTGAAAACAATCTTGGCTGGTTCATCCTAACTTGTTTCAAGGCAGTCGTTGCTAACACGCAAACATTTTATAAGGCTATAATTAACGGTTTCCGTCAAACAAAAGTGACCGTCCGTATAACAATTTCAATTGTTTCAATGAACCTTCTAATTTGCCATTATGGAACAACACCATCATCACCGACAACCAAGACAAGATTTTAGATAGTTCTATAATTAAATCACAGGGCATCCTCCATCTCAAACAGATAATTGAAGACAGAAAGATTATTCCATTTGATAATTTAGCAAAAACATGTAATATTTTTCCCATTAATTCCGGGGGTATTGTAGAGCGTTTAAATAGCAACATTAAAGTTGAGTATGTTAGTGAGACGAGGAAAGGCCCCCGAATCACTTCCTTATTAGTATCACACTAGACGACAAAATGAATGATGTCACTGTAGATTTAGATCAAATGAATGTTAAATGTTGTTATAACAAATTAATTGAACAAAATTACAACCCGCCAGGTGTAGAGAAATTCTGGGGCAATCTTTCCCCTGCTCAGACTCTCAATTGGAATGATATCTGGAACAAATGGGGGTGCGAAATTCTTGATTCCGAACACAAAGATTTATTGTTCAAACTAAAACACAAAATTCTTCCCACAAAAGACAAAGCTTTAGAATTATGGCATAACTCAAGATGACAAATGTCCTCTGTGCAAAGTAAATACTAAAACTATTGAACATTTATTTATTGAATGCAACAAACACGCTGAGGCTTGGTTGTTTGTTAAAAATCGTATACGTAAATAGACCAGTAATAGCACCTTTTGTTTAAATGATGTCAACAGAATGTTGGGAGTGGGTATCACGGATCAATTGTGCCTTTTTTGATAGCACGTTTAAACCGAACGATGTGGAAGGTTAGATGTAAAGAAGCTTACGGAGGAAACAACAATTGTAATTGTTGGCTTTCTTACACAGCTAGCCTTCGTAACTTTCTGTCCTTGGAAAGAAAAAGACTAGAAGACGATTCGTTTAACCGTTTATATTGACGTAACAGTTTACTTTGTTGTATTCAATACGACCACTAAAAATTTAGTTTCTAAGTCATTCTGCTGAATTATGTGCAAATCCATTGTTTCTTGTGTCTAATTTTACATTTAAACGTGTAATAACTTGTTAATCTGCAGCATGTAAATATTGTAAATTAATGTTTTTGTGTTTCTTTTATGAGTAAAATTTTAATTGGTTCTTTGTGCAGGCAATGAAATAAATGGAGCTGTATAGCTCCACTTTCACGAAAAAAATAAATAAAAATAAGTACAGAAATACAAAAGTGAATAATTAAAAACAAAGAAATGCATTAATGAATAAATGTTATAATGCTTGGTTATTTGTCGAAAATTATATTAAAACGTACTTGGTATGAACAAGAGTGAGGATGAAGTTTTGCTTTTGTTTGGTAAATTGCATGGATTTATTTGGAATAATCGATGAGAAGTATCGACTTGGGAAACAACAAACAAGCAAGCAAACAAACTAACAGAAAAAACGAACAAAGGAATGACCGAACGAACAACAAACAAACAAATAAACTCACAGTTGTGTTTCGGAAAAGAACCGATGATTTAACAACTAATTTCAGGTAAAGGAGATCAGAGTATACTGCTCGAAACTTGGAGTTGTTACTGGATAGCGTGCACGTTTACGCATAAAAGGAGAACCGCTTGGAAAGCCGATTTATTGTTCAACTCAATCCTAAACAAATCACAAAACTCAACATATTTAGAGAAGTACGCAATTCATCACAAACGCAGCGATTTTTTTTCCTTTGTTAGATGATGCCAACGATTATAGACTGCAGAAAGCGGAGGATCGGGAATTTGGGCCGCAATGTAAAATGAGCACTGTACGCCATTTCAGCAAGCAACTCTTGTGATTCAAAAAAAGATCAGTACAGCAATGATCAGTGCTATCAAAAACATTTTGCTTGCTGAAATGGCGCTCATGCACATTTCACGTTACAATAGTACATATAGCTCAATTTCTCCATCATGAGCTTTCGACACTCTTGAATCTGTGGATGGTACCTTCTTTGCAGTCCAGTCCTTTGTAACCGGTTGCACAACTGCAACCATAAGGGTCAGGTAAACAGAACAGTAATCCCTCGCAGGAAGAAGCTCCCACTACGTCCGAATCACACTTGAAGTTTCCTCTTTGGCCAAAGGTATTTCTTCCATGTACTAAATGGGTATCAAGTACATTTACAAAATTAAAGATATACAACGGTAATTGTTCAGATATTACTTTGCTGTTTTGACGGAAGTCACCCATTTTTCTAAATGACCATCAGTCTTTAAATGTTAGGACATATCTGATGGTTGGTTGGTGCTCTTATGGGGCGTGGGGTCAATCAATCCATGTCAGTTCAACACAACCATATGCTTTATATTATGTTATAGTGGTTATAGACACGCAAAAAAAAATGCGTTTCACCTTATTTAACTACGTGCTTATATTATAGTAAAACAAACTATAACATATAACTATACCATTCATGATCATTTTATACTTGGTAATTTGAGACATCCCCATATAAACTGAAGTTTAAGTATTCTATGTTATATTGTTTTGTGTCATGAACAGTAGATAGTCGTATTGTGCTTTTGTATGTTTTACGTTCGGAGTATGTATTTCCTTAATGCGTTTTTAATACAGTGAAGCTCTAAACATCAGTATTTACATCTAGTTTCAACTTGAAACCGTTAAAATATTGATAAAGCTTGTTTATGATGTTATTAGCTAAACTTGTCGAATTAAGCAGGGACGTTGAAAGTGTGTCGTAGTTTTATTTTAGCAAATGATTCTGGGCCAATAAGCAAAATTAGAGTAGAAACAAACATTTAATTACAGAACAATCTAGAGATATGATCAATACTAACATGATTCCCAGGTTGCGCCACTGAAACCAGGTGGACAAATACAAACACCACTGACGTCATCACACACTCCGCCATTTAAACAGATCATGCAGTAACCTAGACAATCAGGCTTCCCCCATTTGTTTTCTTGACATCCTGTAGCAAAATAATAGTGAAACTTTGAGGAATGATGACAAACTTTACATTTAAAATGTGTGTAAAAGCGTGGGCCATTTTTTGCTGAGATACTGGAAATTGTAACCTCAGAGAATGTTTGGGAAATATGGTTTTACTTTAAAAAAAGACTACATTCAAAAGGCTTTAAAAACATGAAACTAAGCGCAAATCATAATTTCGAAATTGAATATCCCATTATATAATAGTATCTAAACTGTGTATACAACGTCGGTCTTGAGTTTCTTTCGTTTGCCACTAAACGGACGAACATGAAATACGGAAAAGGAGGAAAAAAACCTTTTCTAACTCCATGGTAAAAACGTGCAAGTAGGCTTGCTTTTTTTTACTAGCAAGCAAATCACAATGTCTACGCAATAGTGCTTGCAACAAATCGGCTTTTAGAGGGGGAGGACGCACACACTAGCCGCTTATATAAAGAAATCATTCTAGCGAGACTGTTCGCATAGTTTTAAACATTAATTTTACACGGTTCAACATTTGCTTTATTTGCCTTTTAACAGTAACAGTTTTACCCTTTTTGTAAGGGAATATTGGTCGGCTTGTTCAACGCTTGCTGTTTTTATAGATCCGGAATGGACATTTTAAAACTAAATCTACAATTTGGTATTTTGCGGTCTTCTTCCTCATATTTTGTACTTAAAGTTTGTCACACAGTCTGTTTGTTTTGTCCTCGCCCGTATCTTTTCCCTACTGACCTCATCGTCTGTTATATATTCTTAATTGGTGAAAACCTTTCATAAATGGAAACTTGTTTAACCTAGTTTGTTAAACGTTTGTTAAACCCAAACGGTATTTGAAGCTTTTGATTGCATTTATCATTAAATCTTCTTGATTCTTTGTTCTTTTAACCAGAGTCATTTTGTTTTATTATTTTTTGCATCTAAGAAATTTCAGGCCTTTTGAACACATTTTTTTCACGGATAGTTTTGAGATTTTAAGATCGTAACAACAATTACCTTATGTTTGTACATCGAATGGCTATTCTTTATATTGCAATCATAATATTGAACATTGGACATTCACGTTCGTTTGAGCAGTGAATGTCTCTATTTTATTTGGACACTGGACATCGAAACACAGGTTTTTACAACAAATGTACACTTAATAGTTTTATATCGGACAATAGGAGATCCACTTATATATATAATTGCACAGTGAATGTGTACTATCTTAACATCGGAGACACCCCTCAACGTTTTTTTCCAGGATTTTCTACTTTATCTCGACGTAGACATTCATGTTGGTTTGTAGAACTAATGTATACTTGCTTTCATCGCACACTGAGCGTTAAAAACAACAGCATCAAGTTTACGGCAGGAGTCTGGCTGAGAACCGGCCGCTCCTCTGACAAACTTTGCTGTGCAGGTATTGTTTTCGTCAAAATTGTTATTATTATTATTCTTTGTTTCCACCTAAATTCCATAGCAATTGTACACGTTTTTTGTTTAAACCTTATATCCTAGAGGGTAAATATGAAAGATTTAAATCATATATCAAATTGAAGCTTAGAACATAAACTTAAACCTCAATGTAAAAACAATTAAAATTCTTAATTAATTAGCCACTTTACAGCGAGGTGAATATTTAATTAGCCAACCTTGTTGAGACCATATCTCAATAAGTATACCGCCGATCATCAAACTTTTATAGTTTTAGACTTATGAGATGCTGTAGATGTGCTTTCCGGCCTAAAATAACGAACGACGTCACACTGACGTCATTTATTGCACATTTCCGCCCGTGTACAAAGCTCAAATTTGACGTCCTAGATTACACAAACGTCTCTTAAAACAAGTAAGATTGTATTGACCTTCAGTTTAAAAGCATTAAAACTTATCAAAACATTGTCAGTAAAAAAAAAAACCAAATTCTCAGGCAAATTTAACGCCACGGGTACTTTGCCTATAATCTGTGAGTTTATAAATAAAAAAGGAGTCAAGCGCTAAAAAAAATTAACTAATGAGGGCGTTATACGAGTTTAACGGTGCTCTTGCTTGCTTTTTAAAAACTTGATCAAATCCTACCCATTTGTGACCCGTGTTTTTGCGTTGTTTGTATGTAGAGTGTATTATAAAGAATCATTCCTGCGCCGACTAACACAAGTCTACTTTCATTCACAAGAATCGAGAAGAATTTTTCTTGCTCTCAGCGCAGAGCGTCGTGTGTCCATTCAGATCTTATCGTTACTCAGGTATCAGCAGCGTGAACGTAGAAAAATAGAACGCCGTGTGTTGGGACGATGTTGCCCGCGTGACAGACTTGTCTGCGCTTGGGTCCCGTTCACCGGAAAACGATCTTTTAGGTTTCTTATGCAAACGCATTACTTGAAGCTGAATCGTGAAGGAAACAAGGCTACGTTTTTAAGGTTCTTGTGCGAATGCATTACTTCGGGAAATCACTCTATGTAGCAAACAACAAACCTGTTGGGGTTGCAATGAGGCTCGAATTGTAGCTGAATGGGGAAAGTTGTAGACAAGAAAAAATACATTTTTCATGGGTGTGCATGAAGCGCCAAAATTAACAATAAAGTAATATCCAATATTTACTATTTTAGCCCAACAAAAACGTTCAGTATTAAAAAGAAACAACAAATGTTAGTACAATAGCATAGACCAAACATTTGTGGCATGCACTGAGATGTTATCAGTGGAAAACAGGCGTAGTAACATATTTATAATTCGTTTTGAATTAAGAATTTGTTTCGAATTCATAATTCGTTTCGAATTCATAATTCGTTTCGAATTCATAATTCGTTTCGAATTCATAATTCGTTTCGAATTCATAATTCGTTTCGAATTCAAAATTCGTTTCGAATTCATAATTCCTTGATAAGAGTGGTAGTTCGTGTGATGTACTAACTTATTAACTTATACCGCATTTAATTTTGTATCGTAACAACAATAACATACACGATATATATTTTTTTTTTTACAATTACAATTTTAATACAACAGCATAGACCAATCTTTACTAACTGACTTGTGAGACCTGTGATTTGTGGCTTTACTTACTAAATTGTGAGACCTGTGGTGTGATTGCTTTACGTACTAAATTGTGGGACCTATTCCATGATATACAGTCTTGTGTGGTTTGCGTACTAACTTGTGTGACCTGGACCCAATTTCATGACTCTGCTTACCGTAGGCAATAAATCGACGTTTACGGAAACGGAAGCAGATAATTCCGTGCTTACGTCAAGCGTATTTCTCGTGTGTACTTAACGTAACTAGGCATTCTTCGCTTACACAGCTAGCGCAGAAATTCGACGATTGCAAATAAGCGGAGAATGACCGTAAGCATGGATTTCGGCAGTAACCAGAGCCATGTAATTGGGCTCATTCGTTTAAATGAGGGGTAGTTCACTTTATCCACTAAGTTGTGAGACCCAGGCCCAAATACATGGCTCTGCTTACCAAAAGCAAAGAATCATCGCTTACGGCAGCAGAGACTTCCGTGCTTACGTTAAGCGTATTTCAGGGGTTAGCAGATAATTTTGGCTTGTAGGCGTGTGTACTTCATGTAACTAGGCAATTATTAAAGTCAATATTTCGCGGCACTTTTTGATTGAATTGTTTTACGCTTATCCGAACTGTAAAAACGTAAACGTTTAACTGGTTGATCGGTTGGTTAACCATGTAACCGTCACAGGCTTAGTATGCATACTAACTTGTAAGACATGTTCCTCAATAACAAAATTTCGAGTAAAAAAAACCGTTAACACAACTGCGTTTGTGATAAAAAACATTGCCTCTTCAGTGCAACATTTGCTCTGCACAATCACCCTGCAAAATAAATGAGCATGTGCAATCGAATTGTTGTGTAACGCCCTCTAGCGTTCAATGTTTCTTGCATTTATTACCTCCAGCACAGTTTTCATATAACAAAGACTACAAGCCTGATTGGAAACGATAATTATGTGCATTTCAAGTTCTTTTCAGTTATAGACTCATTGAGCATTGAAGATTGAACTTGGGTTACCGTGACCCCATGTTAACCTTTACTTCTGGATCAACCAGAAGTGGGACCATTATCTCAAGAACTACACAACCCATGTTCCATTTCTTTTCATTATAAGATCCTTTGAACATTAAAGATTGAACTTGGGTTACCGTGACCCAATTTTGACCTTTACTTCTGGGTCAACCGGAAGTGGGACCATATCTCAAGAACTACACAACCGATTTTACATTTTTTTCCAGTTTTAGACCCCTTGTGCATTGAAGATTGAACTTGAGTTTAGTCAAAGCACAACAAAACGGAACAGCTTTGTGTTTGTTCACAAACACCTAATGTCTAGTTATCACTTTTTTTGTAGACACCCACAAAAGTTTGTACCAAAAGGAATGTCTACCTTCGTCGCAGAATGGAGTATTCAGGGAGTATTATTTGGTCAACAGTTTCCAGGTTTTCAGGGCTGAATAAACGTATCTAATTTCTAATTTCTGAACTATCTATCGTCCTATAGAACGCAAAGTTGACCAACAGTTATTATATTGTACTATACAGTATTGCATTACCCTTCCTTCTCGCTTATTGTTCCACTTTTTTCTCTCCCCTTCCCCTCATCTGTATTCCTCTCGTTTTTATTTAAACAGTTACTTTGTTTGTGTGACAAATTTGACCGGCAGCATGTACACCGGCAGCCCCGGATCCATGCATGAATATTTTTAATATTAACAAACTTATGTTGGCTATTTAAGAAGTCGGTTTTACGAAACAAATGGACGTCGTATTAGATTAACGTGAACTCGTGACATAAAGAGAAAAACGCTTACTGGAGTAAAAAACATTGCGTAGACAAATTCAGGTAATTAATATGACGTTATGAGCATGGAGATCGAATGGCCGTCTGTTTCCACATTTGTATCGATTTGTTTGTATCTTTGTTTATGTGAAGAGTCCTTCATAGGGTAAGTCACTACTGCATTTAGTACATCCTTATTGACTGGTATTATCCAATGCAAATAATGTTTTACCTCTGACAAGTAACCTCATGAGCGCCTGTTTGCCTTCACTGCGAACATCGGCTTGATGAACCTCGTATGTTCCAGCATGTGTGCTACTTGCTCCCTGGATATCGTACTGAATGTTGCCTTTATTGAACGAAGGATCGCTGCTATCCTGTCTCCAACGAGTAGCTGTCCGCGAGCCCGTAACAGTAACTGTCAGACGTACATCATCCCCCGAGTTTACCGTCTGGCTTATAGCAGTTGGCAGAAAGTCAGCTGCATAAGAGAAATACAACATTAATTTAATTCGGAAAGTCTACATGTCAGTGACATAACCAGCGAGGGGGAAGGGGTGGAAGGCTTAGAAACATTTCCCCAAACGAGATTTGTTTACATATGAAGAAAATTAACTAACCACAAAAACCGAAAACAAAAACACGAAAACAGATGTCAGGTTTAAACACAACAACTGGATTTTTGGAAAAAGAAAAATACATCTTATAATGTTTCAGCGTTCGATTTGTCTTTTCATTTTTACTTCCACATCGATTTTTAAACAACTTATTCCAGCGCACATCTCACTACTTACGTTCAGTGCTAATAATAACAGTGCCAATGCTGGTCGACACATCTCTTGTTGTCGCTTGACAAGCATATACACCAATCCGTGAGACCCCGCCAGACGCCGGCATCCGTAGAACAGAGACAGAAACATCACCGTCAACAGCCGTTGGGTCCAAAGTGCTATTGCTTGGTAAGCTTCGGTCAGTTGTGACGAGGGTTCCAGTTGTGTAAGTGTACTGAGTACGAGCAATAGAGATATGTCCGTCCAAGTTGACAAAGAATCCAGCTATGAAGGTCTCCTCTGAAGAAAGTGGGACTCTTGGTTTAGTTACGCAAGTGAAATCATCCACGGCAAACACACCTACAATTCAAGCAGATTATTATTTTTGTTTCTCTTCCATCCAATGTCATTCTGTTTAAGTTAATCCTCGTTATACATTTGTATAGGTAAGTGCCTCAATTGAAATTTGTGTATAGTAACACCTTTTTCTTTCTAATGATTGTTTTAGCCTAAGCTAATTGTTGCTACAGTCTTTCGGCAGGTATGGTATAGGTCACTTCGTGGAAACAAACAAAAAACCACAAGGGAAACTGACAGGATACTGAGCTGTCTAGCCCCACGCTGGCGTTCTACCTATTTTGTCAATATCTTATTGATCCTGGTGTGGCAGTCAGAAGCAGTTTTGTAGTTGAGTCACCTGTGTCGAGTCCGAGTCCGAGTCACGAGTCATTAGGTCCGAGTCCGAGTCCGAGTCCCGAGTCACTTGGTCCGAGTCCGAGTCCGAGTCACGAGTCACTTGGTCCGAGTCCGAGTCCGAGTCACGAGTCACTTGGTCCGAGTCCGAGTCCGAGTCACGTGTCACTTGTTTAAATATTGATGGCAAACCATATGTTGTAAAATAAGCATTGGAAATGACAAAATAAAACACATTTAATTTAAACAAAGTTCTGTACCTGCAGTTACAATTTTATTTGAGGTTTAACTCCTTGCCCCTTATCCAGAATATCTTTTAAGGATTTAAAATGATTGTTTTTCTCTTCAAAATAACCAATTATGGACTGATTTATTTATTTCAGAAAGGTTAATAGCTAACAAATTTAAAGAAACTTTCTCTAAACCATAAACCTTTGTTCGCTACCTACCTTTCTGAAATAAATAAATCAGTATATAATTGGTTATTTTGAAGAGAAAAAAAAATCATTTAAAATCCTTAAATTCTTAAAAACTTAATCCTTAAAGACACTGGACACCTTTGGTAATTGTCAAAGAAACGATACGGGGCGGAACGGCGGATGCCATGATTAACAAAGTTTCCTGACCAAGTTTCGCGTGTGCGTGTTGATCATGTGTGGAAACTGGTGCAAATAACACACAGCCATCACAGTGGAATAATGCAAGCAGTGTTTTACAGGTACCAGACATGCCATTTCCCTGGTAATATGCACAATTGCTTCACGCAAGCAGTGGCTATGGTGTTAACGTTGACAGATAACCAGCATTAATATTGGTGTCGTGCATCTCAGTGTTATTGTGCGTATTGAACATACGAATCGAACATACACGCGCTGTATGTACAGTGCCATCTACTACACAATACTACTACAATAATCACGAACACTATTACTCGCAACACCATACTACAGTGTACTTCTTGTGCTAAGACGGTAATATTCCTCCATCCATGTGCACTCCGGGAATGACAATCGGATCATCGGAATCGTTTTTAATATTGAAAACAGGTATTGTTTGTGAAAATACGTGACTCGCAAGTCACGAGTCCTCGGGGACAAGTCCGAGTCACGATAGTCGAGTCCGAGTCCGAGTCTTTTGCAGACGTGACTCGAGTCAAGTCCGAGTCACCGAAATTGGGACTCGAGACGGACTCGAGTCCGAGTCCTGGACTTGAGTCATACAACACTGGTCAGAAGACATATAACTGTTAGTTGCCGTGGATCAAGGGATCACGCCCACGTTTACGATACAACACGGCAAGCGGAAGTCAGGGGAACACCTTAAGGGGATGCGACCTTTTTTGTGTATTTTAGATATCAAATAATAAACCATAGGAAAAACTGAATGGCTAACTTTTAAATGATTTGGAGTTGAACAACGAAAAATTGACTAGAGCAGGTATTGCCAACTACCTCCGGATTAACGTGTTTGCGCTCTACCAACTGAGCCATCTTGCCCTATATTGGCGGTGTTCCTATGTTGTCACGGGGCGCCAGTCGGACGCCGTACAACCGTTAAATGTATTTTAACATTTTACCCTGTCAGTCCCCCTTCTGGTTTATTATTTGACATCTGAAATAAAAGAACGCATCCCTTTAAGATGTTCCCCTGGTTGCCGCTTTTAAGGTTGTATCGGTAACCTGAGTGTCAAAACAATTCAATACGTTTAGCAAAACGAGATGGTTTGCTGAGCGTTTGTTATATTAGAGTGCAGAACAAGTCAGGACGAGTCAACCATTAAAATGAAGTAATGCTTAATTGCATAATTACTACTACTATTTTTTGTCTCTAAAGCTGATATTTTAAAATAAGCCAGGACTAAAAAAATGCAGTGACTAGTTAAAGGAACGGTATACAAAAGCTAAACAATAAACTCATGAGTATAAACTGAAACGTTTTTGTTGGGAAGGTAGTGCATTTAGGGAAGGTAGTGCATTCTGCTCTACCAGTCAGGCTCCAAATGAATGATATCCATGTCTACATCCTTACGGACTGTGAAGGGGTAACCCTATTTCAGCTTCAGGAGTAGGTGGCAACCCGATGAAGCGAGACAGTATCCCTTTACACATACACGTACATGACGTTGGTCTTGCGACAACCCAACACATGAATACATCGATTTGATGCACATCGGGTGCACCAAAGGCAAAACACTCTGACATCAGACGGCGAGCGAATCTGTGATGAGAGAACTCGAGCAAGGAGATCAAGTAGATCGCCGAGTTTAGATTGTTTTGACACAAAATCAAGACTCTTAAACATTCAATTTAAAGGGAACGCCCCTAGACCACATCTATGTAAAGTGACACCTATAGTTCTGTATTGCAAGAACAAGAACCCTAACCTCTACCCGTATCAGCGTTTAGAAAATGCACCGATGTGTTACTTCAGGTCATCACAACAACATCGATTAATAGCCTTTTGTCCGATGATGTGCCACGCCCGTACAAGTCCACCGCTCAAAAGGGCAAATTTACAACATGAAATTATTTTGCACTTACTACCGTCTTAAACATGAATAATGTAGTCAAAGTTTTTAAACGTATTATTGTCTCACAAAAGTACACAATTTTCTCTACGACAGCCACTTGTGTCCTAAGAGGCAGTCTGATTAATTATCGTGTCCGCCATAACAGCGAGACAGCTTGTCTCAGAGTTAAACGTGACACATTGCTTGCCCTTGATCAACAATAAGAGGCGATACTCCCCCTTGTTTTACTTCTCGCCTGCGTTCGACAGGATTGAGAAGTATATGTAATTATAATGCCTCTATGATCGCTCAGGTACCGATCTAAAATGGTTCTCCGCTTACCTTTGCGACCGTAATCAAGTTGTTGCCATTAAATATGTTGTTACTCACATGTTTATCCCCAGCTCTGGGATTGCACATTGAAAGTTTCATTTCAAAAGGTGGTCGCGCTTTTGAGATAGCCCCCCCCCCGATATTGCCAAAAATCTGGACATTAAATCCATGCATGAAAAATAATAACAACAAGAAGCAATCATGAGAAACGTTTCTGAACTGTCTTTATATGATCAAAAGCTGATGCACTTCTAACAAAGTAACCCAGATAACATTCATACATAGGGCCAACGTTGGTATTTGGTCGGCACCGTTGGCGTTGGTATTGTGTCAGCTTTTGGCGTTGGCCCCACATTGGCACTTCGTCGCCATGATCGGCGTTGGCATTATGTTTGTTTCTGACATTGGGCCGACGTTGGCTGTAGGTCGGCAGAATCACATTGGTTTTACATTGGCGTTCAATGTTAAGCCAACGTTGGTTTTTAGTAATTAAACAATACTCGGCATTGTGTTGGTTTCCGACGTAGGAGCAATGTTGGCTCTAGGTCGGCATTACCACATTGATTTTACGTCGGCACTCAATGTTGAGCCAACATTGGTTGATAATGGGGCAGCAATATCGGCACTGTGTTGGTTTCTGACGTAGGAGCAATGTTGGCTCTAGGTTGGCATTACCACATTGGTTTTTTGTCGGCACTCAATGTTGAGCCAATGTTGGTTATTTGTGGGACAGCAATATCGGCACTCTGTTGGTTTCCGACGTAGAACCAATGTTGGATCTAGGTCGGCATTACCACATTGGTTTTTGTCGGCACTCAATGTTGAGCCAATGTTGGTTATTTGTGGGACAGCAATATCGGCACTGTGTTGGTTCCCGATGTAGGACCAATGTTGGCTCTAGGTCGGCATTACCACATTGGTTTTACATCGGCTCTCAATGTTGAGACAATGTTGGTTATTTGTGGGACCAGCAATATCGTCAATGTGTTGGTTTCCGACGTAGAACCAATGTTGGCTCTAAGTCGGCATTACCACATTGGTTTTTTGTCGGCACTCAGTGTTGAGACAATGTTGGTTATTTGTGGAACAGCAATATCGGCATTGTGTTGGTTTCCGATGTAGGAGCAATGTTGGCTCTAGGTTGGCATTACCACATTGGTTTTACATCGGCTCTAAATGTTGAGCCAATGTTGGTTATTTGTGGGACAGCAATATCGGCACTCTGTTGGTTTCCGACGTAGAACCAATGTTGGCTCTAGGTCGGCATTAGCACATTGGTTTTATGACGTCGGCACATCAGTAATGGTAATTTAAGGACAACTTCGTTGAACCATATTGGAGATTGATAGGCACAATTCGGCGATGTTTTATATCGATTGCCAATCATTTTTGGGACACCATTGCAAACCAAAACGTTCATACACTGTTGCTGGTGTTGGTTTGCTAGTTTGATTATTTGTTGTTGGGGTTTTTTGTAATCCAACAAAGATTTCAAATGGAAAACGTTGGAGTTGTGTTGATATATTGCAGCAGTTATATGTTGGCTTTAGGTCGGCGGTCTTGATGTTAAGTTGTCAACCATTTATAACAAGAATCATACCTTGACAATATGCGTCAGTGGTTATGACCGAAATGTGGTTAAGTCTATCTGGGCATAAAATAGATCAACTGTCTTTACAAATAGCAGTTTGCTTGTTAGTTATAGGACAAGTTTGCTGAAGGTTTGTTTATAGGTTGACAGTCAAATGCCAGTAATCCTGAAAATACACGAAGAAGTAAGTACTCAGTTATATCATTAGACAATCACGCTAAATGTTGAGCCAACATTGAGCCAACGTTGGGCCAACATTGACATAAATGCAAATTTTTGGGCGGGGCTTAGATGTGTGTGATTTTTCTTTGATAATATCACAACAATTTAGGTGAATTTAGTTATCCAAGGCAAATTGTTGTGCTTTTGTGTGTAATTCGTCTGTAAGAAAATATGAACATCAAAGTACAAACAAACATTTGTAAATCAAACATGTAAATTAAAAAGTAAACAGTTTGAATTAAAAAGGTGTAAACCATGACTGGAAAGTCTATGGATCTTGGACATTAAATACAAAACATGCAGTGCAGAAGGACGTGTAGGCCTGTGTAGGTTGTAGTAAGTGTAGAATGTATTTAGTTATCGGTATCATAACTTACATGTAATTAATATAACTTATAGGTAGATATTTACAGACACTAATTACTTAGCAAAGGTAATTCACTACATGTACAGAAAGATCCACTCGAAGTCAATATTTTTGAATAACGATACGTTGGCCTAACGGTGGGGCAATGTAGAGCCAACATAAAGGTTATTAGTGGGGCCGATGTTGGGTCAACATTAACGATGGCCCAACGTAACGCCGATGAGCAAAAGTATATTTGGTAATTAACATTGGCCCAACATAAACCTTTCATTGGTTCTACGTTGGACAATGTTAAGCCCATGTTTACGTTGGGCCAACGTTGGCCCAACTTTAACATTGGCCCAACGTAACTCCGATGAGCAAAAGTATGTTGGGCCAACGTTGACAGCCAACGTCAGCCGAACAAAACTTTTCTGTTGGCATAATGTTGGGCGCAACGTTGGTCGAATGTTCGACTGTGTTGCCTCTTTTGGCCCAATATTGGTTCAATGTTTTAACATACATGGGCAGAACACTGGCCCAATGTTGGGCCAATGTTTACGTTGGGCCAACGTTAGGCCAACTTTTTCATTGGCCCAACATAAGACCGATGAGCAAAAGTACGTTGGGCCAATATTGACAGCCAACATTGGCCAAACAAAACTTTTCTGTTGGCAGAATGTTTGGCGCAACGTTGGCTGAATGTTCGACTGTGTTGGCCCCATATTGGTTCAAGGTTTTAATATACATGGGCAGGACACTGGCCCAATGTTGGGCCAATGTTTTCGTTGGGCCAACGTTGGGCCAACTTTTTCATTGGCCCAACATAAGACCGATGAGCAAAAGTACGTTGGGCCATTGTTGACAGCCAATGTTGGTCCAATGAAAGTGTTTCGTTGGCCCAACGTTGGTCCTATGTAGTGATGCTATCTGGGAAGTTTGTATTCCCGTTAGTTTTCAGAGTGATTATTTAACGTTCACTTTCTCTTTGAAGAAACGCTACATACGAAGTGTGGACCAGAGAGGAAAAAAAAGTTCACATAACGTACATTAAGTAAACAGACAATAGTGCACTGATAATTCTTCTTCTTTCAATATTTTTGTATACATTTGTATAGACACTTTCAAACTTCCTATGGCCATTTTCAATAAAACTAATGCGTTTTGGATTGTCACCACTACTTAATACTTGTATTTGTTGATAATACATATTCAGCTGTACTCCATACCTTGACAATTACCTCCCTTGTATCCTGCTGCACAGCTTCCGTTACATCGACCTGTTTTTCCGTTACATGATACATCGTCAGCACAGTGACAAGTCTGGGCACAGTCAAAACCGAAATTTCCAGCGGTACATTGTACTGAAAAGTAGGAAGTGAGACATGGATGAATTCAAAATTGATAAACAGTAAATGTTGTATTTCTACTTAATACTTGTATTTGTTGATAATACATGTTCAGCTGTACTCCATACCTTGACAATTATCTCCCTTGTATCCTGCTGCACAGCTTCCGTTACATCGACCTGTTTTTCCGTTACATGCTACATCGTCAGCACAGTGACAAGTCTGGGCACAGTCAAAACCGAAATTTCCAGCGGTACATTGTACTGAAAGTAGGAAGTGAGACATGGATGAATTCAAAATTGATAAACAGTAAATGTTGTATTTCTTCGATTTCCAACTTTCAGCTGTATTCCATACCTTGACAGTTATCTCCGTTGTATCCTGCTGCACAGCTTCCGTTACATCGACCTGTTGTTCCATTACATGAAACCCTATCGGTACAGTGACAAGTCTGGGCACAGTTAGCACCGTATGTTCCATTAACACATTCTAAAACAGTAAAATTAAGAAATAAAAACAATAAGTAAAACATTGAATGGTTTAATTATGACAGTAGTACGTCTTGATCATCTGTCCAATTGAACCTGTCTTCTACTGATTTGACTAAATATACTTCAATCAGCTTCAGCAGCTCCGAGTGTTAAAATCGACAATTTCACCACCGGTTAACAGAAGGTAATTAGGAAAAGTTCTTGAGAAACTACATACAAAAACAAAATAATAACATACAGAAGTAATAGATTAAGTAAGAAATGAAACATTTAATAGAAAAGCAAAGAAATATATACATAAACAAGTGAACAAAAATAGCATTCAAAGTTGCAAGACGAACATGCGATTTGCTCCCGTTTTTTTTTGCTATTTTCTTACTCACTTGATCTTCACAGAAAATTGTCAAAGCTACTTCTCCGTGGGTGAGTGTACCTTATATCAGTACTTTAACCAGCTTGTTGAAACGGGCCATTACTAGCCATGTTCTGGTTTTTCCAAGAAGTTTATTGACTGGTCCCAGGGGCGGCCGATTGGAAATCGCCATGTTTCATCAGGGAAAACGAAGCTACTATAAGCTTGAAAGACCAAACACACTTCGGTCCAACTTGAGGAAAATGAGAAACGTCATCATGGAAAAGTTAAACACACGAAGAGAACACTTCAACCGAGTGCCTAGTCTGTCTCGCCTGACTAATCATCGCCAATCTAACCAGTCAAACCGAACCATCTAGTAGAAACCGTCAGTCGCACCAGTCCAACCCATCTACTCAGCCCAGAACAGATCGTCGGACCAGACAAACTCACCAACTGGATGAAACAAGCAAAACCAGAAATTAAGGTCCTTCCGAACCACCGAACAAGTACAACCAAGATCGCCATTACAATCACAGTCGCCAGTTTGACCAAGTCAGCCGATCAGAACAATCTTGCCATTCAGGTCAGCAGTTTAAACGTCTCAGTTTACCCGAAACTCTACTAAGTCTGAATCTCAAGATTCGCAAGAAAATACGAAAAATCGACCGGAAAAAAGAAGAAGTAGTTGTCATCTCAAACCAGCCAGACTACTAAGACCAAGGAGCCCTAGCCAAACCAACCAAGGAAGAGTTTAAAATAAACAAAAAACAAAAAATAAATGATATTAAACAAACCAAAAAGATAAACGAAATGAAAAAAATTACACAAAACAAGAAGACAAGATAAACGAAATTAATAACATTACAAAAAACAAAAAAACGAAATTAAACAAAAGTAATAAAATTACAACAAATTAAATTTAAAATCCAAGAATAAAAGTGTTAAGCAAACAAACTTGAATTTAAAATCCAAGAACAAAATTATTAATAAAAGTACACAAAATTAAATTTAAAATCAAATAACAAAAGGATAGAGTAAAAAAAAGAAACAGAATAAAAAAAATTAAAATGTAAAAAAAAAAAAAAAAAAAAACTCTAAATAGACAGAAGATTACACAAATTATTTAACAATTAACAATTAACAAAACGCCGCATAAAAACTGTGTAAAATAAAACCCCAAACAAACAAAACAAATTCAATACTACTGCGCGCGCCATACATAATACAATAACGAAATAAACGAACAACTCAGAAATAAATAAACAACTCGGAAATAAATGAACAAGTCAGAAATAAACCATGCGGCGGAATTTACCGAGACAGTCCGGGTATCCGAACATAAACACGTGCTCTCGGGCTGGTGATTGTGTAAACACACGGCACGTTCACGATGCAGCGCTTCCGGCCGCTTTAACAGCTGTGTGGCTGGCTGTAGCCTGCATTTCGACGTACTCAAGACAAGTGACTTAGAAAAACATTGTCCAATTCTAACCCTCTGTGAGCGATCCAATAAAAAATATAAAATCCAACGACACAAAGAATGGTTAAAATTCAAAGTTATAAGTTTATCATACAATTTAAAAGGAGATATGGTGTTAAAGGCCAACTATAATCCACAAATAAAATTCTGCAATAATTAGGGACGCTCTTATCGAGGAACTGAGATGCTTTGAATAAAAACCATGATACTGCATCGTCAACTGACCTTGGCCTTGTAAGCAAACTGAAAAGGATATAATTTAGGCGGAAGCTGAGATCGGATGAAGTTACTGATTTAAGTTTCAAGGCATTTCATAACAATTGAAGTTAGAGCTACTGGGCGGTAGTCGTTAAGGCAAGTAACTGGTGAACGTTTTGGCACATGAATGATGGTCGATCTTTTTAAAAACATTTGGTACATGGCAAGTTTTCAATGACCAATTGAATAATGTACATCAAATATTGCATAAAAAGTCATTACAAGATCTGAAAAGTCGTGGGGTGATGCCGTCTGGTCCAGGTGCCTTGTTGATTTTTAGCTGACGTAGTACACGACGAGTGTCTTCGAGCGTTATTTCAAAAGGGGGAGGTAGCGTTGCACTCATATCCGGTAAACGATCCTTTGGACGATCAAAGCGTGTAAAAAAGTAATTCAGTTGATCCGGAAGTGTTGTATCGTCCTGGGGGGCTTGTCTTGATTTAGGTTTATAGCCTGTAATTTTATGAAAACCTTTCCACAGTTCCCTTGAATTAGTCACAGAAATGTCGTCTTCGAGTTTATTGCGGTACCTTAGTTTTGAATCCCGGATTGCATTTTGGACATCGTATTTGGCTGTTGTGATGGCTGAAGCATCGCCGGATCTGAATGCTTGCTCCTTAGCAAGAAGTTCGGTACGGACTGACCGGTCAAACCAGGGTTTGTCGTTAGGGAACCTCTTCACTGTTTTCTTAGGAATGCATATCTCTTCGCAGAATTTTATGTAGTCCATCGTGACGTCAGTGCACTCGTCGAGATCAGCTGAACTTTCAATAGACATATTCCAGTGCATGCATGCAAAACACCCTTGAAGTCGCTCTATGGCCGCATCCGTCCATTGCGAGACAATGTTTACTGTAGGCTTCTCGCGTTTCAGTTGCTGACGGTACGTGGGAATTAAATGCACCATATTGTGATCAGAGTTACTAAGAGGAGCACGCTTTAGAGATCGATAAGCACCCTTTATTGTAGTATAACAGTGGTCAATATTATAGTCAAGGCGTGTGGCGCAGTTAACATGTTGGTAGAACTTGGGCAGGCCCTTCTTCAGATTAGTGTGGTTAAAGTCACCGAGAACAATGCTGATCGATCCAGGGTTCTTATTTTCATGTTGCGTAATAATGCATGAAAGTTGATCGATGGCGGATTTGGCATTAGCATCCGGAGGCACATATGTAGCACATAGTAGAATAGAACCAAACTCACGGGGTAAATAAAAAGGTCTGCATTTGATGAACAGTGTCTCAAGTTCCGGTGTACATGAATGTGACAGTATCTTGGCATCGGTACACCACTTGTCGTTCAGTAGAAAGCACAATCCACCACCTGTTGATGTGTCCACTTCAGTGAATTCACGATCCGAACGGAACATATTTGAATCCGGGTGGTATCACGGCTGAGTCCGGAATAGAAGAATTTAGCGAAGTTTCCGTGAAACAAAATATCGAACAATCTCGATAGTCGTTCCGAATATGGATGAAGCAGCAGAGTTCGTCTATCTTATGGCGCAGGGAGCGTACATTGCCAAGGAATATACTGGGTAGAGGTGGTTTATGGTTCCGCTTGCGTAGTCGTAACAGTGAACCACCACGCTTGCCACGTCTGCGCCCCCGACGTCTCTGATAACGTGCCGAGCCAGGTCCTTCATCACAAGTTGAATTTGAAGGTACAGGCAGAAAATTCTTCATCGAATTTAGGCCTAACCCTTTCAGTACCGCTGAGCCAGATTTGCTCAAAAAAGCATTCCACTTCGTGACCAATGAGTCCCTATGGCACCTAACTATTTCCTCTCTTGTTTACCATGGAGCCTCACTGGCACACGCACGAACAGTAATTTCTCAAAATGTAAGTTGCGCCCTCAATCGCATGCAGGCCCCGCGTGCGTGCATCACCCTGGCAACTTTAAAACATGTCCACGTCCCCTCCTTGGCGTCCCCCCATCCACGCATTCTTCAGTTCTACATTCTGACATGGCCGATGAAAATGCTAAAATTTTGGACGAAATCTTTGCCGATAGCGGTTCCGACATGTCCTCTGACGATGATTCACCACAAGATATGTCGGAAGAAGACAGTGATGATGAGCCCATCGCCTCGACATCGACAGCATCCTGTTCATTCAAGACCAAGAAGGGGAATTTCCGGCGTGGCTGGCGTGAAGCCAAGTCTTACACCCAGCGACCGCCTGTGCAATTTACAGCAAACACTGGGGCTACAGAAGACTTCAGTTCGTTCTCCCCCATACAAATCTTCAAACTGTACTTTTGTGAAGCAGTGTGGCAGATGATGGTAGATGAGACCAATCGTTATGCTGACCAAACTTTGGGTGCGGGTGCAGAAAATCAGCGTGCTTGGAGACCAACTAATGTACCTGAAATGATGGCATTCGTGGTCCTACTTCTTTGCATGGGAATCAACAAAAAGCCTCGTTACTCCATGCATTGGTCCAGGTCTGAAATTCTACGAAGTCCCCTGTACTCAGCAACCATGGCTCGTAACCGATTTACTGCAATCCTTCGATTGTTCCACCTCGCCAACAACAGAGATGTGGAGGACGATTCTCCCGTGACAAACTTTCAAAAGTACGCCCACTGTTAAACATTGTACTACCATCATTCCTCCGGGTGTACCAGCCTGGACGAAGCCTTTCGCCGGACGAGACCATGGTAAAGTTCAAAGGACGACTCAGCTTCAAACAGTACGTGCCACGAAAGGCCGCCAAATGGGGATTGAAATGTTTTTCATTGAACGAATCAGACACAGGGTACACATGTGCCTGGGACTTGTTCACAGGATCGCAGCCCAGGTCCCCACAAGGACAGTCCTCTGTAAGTTATCCTGAGACACACCATCCATCCGATCTTGGGGCACCAGGCAAGGTAGTTTTGAACCTTTTGCAGGGACTCGAACATAAAGGATATTGAATCTACATGGACAATTGGTTTACTAGCCCGGCTCTGTTCTCCAAGTTGTCTGAGCTAGGATTCGGAGCTTGTGGAACTGTGCGCTATACCACCCTAGGAATACCCGATGTTGCAAACCCCAAGAAGTTCCCCATGAAAAGCGGAGCAGATCCCCAATTTTATCAGAAAGCAGGCCAACTATGCGTTATGTGGCAGGACACAAAACGTGTCACTCTCCTGTCAAACTATTGCGATTGCAGTGTCACTAGTAAACAGATTCGCAGCCGGAAAACTTCAACAGGACATCGTGATATCCAAAAACCGTGCATAGTCGAGGATTACAATAAATACATGGGAGGCACCGGATCTGGCAGGACAATTGTGCACGTACTATACTCACAGCCACAGAACACTAAAATGGTGGAAACGAGTATTTATCACAATCGTAGACATCTGTTTGCTTAATGCTAATGTCGTATACAATAGCATCTATACAAACGAGAGCTTGTCCACTTTTCCTGGATTTCCGGGTCAAGGTGATAGAGGGACTTATTTCCACCTTGGAGTACAACACAGTTCAGCATGCCAGTCAACTGTCAAGTGGTTCAAACGCCCTTTCAAGTCAGCACTTTCTTGGTCCGAATGTTGGCGGGAAGAAACGCGACTGTGTTGTATGCAGTTCGACCTCTAATAGAAAATAAACTCGCATGATATGTAAACAATGTGTAAAGCCAATGTGTGTTATACCATGCTTTGAGAATTTCTACACCAAGCGATAAATTAGGTAAACAATGTATCAAGCCAATTATGTAAACAATGTGTCAAGCCAATGTGTGTTATACCATGCTTTGAGAATTTCCAAACCAAGCGATTAATTTGTTTCAATACTTTCGGAACACCCCCCCCCCCCCCGCGATACAATGTTGGGGGTAGTAACTGTGTTGTATGCAGTTCGACCTCTAATAGAAAACAAACTCGCATGATATATAAACAATGTGTAAAGCCAATGTGTGTTATACCATGCTTTGAGAATTTCCACACCAAGCGATTAATTTGTTTTAATACTTTCGGGATATCCCCCCCCCCCCCGCTACAATGTTGAATCCCACAAGCGCATGCCAGTCAACATTGAGGCGGGGGGGATGGTGCTTCGAAAGTACTTTGAAAGTACAAGTATAGCACTTTGGAAATTCCTTATTTACATATTGGTTCATGACAGGTGTAAATTTGTACAGCTCACTTCCTCCGACATTAAATGTGTTAACGAATAATAGTTTGGATTTCAGCAGTAATTTGGTTCCAGTTCATATTGTGCGTAATCAAACATTTCTTGTTTATTTTAGGCAATAGACTGATGAATCCTATGAGCGCCAACCAAAGTTTCCAACATTGAGGCGGAAGGGGGGGGGGAGGATGGTGCTTAGAAAGAAAAACAAATGCACTTTTTGAATTCCTTATTTACATATTGGTTCATGATAGGTGTCAATCGAGGCGGGGGATGGTGCTTCGAAAGGAAATGATTTAAACCTTCTGGGTTTTTTTTTGGTTTCAGAAACAAATTTTCCGAGGGAAATAATTATCATGCAGATTGGTATGAACAGCAAGTTTAGAAATGTTCAGTTTTCACATTGAAACTACTCAAATTGGTATTTATTGTTCATAATACCAAACTTCGAATATATGTTTCAGGCAATTAATTAGTCAAAGGCAATATACCAAAGGAAACAGTCAGTTCATCATATACTTCATTGTCAACATTGGTTGCTTGTTCAAGTTGCATTCTGTGACTAGGACCTAGGCTAACCCCAATCTGCCTTGTGAGGGCGCTGTAACCTAAAACTTTTCAGAATACTCTTGGTAACCAAGCAGTCATGTCGATGAAATTTCTCTGGTCACTAATGCATTAGTTGCAAGTATCTGTTGGTACTGAAATGGTTAATAACAGTTCTTTGCTCACCTCACTTCCACTGGGTTGAAGCACGATCAATTCCTCTCTGCTATATGATAAAACTCCCAACGACTCCGTAATTTAAAAGCACATAAAAAAGTAAAAATGTAAGAGCTCGCAAAACCGTGTCGCCATTGATCGGCGCCATCTTAAAAACTGAGTTGTTCGTTTATTTCCGAGTTCTTTATTTATTTCTGAGTTGTTCGTTTATTTTTACGCTGTTCGTTTATCTCGTTATTGTAATATGTATGGCGCGCGCAGTATTATTGATTTTTTTTTTGATTTTTTTTTTTGGGGGGGGTTTTATTTTACAAAGTATATATGCGGCGTTTAGTTAATTGTTAATTATTAAATAATTTGTGTAATCTTCTGTCTACTTACAGTTACTTTTTTTGTTTCTTTTTTTTGCTCTATCATTTTGTTATTTGATTTTAAATTTAATTTTGTGTACTTTTATTATTAATTTTGTTCTTGGATTTTAAATTCAAATTTGTTTGCATAACACTTTTATTCTTGGATTAAAAATTTAATTTAATTGTTCTCCAGGAATACTTGTCCAAAATGCATTTTCTGATTCAAATAACATTTCACCTTAGTTTTAGTTAATGTATTTCGTTTATCTTTTTGTTTTGTTTTGTATAATGTTGTTTAATATCATTTATTTTGTGTTTTATTTTATTTTAAACTCTTCCTTTTTGCCCCAACGGCCGACCATATAGTAGGTGGTAATTTTAATTGTAAATTTGATAATTAAGAATACTACAGATCCAAGTAATCCAAGAAGAAGCCTAGCAGAATTGACTAACCTCCTACGTCATCTAATCTAATCAATACTGTTTTCGATATTACTGTTTGCACTCACGGATTATCCAATTACCATATTTGAATATAGAAATTATTCACCCTAAAGTCCGTCATGGTAACGGGAGAAGGATTTGCCTCTTCAAAGAAGATAATTGTATTTAGTGTAATTACACGTAAATTCTTTACACATTTGTCCATTCTTAATACTTTGTTGATGGAAGGGCCTTGGGGTGCAAGTAAACAAAAGTGACTTTTTAATTCATTAAAATGCAATATTATTTCAGAAAACCTTTTATATCACTACAAAGTATCATCCTTGGCTTTACTTGAGAAAAAAAATGCTATAAATTTAACCCTTATGCTATTTTTGCAACATGCATTAGAGCATGTTTTTAGAGCATGCAAAATCGACATTTTTACCCTATTTTTTGCCCTCAAATGTCAACTTGCCAGGGGTCTCAGAAAATGTTCCTTTCGGCTGTGATTAGGGCCAACATTGGTCTTTCCATATCTGGTGAGAAAAACTTGGGCAATTGTATCCTGTTGTGTCAGTACTGCCTCAAAAATGGACATTTTTCAAAAAACAGCAAAATTGCATTTTGAAGTTTTTTCCTCAGTTTGTGAATTAAAAAGCATAAAAAAGAACACTTCCATCAATCCGGCACCCTTTTCTAAGCACTTTTAAGGTTTGTGGTTTACCCCACATTGATCAGGATTTTGTTGATGACAAACGCCTTTACGACACCACCCCCCCCCCCCCCGAGGCATGTTATATTCCATTACATATTTAATATTTTACATTTCTTATTTTTGGTAACATTCTATTTAGTGTATTTGAACAAAGAGAGACCAATACTTTTTGTAAACTGAAGCAGTTTTTACTGTTTCATCAGAATCAAACAGTCCCCTTTGAACAGAATAGGCCTACTTCTCAAAAACACATCTTGTATTGCTTGTATAAAGTGGTATTAAAAGTGTTGTGAACATTGCCCCCTTTGTTGGAAGTCACACACATGGGAATTCCCCCTTGTACATCAACACTAGAAAGAAAGTCTGTGCTGTCTTCAGTTTCCAATATTTGTCCATTCGGTTGTGATTAGGGCCAACATTGGTCGTTTCATGTCTGGTGAGAAAATCTTGGGCAATTGTATCCTGTTGTGACACTACTGCCTCAAATAATTTTTTTATGGTAACTTTTCCCACAACAGGAAAAATGCATTTGAAGTTTTTCCTTCAGTTTGAATTTATAAAACACAAAGAAAGTTATGCTTTCTGGCACTGTTTCCAAGCACGTTATTTAATGAATACAAAGTAATTATTTATAAATATGGTATCCAAAACAAAGCCATAACCCATGCTCTGCCAGATACAGTGTAAAGTTCAATATTGTTTTATCAAGACTACTTTACCTTGTACACTTATGATTCCCATTGCAAGTAGAGAAGTAGTGCGATGAGCATTATTTACAAGTTGTCCTATATGGCCTTCCTACAGTATCATTGGTACCCTGCATGCCACCTTATGGAAACCTTTTTATCCCCATAAAAAAAGTTTTAATAGTGAGCCTAAATCAACCCAAGTATCTAACTTGTAATTGCTATTCATCATTTTGGCCTTCTGCAATTCCCCCATGGGGGGGGGGGCAGAGTTTTATTATAGTTGCACTGTTGCAAATAATAAAAAGCAGTAAGTTAATTTAATATTAACAGGCAATTCAGCCAGGAATGTTTGATAATGGTTTTCGGTGATCGTTCTCTGAGACACATAGGGCCTATACAAAAGTATTACAAATAAGTACGATATTGAATGGAAAAAAGGATCCAAAAACTTGCCATATTAAACTTTTGTCACTGCAATAGCATCCTACTGATTTATGTTGAGTAGGTGCAAGCATTTACAACTTCTTTCAATTTTGCTTCATACATTAAAGTGATCTTCTTTCAATTTTGCCTCATACATTAAAGTGATCTCTTATGCTTATTTTGCAAATCTTGTGTATCAATGTTAAGATTGTGGCAAACTGTTTTCAACACTTTGAAGCTGAGACTGTTTAATTTCAAGATCTTATGAGTTCACAAATATTGAATGTGTTGGACATGATTGGATGCTCCAGACCAACTGCCTCAAGAACAGAAACCAGAAGTTGTTTATGATCTCTATCTCTGTCCTCCTCAACTGTTGGTGTCAGTGCTCTAACCTTTGATGCAATTCGGCTAAAATAGCTTGAAATCTGTTGTGCCGTCAAGAGCTCTGCTGCAGTGAACATACTGATTCCTTATGTATCTTTCTTGATGCGTATTTCTTTTGCAACAATAGCAGGGTCACATTTGTTTCCACTTACTTCACCCAGATTAAACTTTTCATTTAGGAAATCCTTTTGTTTTTGTAGAAGTGTTTGGACTGTCAACGTTTCTGCATTGCCCAACCTGCAGGCAGTTGTTCTTTGCCCTGAGCTGGGATCGTTTTTGCTTCTATACATGGGATGACTCCTGCCTCAACATGCAACTTCTCTGCATACATGATTTTCACCATGTCATGAAGTGTGTGCTTCTCTAACAATCTTGTGTGATTGCCACATAGCAAATGGTGATTCAAGTCACACAAAGTCTCATAGGAATCGATGCAGCTTTCTTCGGGAAAGGGAAAAAGCTCTGATTCAGGCACATCATCAACTTCGGAACTTTCACTTTGTTGTTATCAACTTCCACAGCCTGGCCTTTGTCTTGCATGGACCTCTTTAAACATGAACAACAGATTCAACACCAAATTCTGACTGAAGCATCACATCAATGTCACAAAAACAAGCCTACAGTTTTTGACAAAATCATTACATAGTCCAGGCTCTAGTCATTTTCAATTCTGTCGTACTACACTTTTTGAGCAATTCACATGTACAGAAGTGTTTTTTGGAAAAGCATTGCATTTTTAATTACTCATTCATGATACTCTCGCTGGAAACTGATGACAGCACAGACCTTCTTAATCTTGTTTCCCATGTGTGTGACTTCCAACAAAGGGGCGCTGTTCACAACACTTTGAGAATACCACTTGCAAGCAATGCAAGATGTGTTTTTGAGAAGTAGGCCTATTCTGTTCAAAGGGGACTGTTTGGTTCTGATGAAACAGTAAAAACTGCTTCAGTTTACAAAAAGTATTGGTCTCTCTTTGTTCAAATACACTAAATAGAATGTTATCAAAAATAAGAAATGTAAAATAGTAAATATGTAATGAAATATAACACGCTTCGGGGGGGGGGAGGCGGAGATTACAGTCATCAACAAAATCCTGATCAATGTGGGGTAATCCACAAACCTTAAGAGTGCTTAGAAAAAGGTGCCGGATTGCTGAAAGTGTTCTTTATTATGCTTTTAATTCACAAACTGAGGAAAAAACTTCAAAATGCATATTTGCTGTTTTTTGAAAAATTTCCATTTTTGAGGCAGGACTGACACAACATGATACATTTGCCCAAGTTTTTCTCACTAGATATAGAAAGACCAATGTTCGCCCTAATCACAGCCGAAAGGACAATTTTCTGAGATCCCTGGCAATTTGACATTTTGAGGGCCAAAAATAGGGTAAAAATTTCGATTTTGCAAGTTCTAAAAACGTGCTCTAATGCATGTTGCAAAAATAGCATAAGGGTGAAATTTATAGCAATATTTTTTTTCTCAAGTAAAGCCAAGGATGATACTTTGTAGTGATATAAAAGGTTTTCTGAAATAATTTTGCATTTTGGTAGGATGAAGTTATAAATATTATTTAAAAACCAGTTTTTCATACCCCAAAATCGGCCTAAAATGCCCAAAACACAAAATGAGCTGTTACCATGGCAACGGGATATATAATGAATTAAAAAGTCACATTGTTTACTTGCACCCCAAGGCCCTTCCACCAACAAAGTATTAAGAAAGTTGATTGTTTGACCGTGGACACATATGTAAAGTATTTACGTGAAATGACACTTAAGAATTAACATCTTTTAGAAATACTGGAGTACCCAGATGATGTATCATGATACTCTTCTTGGGTGTTAGAAAACACGTAAACTCAGGATCAAACGGGAAAGTCATAAACAAAATCAAAAACATGACCCTTAGCAGAAACAATATAACTCCCTCACCAATGATCCGGATCCATTGATGCTTTTAAAGACCTTGAAGCCCAACTTTAAAAAAATATATAAATATTTAGAATGACAAAAAGAAAAAAGAACAAATGAGTCTAAAATGTTGTTAAGCATGAAGGAGGAAAGCCCTACAGTTTTTTCTGAATAGGGGAAATAAACCAATTAAATAATTGTAAAATCTAAAGGAAACATATAGGGAGAGCCCAGCTCAATGCTGAATTTAGTCAATAAATTTCATTTGCATATTGGCGAAAATATTTCTGTGTGTGATTTGAATGAGAATGTTTCTAAAAATGGAACTACCGGTATTACGAATGAGATTTCTGAAGATATTGCCAACGACCTTTCACAAGATGAGGTTGAATTGTCTTTTATTTGTTCCAAATGAACACAATTAAATCTCTCGGACTTGATGGCCTTCTACTGTTGAGTTTTATCATTCCTTTTGTTCGGTTATTTCAGAATATTTCGTTGCCTTTTTAAACGATTGTTATAAAATACTGCAATTGTGTAATTCCACGAATGCTGGTCTCATCAATTTAATATACAAACTGAGAGGAAGTAAATTCGATCTCAAGAACTGGAGACCGATTAGCCTTTTAAATGTCGATTACAAACTGTCGGCCAAAGTTCTCACAAACTGGCTGAACAAGCAATACCTTTTATTATAGGTGACGAACAAACATGTGGTGTACCGGGGAGACAAATTCACGACAACCTTACACTTTTGCGTGATAGCATTGATTATATTAATTGGAACAGATAAACTCGACAAAGTCAAACGTGCCACTATCACCGGAGCTCGATACATTGGAGGAACATGTCTTTTTGACGTCGGGATGCTGTCTAAAACTGATGTGGTTGAGTAACTACATCAAAAGTATTAGTAAATGAAATCTTTCCCTCTAAGGAGGGACACTGCTTGAGTGGTTTTGCCAATTTTAAGTGTTTCTTGTTTTTATTCACTTACAAAGCCCCGAGGGACTTGATCATCCAGGATATCCCAGACATCAGGACAATTGTCCCAACTATAGTTGGAAATGGTCCCAACTCGAGTGTTAATGTTGGTGTGATCCAGCTCTAGTTTGGATCGCCCATAGTGCTGAACAGGATACCGTGATCGATCATGCGTGGATTGCTGTGTGCACTACTGCAGATGAACAAGCTAATGCGATTACCGTGAAGGGTTTAGTTAACAAGATTCTTTATTTCAAACTCGGTTCTAAGCTCTGAACAAACTCATGTCAAAACTGAGGTTGGAACTAAAGTAGGGTCACGAAAATAATGTAGAGATCACTAAAGTTCAAAGATTGTGTTCGCCAAAATACACAGGAAAAGTGGGCGTCGTGTTTAGGCCTCACTGATAATTTTGACTCGGCAAATATTTGGACCAAAATAAACATGAACAATATTGTGGATGCCAAAACAAAAAAAAACACTTATAGACTTTGTCACATGATTCTGCCAACCCAGGATAAACTTAATTGCATGAAGATCAAAGAGAGAGAGTCCACTGTTTTTAATATCTTTAAATCCGGCATTGAAGCTGTCGAACGTTTGTTTCTATAAGACGATGAGATGGTTGAACCCTGGTTTAATATCGAATTTTGAATCAGAAAGAAAACTGAATGCCACTTTGCTTGTCTTAATAATTGGACACAAATTTAATTTGTTATTTTTTTATAAGTATATTTGATAAATGTCGGCATGATGGTGAATATTATTTGGAAAAACCAAGTATGACTTATCTCAATCAAGAACACATTTTCACAAATACAAATATCATCCAGGTCTAAAGAGGCAAACTCCTGTGTGTTCTCCAGGAATACTAGTCCAAAATGCATTTTCTGATTCAAATAGTTTTTCACCTTAGTTGTAGTTAATGTATTTTTGTGTTCGACTCAAGTTTAGTAATGTGACTTGTATTAATTTTTTGTATCATGTATCGATTCGGTAAATGTATATTTTTGTTTATTTCGTTTAAGTTTCTAGTAACCTCTTTAAAGTATTGATCTATCAGTATTTGCAATAATGTTTCTTAAAAGAGGAGTGTGCTTTGTAGTTAGGGTGATTTGAATAAATTGAGTCTATGAGCTCCACTCAAAAGAAAACAAACGACTAGGTTGATAGATAAACAGAGAGAAAGTCAGTCAGACAGACAAACAAACAATCAAACAAACAAACAAACAAACAAACACCCCAACAAACAAATAAACAAACAAGCAAGCAAGCGTGCACATAAGCAAACAAGCAGACAAACAAGCGAGCAAGCCAGCGAGCGAGCGTGCAAGCAAGCAAGCACGTAAGCAAGCAAACAAACAAGCAAGCAAGCAAGCAAGCAAGCAAGAAAGCAAGCAAGCAAAAAAGTAAGCGAACGAACCAACGAAAGAATGAACGAACGCAGAGACAAAGGGACAAGGGAGGAACATTAAAAAAAACAGACATAAAAACAAAACAAAAATTGCCGCATTTGTTGTAAATTTTCTTCTTTAAATATGTTTTGCTTTTTTACTTGAGTAGGATTGTGAACTTTGCATGGTGGGAATGCAATCAACTTTTTGAGAAACACCGTAACATCTAATGAGTTGTGTTTCAGAAAAGAACCGATATGTTAACAACTAAAATCAGCTGAAGAAGATCAGAGTATAGAAATCGAAACTTGGAGTTGTTACTGGATGGTGTGCACTATATGTACGCCTAATGGGAGAACTGCTTGGAAAGCCGTTTTTTATTATGCTACTTAATCCTGCTAAAGTCACATAACTCAATTTATATAAAGAAGTACGCAGTTTGACACAAACGCATCGATTTTTGTTTTGTTTATATGTCTTTCTTTTTTTTGCTAGATGATTCCAACGATTATAGACTGCAGAGAGCGCAGGATCGGGAATTTGGCCGCAATGTAAAATGAGCACTGTACGCCATTTCAGCAAGCAACTCTTGTGATGCAACAAACGATCAGTACAGGCAATGATCATTGCTATCAACAATATTTGCTTGCTGAAATGGCACCCATGCACATTTCATTTTTCATTAGTACATGGACACAATTTCCCTATCTTGAGCTTTCGGCACTCTTGAATCTGTTGATGGTACCTTCTTGGCAGTCCAGTCCTTTGTAACCGGTTGCACAACTGCAACCATAAGGGTCAGGTAAACAGAACAGTAGTCCCTCGCAGGAAGAAGCACCCAATACGTCTGAATCACACTTTAAGTTTCCTTTTTGACCGAAGGTGTTTCGTTCGTGTACTACATGGGTATCAAATACCAAAAAAAAGAAAAAAAAAGAAAAAAACACCCTAACAAACAAACAAACAAACACCCCAACAAACTTGTCAGTTATTACTTTGCTGTTTTGACGTAAGTCACTCATTCTAAATGTTTTTAACTTTGATGATATAACTAAAATGGTATGAACTCTGATGTTGCTCATAGGTCAATCAATCCATGTCAGTTCAACTCACCCAAATGTTTTATATCAATTTATAGTGATTTAGACACGCACAACCAAAATGCGGTTCACTTTTTGTAACTACGTGTACATTTGTAATAAAACAAACCATACTTAACTTAACTATAGTATTCATGGATTAAACAACATTTTGTACTTGATAATTTGTTACACTCTCTATAAACTAAAGTTTGAGTATTTTAGGTCATGTTTCATTAACATTTACTGATCATTTAATTGTTATCTTGTGCTTTCTTATATGTTACGTTCGGATTATGTCTTTCCTAGTTTTGTTTTACTATGAAGCTCTCAACATCAGTGTTTTAGTTTTGAATAAGCATGTAAAATGAACAATTCCATTTTAATAATTTCAACATGAAATTGTGAAGATGTTATAAAGGTTGTTTCTAACTTGTCAACAAATTAACTGAACATGATGAAATAAGCAGGGATGCTGAAAGTGTGTCGTTAAAAATTAAGAGCAAGCCGAAGGATTCTGGGCGAGAAAGCAAAATTACAAATGAATACAAACAAACATTTATTTACAGAACGATCTAGAGATGTGATCATTACTAACTTGTTTCACAGGTTTTGCCACTAAAACCAGGTGGACAAATACAAACACCACTGATGTCATCACACACTCCGCCATTTAAACAGATCAGGCATAAACCTAGACAGTCAGACTTCCCCCATTTGTTTTCTTGACACCCTGTAACAAAATGACAGTCAAACTTTGAGGAATGGGAAAAAACTCTACCCCTGCTGAAGTTTTGTGTGAAAACGTTTAAGTAGCGATGGCAATTTTTTTTTACTGAGATACTGAACATTTTGACTGACCTCAGAAAAAGTTTTGGAAAAATGACTATATAAATAAAAACAAATTAAACATGATTACAGAAGCTTTAAAAACAGGAAAACCAGGCACAAATCTTAATTTAGAGTTTACATACCCCAACATTAATAGTATCTAAAATATGTACACAACGTCGGTCTTGAGTTGCTTTCGTTTGCCATTGAACGGAAAAACATAATAATAATACGGGAAAAAAAGAAGGAAAAAAGCACGTTTTAACCCCAGGGGAAAAAGTGCAGAAGGCTTACTTTATCCCCTAGCACGTACATGGCAAATATAAACATGTGAGGTAATTTTCATTTTGTGCTTTCAAGTAACTTTTTTCGTTCACTCAAAATCATTTAGCACACTCAAAGTCCAGCAAAGTTCCCCGGTCACTTGAGCTAATATCGAATCCCTTCAGAAGTGCTTGACGGGCAAATTTGTTTTAATCAACACTTTGATGTTGCTACGAACCAACGGTTCATTACAACGTCTTTTGGTTTAAGTGATGTTATTACAATGCATAACAGTTCACAAAAAGGTGTGTGTTTGTGTGAGCGTGTGCCCTGATACAAGTCAACATACGGGGTACTTTTAACAATGAACAATGCTAGCCCACAATGTTTTCTTTGTCAAAGTGGTACCCCAAAGATAATTTCTTGAGAAAAAATAATAATATAACAACACAATATAGGACCCACACACCGGATCTGAAAAGGTGTTAGTGTATGAGTGACACTACGTTTACACTCAATCCAGCAAGGTGGATTGAGATCCAGCCTTTGATCAAAACCACAGATCAAGATCTGGTATCGCGTTTACAACAGTGCCTCACAGCTGTCACACAGAAACACAAGCAAAACGCCCACCATTCATAGCGAGCCCTGAAAATGACTATATTGAATATAAGTGTCTGATCCACCTTTGCGTTTACCCTTGTTTCTGGAATCCACTTTGCCGGATCTGATCCACCAATTGCAGGGTTCAATCCTCCTCAAAAGGTTGATTGGAAGGCAGTATATTGAACAGGGTCTGATCTTGTGTTTTTGTTTGTTTTTGGGGTTTTTTTTTTGCGTTGACACTAGCTGTTAATCTACACTGCAGAACCAGTTCCGGGTCTGATCCACCATTCGGGGTCAAAGTGCGTCCTTGTAGGGTCTTTTCAACAATGGAACAAAGGACCACGCAAGGGAATTATTTATTCAGCCCGGACCCTACAAGGGAGATCTTTAGAAAAGGGAATACTAGAACAACACAAGCTGGACCCAACAAACCCGATAAGTAAATGTGTGTTTGTATTGCCTACCCTCCGAGGAAATTTTACAATAGGGACAATAGGTCCTCACTAGTCGGTTCTTTGTTTTCAGGTGTCCTCACTAGTCATTTGTGTACAAAACCAATGGGGATTGCTTCAATACAGGAACAAAGAAAGTACAATAGGTGTCCTCTAACGTATAGGTGTGCTGTACCCGTGTGTGTTTGCGTGTGTGTGAACAAAACACATTGCTGTTTGATTTTAGGCGCTTAGGAGCTTTTCGTGAAACTCGATGTTTTATGCCAAGCGTGACACTGATCGACATATGGTTTTTCGCCACTATGAATCAATCTTCTTATTGAGTTTAAGACGTTTTAATGGAATCATTACACACACATGACGATGAAATGAAGTTCGAATAGATATATTGCTATTTCGAAAATAGACATGGGACATTGTTTTGAGCACCTTACAGCGCACACAAAGGACCAACAAATTGTGATCATAGTAGCATAATCTTGCATTAATGCTCTAGCATTAAAATACGCTAGAAATTCAAACTTAGTTTTGTACTTTCCTTTAATATTTTGTATACGGTCTTGGAGAGATTTTGAAAATAACTAAAAAACTAAAGACTGGTGGAGGTCACAACTGTTAATAACTTGTCGAAGGGACATAACGTACAGTTCAGTATGTTGGGGTCTTCTTCCGCATAATCTGTGACTGTGTGAAATTAAGTCTCGTTCTTGTTTCGTCTATTTCCAGACGTTTGTTTGATTGAATTCGCCCATGTTAGCTCAATCATATCTACAGCGAACTGTTTGATGTTCATGAAGTTGTCGTTTGCCACACAGTCTGTTTGTTAAGTCCTCGCCCGTATATTTTCCCTACTAACATCACCATCCGTAATATATTCCTTTTAGTACAAGACCGCTCAAAATGGACATTATTTTGTTTAACCTAGTCGAACGGACGTTTCTTAACCCAAACGGTATTTGACATTTTTTATAGTCTTTAAATCATTAAATCTCTTTGATTTGTTGTTCATTTGTGGAAGTGTCGTGGCCGAGTGGTTAAGAGCACCGAATTCAAACTCTGGTTTTTCTGATCAGCAGAGTGTGGGTTCGAATCCCCAGCCGTGACACTTGTGTCCTTGAGCAAGACACTTTACCATTGCTTCGTCCTTCGGATGGGACGTAAAGCCGTTGGTCCCATGTGTTGTGTAACGCATGTAAAAGAACCCAGTGCACTTATCGAAAAGAGAAGGGGTTCGCCCCGGTGTTCCTGGTTGTGGCTGCTTAATGCGCCGTAGCACCTTGTAAACCCTTATTACGGTGCTAAATAAATGGGTCTCAGAATCCACCATTGCAATAACCTATCTTTCTGAAAGTTTGTATATACTCAGCGCCTTGAGTACCTTGTTTGGTAGATACGTGCGCTATATAAGACTTCGATATTATTATTATTATTATTATTATTATTATTAATCAGTGTCTTCTTCTTTGATTTATTTTGGCATCTGAGAAAATGTTAGGCTTTTGAATGATTTGTATTCACGAATAGTTTGAGTTTTTCTGATCGTAACAACATTCACACTATGTTTGCACAGCGTGTTACAAAGTCTTTTGAATAGCCGTGGTCAGTTCACCGACGGGTCACATATGTGAAGAAGTCGAGGTACTAAGTAAAGTCTATTTGGTCATGGTTCTTGAGGGTCAGGTCGAAGGTCAGTGTAAATTTTGAATAATGTTATGGGTCACGAAGTTTCTCCTTTGAAAGCGCGCAAAGGCTGCTGGGATTATGACGTGGCAAGCGCGGAATGTGAAAGTGGGGCGAGGCAGATAGATATGCTTTGGTAGCTATACATCGAAGTAGGGTGACTTGGATAAGCCGGTGCTGATGCATTGAATTTTGGCGAGTTTTTACAGCCAAGTCAGCTTTAACAATTTGATTGCGACTTGTTTTCGCCTTTGACCAACATTGTAGAGAAGTGAGGGAAAAGCCACCCTTTTACGAGAAAAGTCTCGATTTATTTTAAAGAGGGGACACCCATGGACTGACTGTATTAACGTTTATATTAATATAAGTAAATGGTACTTGTTGTTGACAATTAATATACCAGTACCTGTGATACTATGGCTTGTTTAAAGTTCACTATGAAAGAAGTAGAGAGAAATAGATGCGTATAACAAATTTGGTCATGCCATATACTAGGTAATACTTAGCCCTATTTAGTGTCTTATGAAAGACTGCATATTTTGTCCATGTTTCCAAATGACAGCAAATTGCTTACGTAGTGTAAATAGACTTATTAACAGAGGTATTGTGTTTCAGACATTGTTGGCATTTTGTTAACCGGAGTTTGATTCTCCGTGAAATGCAACATAAGGGTTTTGAATAGTCAGGAAACTGTTGGACGATGTGTACGGAGATCAGTTGTTGGAATTTGATTGTATTGCGATGATTTCGGTAGTTATTGTTTATAGTTATCGACGATTGGGACACCGGACAACCGGGTAGGATCCGATGTATGTGACAGCCTGATTAGCAGAGTAGCGAGGGACTGGACAAGTCGCCGAATACCTTACAGGCAACCAACTGGTACTCCAGGACACGACTACCAGTAAAGCCGTCTTAAGACGCGCACAGATACCAGGTGGGAGAGTTTTAAGGGGCTAGTAAAGCCCGCAAACCCGACGTCTGCGGACGAATGCCCAAGACGGGCCATAAAGGAGGCCAGCTATAATGGACAATTCAAAGTGACAATTTTGGGCACGATAGCTCATGCAGATTAGAGCGTGTTGTTTTGTGGCTAGAATCGAAGGCGCATACCGATAGGTGGCTCAACGCTGCAAGTTTAAGTTATATTGCTTTTTTGTGTTTGATGAAGCTTATACACTCTCAAAACACTGGTTAATATTCCACTTGTTAAAAGTAATTGGTTAAAAATCGCCTTATATTGGTTAGATATGATTAATTTGGTAAACTACTTTTAAATAATTGATTGGTTAAAGTAAAATATGCTTTCAGGCTGGTTAAAATAAAGGTTGGGTGATATACAAGTTAGAATCAACCATGGTTGGTTAAAACGTACACTATCTTAAACAACTCATTTTACACAACCCGTCCTTTCCCGCGCTGTTGGGGTTGGTTTGCCCAACAAAGGTCACGTGCTAGCCTGCGAGAGTTTTCATTGGCGCAAGGTTTGCCGCGCAGGCAGCAAAAAAGTTCCACTTTTTCAGCAGGAGGAAAATGGCGGACTTCGCGACAGCAAAGCTTCGAGAGTGGGGGTTGGAAAACCTGATTGAGATATTTGAAGGTAAAAACATAAGGTGTATTTTTCTGTTCGTGTACTTTAAGTTGTATAGAATAATGTTGCTTGACTGGGGGGTGGTTGCTTGTTGCCCGGAGATAGTTTGAAGGGTGAAAAAATCCCAGTGATTGGACTCTTGTTCCGGTCATGTCCGTTGCAATACGGGCCTAACGTGTGTGTTTAGGCATACATAGTTACATAAAACATAGAAACGACCGGGACGGAGTCCATGATTATTCTTGGAAATCAAATGGAATGTAACATTTTTACAAAAAATTGTTTACATGTATATACTTTTCAGATCATCAGCCAGGCTTAGAAATGTGAAATAACCCAAGACCTTTGTGATAAATTAGGCCTGATTTTTACAAAATGATACGTGACTTCTTTTTTCTTGTGGGCATGTATTTCCGACACTATGCGACATTACACGCGGCTTGCGTGTGTGTAGATTTGCATGCGCGCAAGGTTGACAATGTTTTTATTACGTTGTACATCTCGCAAGCGACACGCGCGCATCTTTTACCCACGTCACGACCATTGATGGACACGTACATGTACTGTATGTGAGTGGCGTGCGCATAGTGGCGTGCGTGATGCGCACGCGTGTCGCATAGTGCAGAGGAAAATAATGTACATGATGATTGTTGCATTTGTTTGTTCAGTTGAGGCTTTTCTATCTCAAAATCTCTGAAGAATAATCCGGAGCTTCAGTTGAGCATACCACTGCATCAGCTGAGATGACATGTAAACATTGGTTTTGCAATCGCTCTATTCTTATGAGGTACATGTTCTTTGAAATTTACAGAGGAAGAGATGAACCTGGCCTTCAGTGTCCTCCCTTTCATTTTTCGAGGGAGAGCCAAAGGCATGAGAGGGAAGTGCAACTTAAAAGACAGCTTGCCAGCATTTATTGATTTCCAGCCGGTTAGTGTGTTTTGACGTATATTTCAGATTTTAAGTTTTGTTATTTAATTTGCGTTTTCTTTTTTTGTAGTGCTCAACAGTTTGAGAACAAAATAAATAAAATAAAAATAAATAAAAATAAAGTGGGATTCAATTCTAGTACTAAAATAAATCACTAGGTCTTACAGTTTCAACAAAAATTTTGGAAAATCATCTGCACCCTGTGTGGCAAGTCATTGTTTTTAACAGTGCTGAGCAGTTTTAATGATGTACAGGATAATAGGCACACGATTTGGTTCTCAAGGCCAACAATAGGAGACGCTCATCTGCCTCATAAGAACGGTACTGTGGAACTGATTGAAACATTGCAGGAAATTTGGTCAGATTTGAAGTCTGAAACATGAGTCTAGGCTGGGTACATTTCATCAAAATGCTTATTTCTGTGTTGTTCCAACATGCAGGAAGGGACCAATCTCAATGTGTTTCTCAACACCATGGACAAGACTTTAAGACCTCAACCATTTATTCTTATAATTGGTGGGAGCAGACTGAGACCTGGTCAAGTCTTCATCATCGTGGAGAGAAGGGCAAATGAGATGGAGACATTGACGAAAGCAGTGGATTATGCGTTTAAAGTAACTTATGTTTTCGATCTGGGCTATCAGCCTCTGTCCTTTGCTGTTTGGCAGTTTTTGGAAGATATTTACGAGTTGCCCCAAGAGATAACTGGGAAAGAAACAACTGCTACATCGATTCGACAGTTCAGGAGCTATGTCAAATCGCTCAAGTGAACCAAGTAGTTTTCAGCATTTTCAAAGAATTTTGCATTTTTGATGTTGTGACCCTTAATGTTTTCCTTTACATTTTCCAAAAAAGTTCCACATTTAAATGTTCTTAACATATGCGTGAGTACCGTGCAATTTAGTGGTTGTTTCCAGGCCAGTTGATAAAGTTATCGTGATCTCATGTAACTGAACAAAAGATGTTGCAGATCACATTATGATGGAGAAGTTGAGGAATCTCCTTCCACCCCCAGTGCTAAGTTTACCAAAAAGTCCATTTTGTGCACATCATAATGGGAAAATGAGTATGTAATTTCATCACTCTGCAGAGCTACTCATTTATTCCCTCATACAAACTTGGTTTAAGTTGGCCAAGATTGATTGAGGCCTACCCACTCTGTGTTGTGGGTTGCTTACATGCAAGGTTTATTAATTGTCCGTTTTTGTGTTTTGAGACATTGGTAGTCCTTATATGATCCAAAACATAAGACGTTTGACTATTTTATGGCCTCATTTAATTGTGTTAATTGAAATGTGGCCTGAGAAACAAATTAGCCATGTAATCATCACCTTAGGTTTATCTTACATAGATACATTCAATAGAATGGCTGAAAAGGAACTGAAATGAAGCCAGTATTTAACAGTTATGCCAATAGTTAAAGGCACTATAAATATAATATAAGTCACGATAACTAAATGCATTTTCATCATAGCTGTACTGTTAAAATTCCAATCCTTATAAACAAGGTGTGCTAGTGCTGATAGTGAAAATTTATCCATTGAGTCTAATGAAATTTAAAATACATTATTAAAGACTGTCGCTAGTGAATTTTTATTGTAATATTAATTAATGTATTTATTTCCTTCAGATACACAAATGCTCTCTTTTGGACACTTAGGTCAAGTTTGGGTCCCCTTACTGACTTCAACAGGTATTATATAATTATTGACTGCTTACAGGGGGCAATTTCATCGAGAGCTGCTTATGCACAAAAAGTAGACAGCACAGCGAAAATGCGCTTACAAACATAATGTTACCAGCTAAAATACCATATCACACGTACCATCTGTGACTGGTTTCCTGCTCATATTTGCTGTGCAGAAATTTGTAAAGAATAATTGTCTGCATATGCAGCTCTATGAAATTGGTCTCGGTCCAACAAGTCCAACTTAAAGAGGGGCTCTACGGTCCAACATAGATTAAGAAAAAACTCATTTTACAGTTGATTAAGTCCATGTTGAAGTGTGTTAAATGGAATTCAAGTATCTTCATGTTAAAGGTGTTTAAAATGTTATTTAATGTGATACCTTTTCAGAAGGATGTGAAACATTTGTGTCACTGGCTGGGTTTTTTGTATGATAAATAAGTATCTGTAGGAATGTTTCGCTTGTCAAAAAGTCCATTTCAACTCAGATTTGAATGAATATTATGGAGCTTCATGGATAAAATACAAATTCCCTGAACAAAATAATACACAAAAAAAGAAGTTATCAAATAGAATGATGTTTTATATCACTTTTATGAAATGATGCGCATAAAGAGGGGTGGGATCAGGGGGGGTAAAGGGAGAGGAACTTGGTGTGGGTTGGGTTGGAGGGAATGAGGTCAGGGAAGACATGTAAGTTAAGTGAAATGTTTTTAAGAAAATGTTTTTAAGAAGTTTACTTGAAATTATGGAAATTGTGTTTGGGGTTTGGTTATTATACAAGTTGTTTCGGAGTTGAAAATAAAAGAACTTGTTGCTGGAATTACAACAATAGTAAAGTGTGTTCAATTATGTATGAATTATTTGGTGAACCATTATTTGGTTAAATGATTTATATTAATTGGGTAAATTAAAACAAAATTTAACAAACGGGTGGTTAAGATATAACTAATGCTTGCCCAACCATTTAATATATAACCAACGAATGGTTAAACTTTGCCCAACTCTTGGCTATTTATTTCCCAAATTTTGACCATGAAAAAACATTAGTTGGGTAAATTGTTACTACTTAATGGTTAAAATACGACAGAATTCAACCAACAGATGGTCAAGATTTAAACGACAGTTAAGTGGGCATGAATTGCCCAACCATTATTTTTTACCAACTAATGCCCAACCCTTTCTCCAAAATGCCCAACTTTTTTACACAATAGGCTGGGTAAAGTGAAGTTAACCAATAATTGGTTTAACTTTTTGACCAACCACTTATTAAAAAGCTAACCAACCCTGGTTGGTTAGCACTTTGCCCAACTGTTGGGCGGTTCACCTGGTAATACTAGGTTGGTTAAAATTTTATCCAAGTTGGTTAAAATCTTTAACCAACGTTCTGAGAGTGTAGGGATTATCACCGGTGTAGATTTATAATTGTATATTTTTGGTAAACTCTAAAACGTGGTACCACTTTTTGATGTCCGAAGTTCATTGAACTATAATTGTATAATACAAATAACAACAGTCACAGTTCAGTATATCATCAATTGTTCGTTTATTTTATTTAACGGTTGCAGTTGTGACCCCGCCTCACGTTTCACATCATTAATTCTCGGGATTCTTTAACACAGCGAATGTTTATACTTTATATTTAACTAATGAACATTGGACATTCATGTTCGTTTGCGCAGTTATTTTAAAAACTGGACATCGAAACACACGTTTGTAAAACGGATGTACACTTTCTATTTTATATTGGACAATGAAGATTCACGTATAAATAGGTTTGCACAGTGAATGTGTACTATCTTAGCAACGTAGACACCCTTTAAGTTTGTCAACGATTTTCTAAGTTCAACTCAAAGTATACATTCACGTTGGTTTGTACAACCAATGTGTACTTTCATCGAACATTGAGCGTTAAAAACAACAGCTGTAAGTTTACGGCAGGTAACCGGCTGCTCCTCTGTCAAACTTATGTTGTGACTTATTGCACATTGAGCGCTTGAATACTAATCACTTCTATGTAGACATCCACATCAGTTTGTATAGAAAAGGAATCTCACCTTCATCGCAGAATGAAGCTTTCTGGAAGTATCATCTGGTCAACAGTTCCCCATTTTTCAGGGGGGTGTGTGAAAAAACTGATTGAAGAAAATCATCGTCCTTATGTCATTTTTTTATCAGCATGCTATCATTCTAATGAACGCAAAGTTGACCAACAGTAATTATATTGTTTTGTAAAATGTTGCTTTACCCTTATTCTCTGTCCCCCTTTCCCCTTTCTCTTTATTCCTCTTGTTTTTATGCTATAAAACTTTGAGTGTGTGTCAAATTTGACATAGGGCATGTACGCCAGCGGCCCCAGATCCATGCATGAGTACTTTTAATATTAACAAATTTAAGTTTACTATTTTAGAAATCAGTTTTACGCCATAATGGATTTACGTGAACTCGACTTAAAAAACACACTAACAAACCCAAAAACGCTTACTGGGGTAAAGACAAATTGCCCAGAAAATTTTAAAGATAATTTTTTTTATGGCGTTATGAGCAAGGGGATCGAATGGCCGTACCCTGTTTCCACATTTATATCGTTTGTATTGATCTTTGTTTATGTAAAGAGTCCTACTAAAGTGAGTCAATACTTCATTTAGTTCATCCCCGTTGACTGGTATTACTCGATGCAAAGAATGGTTTACCTCTGACAAGTAACCTCATGAGCGCCTGTTTGCCTTCACTGCGAGCACCGCCTCGGTGAACCTCGTATGTTCCAGCATGTGTGCTACTTGCTCCCTGGATGTCATAATGAAGGTTGCCATTGAACGTAGAGTAAACACCGCTGCTATCCTTTCTCCAATGAGGATCTGTACCTGAGCTTGTATTAGTAACTGCAAGACGTACATCATCCCCTGGGTTTACCGTCTGGCTTATAGCAGTTGGCAGAAAGTCAGCTGCAGAAGAAAAACACAAAAGTAAAGGAATTTGCAAAGTCTACAAACCAGTGACATAACCAGCGAAAGGACAGGGTGGGCTCATCAAAAACCATTTGCCGTAATGAGATAAATGATAGAATATAGCAAAATATGTCAAACAATATACATATATATACAATAAATAATATAAAAAAACATGTACAAAAACAAATACAACTGATAATAATACATACACACAATATGGATTAAACGCAACAACTGGAGTAAAAATAGAACACAAATCTGAAGAAGTGTATACATTTTATTGGGCATGTTATGTTACAACCTTCGATTCGTCATTTCATTTTTACTTCCGCTTCACTTTTTAAACAATACATTCAAGCGAACAACTCACTACTTACATCCAGCGCTCATAATAACGGTGCCAATGCTAGTCGACACACCTCCAGTTGTCGCTTGACAAGCATATACTCCAATCCGTGAGACCCCGCCAGATGCCGGCATCCGTAGAACAGAGACAGAAACATCACCGTCAACAGCCGTTGGGTCCAGAGTGCTATCGTCTGGTAGGCTTCGGTCAGTTGTGACGAGGGTTCCAGTTGTGTAAGTGTATTGAGTACGAGCAACAGAGAGAGTTCCGTTTAAGCTAACAAAGAATCCAGCTATGAAGGTCTCCTCCGAAGAAAGTGGGACTCTTGGTTTAGTTACGCAGGTAAAATCGTCTACGGCAAATACACCTACAATTCAAGCAGAATATTTAATTTCCGTCTCTTCCAGCCAATGTTATTATGTTTAAGTAGTTCCTTGCTATATATGTGTTGAGGTAAGGAGCTCATTTTAAATGTTGTTTTCACTGAAAGGGTTGATAACCCTTTCAGTAGCAACAGATACTTGCAACTAATGCATTGGTGACCAGAGAAATTTCATCGACATGACTGCTTGGTTACCAAGAGTATTCTGTAAAGTTTTAGGTTACAGCGCCCTCACAAGGCAGACTGGGGTTAGCCTAGGTCCTAGTCACAGAATGCAACTTGTACAAGCAACCAATGTTGACAATGAAGTATATGATGAAATGACTGTTTCCTTTGGTATATTGCCTTTGGCTAATTAATTGCCTGAAACATATATTCGAAGTTTGGTATTATGACCAATAAATACCAATTTGAGTATAGTTTCAATGTGAAAACTGAACATTTCTAAACTTGCTGTTCATACCAATCTGCATGAAAATTATTTCCCTCGGAAAATTTGTTTCTGAAACCTAAAAAAAAAACCAGAAGGTTTAAATCATTTCCTTTCGAAGCACCATCCCCCGCCTCGATTGACACATATCATGAACCAATATGTAAATAAGGAATTCAAAAAGTGCATTTTTTTTTCTTTCTAAGCACCATCCTCCCCCGAAAGTGTTCCGAAAGTATTAAAACAAATTAATCGCTTGGTGTGGAAATTCTCAAAGCATGGTATAACACACATTGGCTTTACACATTGTTTACAAATCATGCGAGTTTGTTTTCTATTTAGAGGTCGAACTGCATACAACATAGTCGCGTTTCTTCCCGCAAACATTCGGACCAGGAAAGTGCTGACTTGAAAGGGCGTTTGAACCACTTGACAGTTGACTGGCATGCTAAACTGGGTTGTACTCCAAGGTGAAAATAAGTCCCTTTATCACCTTGACCCGGAAATCCAAAGTGGACAAGCTCTCGTTTGTATGGATGCTGTTGTATACGACATTAGCATTAAGCAAACAGATGTCTAGGATTGTGATAAATACTCGTTTCCACCATTTTAGTGTTCTGTGGCTGTGAGTATAGTACGTGCACATTGTCCTGCCAGATCCGTGCCTCCCATGTATTTATTGTAATCGTCGACTATGCACGGTTTTTGGATATCACGATGTCCTGTTGAAGTTTTCCGGCTGCGAATATGTTTACTAGTGACACTGCAGTCGCCATAGTTTGACAGGAGAGTGTGGCACGTTTTGTGTCCTGCCACATAACGCATAGTTGGCCTGCTTTCTGATAACATTGGGGATCTGCTCCGCTTTTCATGGGGAACTTCTTGGGGTTTGCAACATCGGGTATCCCTAGGGTGGTATAGCGCACAGTTCCACAAGCTCCGAATCCTAGCTCAGACAACTTGGACAACAGAGCCGGGCTAGTAAACCAATTGTCCATGTAGATGCAATGTCCTTTATGTTCGAGTCCCTGCAAAAGGTTCAAGACTACCTTGCCTGGTGCCCCGAAATCGGATGGATGGTGTTTTTCAGGATAACTTACAGAGGACTGTCCTTGTGGGGACCTAGGCTGCGATCCTGTGAACAAGTCCAAGGCACATATGTACCCTGTGTCTGATTCGTTCAATGAAAAACATTTCAATCCCCATTTGGCGGCCTTTCGTGGCATGTACTGTTTGAAGCTGAGTCGTCCTTTGAACTTTACCATGGTCTCGTCCGGCGAAAGGCTTCGTCCAGGCTGGTACACCCGGAGGAATGATGGTAGTACAATGTTTAACAGTGGGCGTACTTTTGAAAGTTTGTCACGGTAGAGTCGTCCTCCACATCTCTGTTGTTGGCGAGGTGGAAAAATTGAAGGATTGCAGTAAATCGGTTACGAGCCATGGTTGCTGAGTACAGGGGACCTCGTAGAATTTCAGACCTGGACCAATGCATGGAGTAACGAGGCCTTTTGTTGATTCCCATGCAAAGAAGTAGGGCCACGAATGCCATCATTTCAGGTACATTAGATATTTCTGATGATGTTTTCAATGATAGCAATTAATGTTCTTATTTTGACTGAGGTGAGTTCAATACTTTACAGTGTTCTGTCCCCGGTTTATTTTCAATTTTTTACATGAATTCCAGGAGTCTCTGTAGACATTTCTTCGACATCCAAGATTCCTTGTTCACATTAAATCATTCTTTCCCGATTTATGTATTCACGAAACGTGGTTTAAAGAAACCCCTCCACCTTATGTCCACATAATTTTAGTCGGGTTCACTGTTCTCGTTCAGAAAGACCTGGCGGAAGGGGGAGCCATGTTTGTTTCCAACTCGCTGAATTTCCGTACACGTGAGGATATTATGCCCTCTCATGACGAGTTAAAGAGCATCTTCATTGAAATACAGCGAGAAAAGACCTGTAATCTCATTGTTGGAAATGTCTACAGGGCTCCTGGTACTTCCTTTGAAAACTTCAATAGGGCGTTTGATACTTGTCTTGATAAGATAACAACGGAGGGTAAGCTGTGTAACGGGGTGATTTCAACATTAACTTGCTCAATTGTGCAGATCATCAACCCACGGACGACTTTGTGAATGTTGTCTTCGCCTCTGGATTCCACCCTTTAATTTCTAAGCCCACCCATATCACCCCTCACACTGCAACACTAAAAGACAGTATACTAACTAATTCTGATCTAGAACTCTCAGCTGGAATACTGTCCTCAGATAATATATCCGATCACTTTCTTTTTTTTCAACTCACTTCTTCCTGCCTTCAAGGCTCTGTAACTCGTAATACATATCTTCATAGAAACGTCAACACCAACTCTCTCAATTCCTTCAAACAGCACCTAAGTACAATGGATTGGAGTGATGTTGATGACGCTTCGGAACATACTCTGCCTATGATTCTTTTCTTTCTAATTTTTTCTCATGCTACGATTCTCATTTCCCACTTACTCTTAAAACTACTGCGAAACCAAACAAGAATCAGCCTTGGATTACTCAATCCATTATTAATTCCAGTTTTTTTTTAACAGGTTGCATAGGCATTTCCTCCGTCCGCCAGCAATACAGAGTCTATATAAATAAACTCACCACCATCATTCGTCTTGCCAATACACATTATTATGCTGCTAAGCTGGAAAGTGCCAAGGGTAACCTTAAAAATATCTGGAGAAAAATCAACGGTCTGCTTGGGAGACGAAAAGGAGAAAACCTTCCCGATGATTTCATGATCGGAGACGATGTGTCGTCCGTACCCTCGTATATCCTTGACTCCTTGACATTTCACTAACATTGTCCCTCCTTAGCTAACAAAATACTAACACGCACTTTATGGATTCCTTGCACAACCCAAAATATTCCCACTATTCAAGCCCGGTGACAAGCGCTGCACTAACAATTACAGGCCCGTCTCTGTTGGCCCTTGATTTACCAAAATCCTGGAACGTTTTGTCTTTAATCGTCTGTCTCAATTCATTTCTTCTTATAACATCCTCTTCAAACAACAGTACGGCTTCAGACCTAAACATTCCACAGAAATGGCCCTCATTGATCTGGTTGACATGATGCTTTCATCAATAAACATCGTGCTGCCGATAATCTCTCCAAAGCTTTTGGTACTATCAACCATTCTATTCTTCTCTTTAAACCTCACTACTATGGCATCAGTGGCGTCCCACTGCAATGGCTTTCTGACCACTTATCCAACATAAATCAGCATACATCTGTCAGAACACCCCTAGTCCACTTCTAGTGTTCCACAATACTCTGAATAGAGCATTTCTCACTTTACACTATGAGTTTATTGTTTAAAATCATTCAGCAATTTACATCAATAATTCCCGCAATTAATTGGGTCTCGAGCTTGAGGTAAATATGATTAGAACAGCTAATTCAAAATCCAATTATCGATTCCAACTGGTTGACAAAATACTGTGATAAGTATCTACTACACTCTGTCATGTCTGTACAATTCAATTCAAGTTAGTGATTCAGTAATGTTTAAAACCTAACCACTACTTGACGAATAGAGACAATGTTTTTTTTTTTTTTTTTTTTTTTTTTTTTTTTGTCTGTCAGTTTCACTTGGCAATTTCGTACTTCCGTTCCTATAAACAAGATTCGCTCCAACTATATATTACTAATACTACGACACTGGCACTGTATTACTGGACCCCAACAAAAACTGTCCATTACTTCTCAACTCCAGAGGATTCACCTCATTTAGTCACCAAAGTGAGAGGGCTTTCATTACACTTAGCTTGCACACTACGATATGTTTCCTTACTGCCTTGCAATCAGTTCAAAAGTCAGTAGGATCAAATTGGTGCTTCGGCCACCAAGTTATCGCCCTCTTAATTCCAGCGTTGAGCAATCATTCTACGTCTTGGTACTGTGACGATTTCCAAACACTTCCGCTGCAGGCCACGGCTGAGCCAGCGGTTTCTGGTACGCCCTATAGCGTCACGACTTCACACTTCGATACGGGCCATCTGAAAATTCGTAAGCCAAACTTATGCCATAATTTAGGTCACAAAACACATGATACACTTCAACGTACAATTAATCCAACAATATTACCAAGTACAGACTTCAAAGAGGCTCTCTTAATTTGCACAAGTTTTCAAAGACTTTTAAATTAAAACTACATGGGTTCTTATCATGAGAGACTTCTTTAAATAATGAATTAATATGAAATAAATTACTTACGATAGAAGATCTGTCGTCCAACCTGTCTCCTTTCTAAAGCTGGTAACTTTAGGCTCAAAGCCTACAGCAGCTAATCAAATGTTTAAGCTTGCAATGCTGGTGCGGCAAATTCCAGGTTGGATTTTCAATATCTTACTCGGGTAAATCTTCGCTTTTTAAAAACATGTAGTAGCACAGCAAAACAGTGTGTGTACAACCATCACAAGCTCTAAGAAGGAATGGGTTCATATCCCACCAAAACTAAACTGCTCTCACCCCCTATTGCCATCTCTTTTGCATACACTTTGTTCCCTCACACAGCACCCCAGACCAAACCTTAGAATATGCAAATTAAACCACTGAACCTTAAAGAGTGGTTCTAAGAATTCGTTGTTATACCTTATATGGACTTTTTATTACTTATTATAAATAAATTAAACAAATACTTTTTTATTTTATTTATCAAAGTTTGAATTGTCCAAGAAAATGCAACTCAAAATGCGGGGCTTTGGCCTTTGTTGTTATTCAATTCAGTAAAAGCGTCCGATATGCAAATGAGGCAGTTGACCTCTGAGCATACGTCACATTTAGAAGACTCATGCACTGTTTATGTTGGGCTTGCTGAGCAACCCACACACAGGACGCGTGCATGCTCACTCACGATCACATGCTCACACACTCGATCTTCTTTTCTTCTTGACCTGCGTGACAAGATTGCTTCATTTTTTGTCTCCGCGAATTTGTTTTAATTTGGAAGTCCTGAAAGTCGATGTTATGTTACACATGCAGTAGAAAGTGCCTAGTCATCAGTATGCCAGCGTCTTGTGTCGTTGGCGGATGCTCAAGAAATGCTAAGAAAAGTCCCAACGTACATTTTCTGGCATTTCCAAACGCCACCAAGGATCCTGCCACGCGACGATAATGGAAACGTTTTGTTAACAACACAAGATCGGACTTTCAACTGACATCGTCGTCGTTGATATGCTCCTCACATTTTGATACTACATGCCAAGACGAATCCACGAAACTTCAAGGTCAATTTGGCCTGAAAATTAAGTTTCGCCTGAAGCCTGGTTCCGTACCAACACTGAAGGCACCGTTTGCGTACTCCGTGAAGGCAACCGCAGCCACCGACACGGTCCCTCCTGCCGCCGCCTGTTCTAATTCTGCTGGCAGTAGCGGGACGACTTTGGCTGGTGGCAACAAACCGTCGCTGAAATCACCACTCACCAAGCGTCGGAAGCGATCAGGATTGGCGTTTGAGAAAAGAGAACGTGCCAGGGTAAGTAAATTCATAGACTTAAAAAATTGGTCCGAATTTTTCTCCGTTCATTTGGTGTGATTAATTTTGCAATGAATTAACCCTTTTCGTGATAAAAAAAAGGAACACACTAGGAAGATTGCCTTTTCTTTAGGTTGCAAATGCAGTGCACCATTTTCGTGAAAAAAAAACATGACTAGCTTTGCCCATTGTTATTATTTTTTTTTCAATTACAATACACCCTTTCAATTACAGTGCACCCAATGAACATTTATTAAATTGCATTGCATCATTTTTGTGATAAAAAAACACTATTGCTTGTTCCACAGGATGTACCTTGCTGCCCTGCATTATTATAACGAAAACACTGGCAGGGAGCAAGCGAGGAGCACTGGTGGGAGTTTGGCCTACAGCATCAGCTACCCAAGGGCAAAACAGGATACCGGTGGATAAAGGCTGGTGCAATGCACATACAGTGAGTACACGTATAAACCATGTACTGTGACAATGTTTAAATTTAAAGGAGCATGGATTTATTGCTGGCAAGATTTCTACACAGTGTAATGGAAGACATTTTCTCATTATACATTTTGTGGGGGGTTACTACATGTATCTAATTCTTATCAACTTTTGATATGACTAAATGGGCACATTTCAAACTTGTTCAGCTGTCATTTTTATTGGAACTGTGACACAAAATGCATTTTCCTGTATGACCATTAGGTAATGACCAGTGCAGTATCTAAAAATATCCGGATACACAAGGTCAATCTTTATGTAAACAAATGTTTGTGTTTTTGTCCTTCTAGAATACAACCAGCGCATAATCGACCAAACTCTAAGGCTTTTCGAGGAAGGCAGCAAAGATGCACGTACAGCTGATGAAGAACCCTGGGCCCCTCACACTAAAACACTCAAAGCCGGACAAGGCAGAAGCAGTATCTAGTTTTGTTTCAAGATTTTCAAAATCCGTAGCACCAGTAGGGAGACCGGAAGGAACGCAAGACATGGTAGATGAAGATGAAGCGAGTAAGAATAAAGACAATAAAGTTAAGTCAGCCAAAAAAAAGAGGGGAAAAGGAGTGAACAAAAATAGGACAGATGATGAAAGTGGTCAGGAATCAGCATTAAAAAGGAGAAGCCGAAAAAGAAAGAAAAGTGGTGGAGGAGGGACATCCCAAACAGAATAGACAAACAAAATTTGCAGATGAGTACATTTCGTTATTTGGTACAGTTTTTGATAAGGGGGTAATAAAAACAATGAGCAAGAGAGCTGACTTTCAGTAAATATTTTATTTATTAACTTATTTTCTTGTATATGTGTATACCACATGACTTTAAAGAAAGACTTATAAATGCCTATGGGGAGACAAATCAAGACCCCTTTGAGCATGTTAATTTTACATCAGTGCTCAATGGATTTAAACTTGAACCACTTTGAAACATTGGCAAAATTTTTGACTTTATATGCACTGCATGTATGTGTTGTACTGGAATTTAATTGATAATACATGCGAATACATGTACATGCTTGTAAATAAAGTACAATTTTTTGTGCAGAAGATCACTGTGTTTGTGTGTGACATCTCATAATTTACATATTTGACAGGGCTTACAAAAATATTTAATTATTTCAGGGGTACAAGTATAGACCATGTGACCTTTATGAACTAAAATAGTGACCTTATACTGTACATGTATATTCTGCATTTCTTGACAAGCAAGATACTGCACAGGCCATATGACACAAAACTTACATTTGGTATAATATTTTTCACATAAATTTAAGAGTTACAAAAGCACCAGCTGTACAGCTTTTGAGATGTCAAAAGTTGAGAAAAATCCGACAAAATCAGACAGTGCAATCTCCATAAAACATGAGACACAAACTGTGCCTTCAGGGGTCCAGGCTCTGTGGCTCTTTTGTAAACATGTGATGTCATATGGTCTATACCTCTACATATGAAGTTCTTTCAATAATCGAAAAAGCGAGTAAATTTTATTGGTTTTTGTTGAAACTGTAAAAGTCCAACTAGAAATGAATTGGTTTAAATGAAAGTTCTGTATGTTTCAACAAATTTTAATGGAAACACAAAATTAGTACGTGAGCAGATGACCTACTGTATTATTGTTTTACTTGACCTTTGTATTCAAGTTTTTATCAAATTTTAGGTAAAGGCTTTTAGTTTCACATTTTTTTAAACAACTGAATAAACATTTAATAACTTAAAATGAACCTTATTTACAAGTTTGTTTAATCTAAGTCGTCTAAAGGGGGAAACTGAAAGCCTTTGTAATTGCCCTCTTCATCCGGATATGTCTGCCTTATTTTGAGCATTACGCATGCAGGTAGTGGCACACGGTTGTGGCGTCCAAGAAAACCCCAGCACCAGCGCACATCCTGTTGGTAGGCTACATGCCGAAATTTTCTGTAATCAAGGAGTAAAGAAATACAATAATTAAATAAACATCATAAGGAACGAGGATCGTGTCAACTGTCAATCATCCCACACAAAAATAAACAAAGAAAACAAAAAGGGGGGGGGGAGTTAATTACAGTGCCTACATTTATTTATATTTTTCAATGTACCTTTTTGTGGTTCTCTTGGTTTGTGGTTCTCTTATTCAATGAATGGAGCTTATGCAAAATCTGTTTTTGTTGTGTTACAACCATAAAATAATCTCAAGATAATTTACATGTACCCCACTGAAATAGCTTACCTAGTTCTGTCCCCTTCAATAGCATGAGCTCCATACTGTTGGCGGTAGGCATGGTAGGCTGTCTGCAGTGTCCCTGGATTAAGGGCTGTTGCCTCAAACCAGGGATGATCTGTGAAGCAAGTTATGCGTGGCGGTCTGGGGGCAAGCTCATCGAGTTTTGCTGTCAACTTTTCAACTTCCACGCAACATATGCAGTTCACAACACTCTCCATTACCTCACATTTCCCACATGAACACCTGGTGGAAATAAAACACAAAGGTGCAATTAGAAAGGAATATATGTACAATTTTGTGTAATGTTGAGTTGTTACCCAAAACCACCACAACTCAGAAAAATATTGCATACATGGTGTTACCACAAACCCACCTTGATAAATTATATTTTCAATGTGTAACACAGACCTCCATGCCAAGATGCCAGACGACTTCAGTACTTGTAAACACTAGCCACATAATACCCAAGTACAATAAAATAGTCAATACATACAGTCAATGAACAACTGTTGTGATTTTTTAAAAGTTGAACAAGTTGGTGCTATGATTTTCCGGTACAAAATTATTAAATAATTACCATTCTGTGTTTTGTAAACGATCCAAGTTGAGTGGCATCGCTTCGTCCTCCTCGTTTTGCTCGTCAGCAGCATGAGCTGGGACCACCGGGGCCAAAGGCTCGAACCTATACATGTATGTATAGGGCTGAACCCCTCAGACATGTCGGACGACCAACGCGTGTCCAACAGCCGTGTCTACATCGTCGTCATTGTTGAGCAACAAATCTTCGTCGTCGCTAGCTTCGCTATTGACACTGCTGTTGCTGTCGCTACTGCTACTACCACTACTTTCACTGCTAGAATATGGATGGAAAGCCTCCGATGTCTGTCACACTATTTTCTTCCCAAGAAGCGTCCGAATCTGATCCTGACATTTTGTTTACGATAGATACGACGTGACTGACTGCGAGTAACTTGAGTCCAGTACTACTGTACGTACTGCGTAGATTGTTTATGGGAAACCAGGCCGTATAACCAAGGTACCAGACTACACAATCCAAGCCAAGCGATCGATCGACCAAATCGCACCCGATAAGTCGCCCCAAAGAAACGTCTTACACATGTATAGTACACAAATCATGCATGAAAGTCGTCCAAGTTGAATCGTGATCAATAATGGAACATGTACACTATTTTACACTATGAGCTTTTCAAGTTGGTATTATCGTCGCTGCATGACTCGCGTAATACACTGCACAGCCGGCCGCATGCCACAGCACAGCGGTTGTCTTTCTAAATGTGACGTCACACCTTATTGAGAGATAAACAAACATGACCTCTCGCTTTTCTTAAAACAGAACTCATACGGGTTGGAAATAAATGGCATTTAAATTAATTACAATGATTCAAAGGCTAACAAAATAGTTAAATATAATGTCTGTACAATATAGTCTTCCAGAAATGTGTAAACTTCACTGGTTTAGTATTTCTTAGAGTCCCTCTTTAAGCCTGAGACCATACAAACCTGGGCGAGGCTACTACTGGATGACAGTACAAAAGACATTGACTATTCAATCATGGCCACTTGGTTCTGGCAATAGGCCAGGCTGGGTACATTTACAATGGATAATAAGGAGGTATGCAAATACAATCAAATAAGGAAAATTAATATTCACATTAAATTTAAATACTGTTTTTTGTGACAACATCCTTCAAGAACCATTACTCGGACCGTCTCCTCATCGAACATGGTGTGCCTCAAAGGTATATCCTGGAACCCTTACTTTTTCTACTTTATACTAACGACCTTCATTACTCTTCTCCTCTACTGAACTTCACTCTATTTGCCGATGATACCACGATCCTTTACTCTAGTAAAAATCTCTCTTCTTTATTTGACATTCTCAACTCCGAACTCAAACTTATTTCATAATGGTTCAAGGCTAACAAACTTTCTCTAAACCACACCAACACAAACTTCATTCTCTTCAACAAATCTTCTCGTTCCCAAGACAAGTTGTTGCCGCTTCTTGAGATCGATGATACCCCTATCAACAGGGTCTCATCTGCAAAATTTATTGGAGTCATTATCGACCAAAATATTTCCTGGAATAATCACATCTCTTCCATCACTAAAACTATCTCTCGCAACATCGGAGTACTTTCCAAACTTCGCTCTTTTTTCCCTCTCCCGCAATTATAATGCCCTACAATTCCCTGGTACTTCCATTATTGAACTACTGTAATATTGTCTGGGCATGCACTGCTATAGTCACACACAAATCGTATGACCTTTACTTCCTGTCGTAACGGAAGGAAAGATTTTGCCTTTTTTTATTAACAACTCATTCTCAGGGTATGTTTACAGTGTTACTCAACATTGAAATTATATTGAACATTGGAACTCAACGGATAATTGGACCTTTCCATCAAAACGACACAAACAAGAGGATGTCATGAATACGTCATCAGGCACAGATTTACATTAAATCAACGGTGGATTTTGTAGGAAATCATAACTCAGGAACCACATGTTAAATTCTTACAATCTGCACGTTTTCGGATAGGTCGTTAAAAGATGAACCCACGCTACACAGGGCGTGACCAAATTAGAACTTGACTTCTGGCTCAAAACGGCAGTTGAACGTTTAGAAAAAATTTTATCTCTACATATTTTTTGCATCAGATTTTAGATGAGACATACTGCCATTTCCAGGCTCTGTAAAGCATGAAAAACGGTGGGTGCACATCCAAGCCGTTCCCACGCGCTGTAAGCGTCGAAAATGTGGTACACATTTCCAGCAATTTCCAGCTACCGCAAGTATTTGATTCGGTTTCCAGTCCATATTGAAGCAAGTTTTCTTTTACTGAAACAACGGTTTTCGCACAATGTGCGGTAGCACCTAGTGTGAATCTACTAGCTGTGTAGATTTGTTCTTAACCAGTTTTTGCTTTTTATTCTACTGCCGCGGAGTAGATTATTGATATCAGGAAACTACTTTTAAAGACTTTGTTCTGAAAAGAACAGTCCAGCTTATGGCTACTACTTGGGCGAGACTACTTCTTCGATAGAGGTGACTTCTCGTATTTACTTCACTGCTGCGGAGTGAGTTCTTAATTTGCCATAACGTTTTGACTAACTTGCTCTTGTCATAATCAGGAGACAAATGTTGGTGTATCCGGGTTCAGTGGTTTCAGAGTAAAGTCAGTCACTGCTCTAACAGGTTCGTCTTAAAGGAGATTTGTGGTTGGAGGGCTCAGGGCTAGTATATGGGTTGCTCATTGTGTTTGAATGCCCTCTGTAGTGGGGCATGTCAGTATATTAACGGATATGTGGAGTAGGGTAGTAGGATTGTGTGCAAATTACTGCTAATTAAATGACCGGTATCTGTTTTTATACATAGTCTTAATCATTTGAGTTCTGAATTACATTCACTCAAATAGTTTACTCAACGACGAATGACTTTGTGAGCACGAAATATTCAAACAAAACATTTTGAAAACTCAAAACCATTTCGTTATCTCAATTAACTTGTTTGTCGAGTTCGACAACCTTTTGTTCTTGAACTCGTTTCGAGAGCAAGACATGCTTTTGAGCAATCGAAATGACTGCACGTGTACGAAAAAAAAATTAGCTCGCGGTCATTTTTACGCACTGAAAATTAAATTATTTCATCCATTCACGATCATTTCTAAACAAGAAATAAATGTGTTTTGTGAATAATATTAATATTCGAAATCGTTCCGCTCGAACGCTCAAAATTAGGTGTTTAGTGCGCTCAAATTTACCAACAGTGGAGTAATTTACAATTATGTACATAGGCCATTGTATATTAATATCGTGATGGTAAGACATTTTTGTTCTATAATTTTAACCGGGCTGTTTGTTGCCACCACACCATAGTTCCGGCCATGAAGTGGTTAGTTCCGCCAATTTTCCAATATTGATGTCTGTCCCTTTTACCTTGCCTTCTTGTACTCCTTCGGCCCAACATCGGCCGCCTTCGTGTACTTCTGCGCAATTTTCAACAAATTCTCCTCAGTTCTCCTAATATGGCAATGTAAGTTCCTGCACTCGATGTTGACACTATCTGCCACACTTAGCAACCACCAGCCCCTCTGACCTCGGAAGATAAAGTGTGCTTACATTCGACCGCGGATGAAGCGTACCATTCATGGTCATCAGTTTTCTCGTTCTCCTGTCCGTGACATCTAGCTCTTCCTTAGTCCACTCAACAATACTTGCATTGTACCTCATCAAAGACACGACCCATGTGTTAATTGCCTTAACCATGTTCCCTCCGTTCAGTTTAAACTTCAAACATTTCTTTACCCGTCTGATGTACTTTGCCCTCAACCTCACCTTTGATTCCTCGTGAGGACATGGTCCGATTCAAGTACTTCAAGATACAAATAACTCTCTTCCTCACCCAAAGCCCTCATCTGTGCACCATCTGGCAGAACGATACCATTAGAATGTACCCTCATTTCCCCCTTTCATGGTTATTGAAGCACATCTTTTTAGGCCAAACTGCACCCCGATGTCATCACTGAAAATCCTGACGGTCTGCAGCAAAGAATCGATCTCCGCCTCATTCTTTGCAAACATCTTCAAATCGTCGATAAAAAGCAGATGGTTGATCTTACATCCGTCCTTCTTCATTTCATAACCTGCACTCACCTTCCTCAGAATCATCGACAGGGGCATCAATGCCAGAACAAACAGGAGCGGAGACAGAGAGTCACCTATGAAAATCCCTCTTCTTACGCAAACCTTGTCCAGACTAACAAGATGCAAACATACCCATGCATGGCAAGCGATGGCAAGCGTGCCAACATTTTAGGGGCAAGTACACCCCATGTTTTATGGAAAACGTTCCAAGATGCAAGCGAGATGCCCATGCATGGCAAGCGAGGCCAAGCGTACCAATATTTCAAGGGCAAGTGTACTCCTTTTTTGGCATGCGTGCTAACAATTTATAGGGCAAGTGTACCTTTGTTGTGAATATTGGATGTAAGAACCCTCCATTATTATAAATGATGATTTGCGTGTAGAGGCATCTGCAGTATGTGCTGTATAAATGTATTGTATTACTATTTACCACTGCCCTTCCCTATGCGCAGTGGATTGCTTATAGAGGATCCAAACATCAGCATTTGTGGCCAAACTACTTTTTCGTTTTTCCCACGGGGTTTTGGGGTTTTCGTAACCGGCTACTATCATGTTTGGTTTTGAAAAGTTCTACCACTTCCACCAATGACGCCGTAAGATAAGGAAGCTCCCTTAAGTGCTCACGAGCTGTTCAAAATCACCCAAGCAAGGAATTGCACCACCAAACACGACATACTCAACCATGCCATCCAAACACCGAGGGGGGAAACAGAATGGGACCAGCACCAGCCCATCCCAGCGTGAACCCATCACGCCCGGGGCATGCTAGATGGCACGCACAACGGCGATGAGGTTTTCGAGGCATTCGTCAGGGTCACCCTCTTCAAAATTGCTGAAGGTCAGCGGCAGCTGGAAGAGAAAATCGCAGCCTCTATAGAATTTAACATTGAAAAAAATCACTGAGTTCGAGAAGTCAAAGGATACTCTACAAAAATCACTTAACATTGTGACTTCGGAGGTTTCGACTATAAAGAGTCAACTTGCCTGGTTAAACCATGATATAAACAAGCAGGAGTGCTTCAGCCGTCGAAAGAACTTTTGAATTGTTGGTGTTCAGAGGTTAGTAAACGAAAGCTACGTCGACAAAGTAGTTGACATCCTGCGTAACCATTTTGACTGGGAAACCTCTCCGCACCTCGAACGGGCTCACCGGGATGGTAAGGACATCGACAGCAGACCTTCACACATCCTCGTAAAGCTCCTGTCGTACCAAGACAAAGTCAAGGTCATGAAAAATTGCAGCCAAACTCTCAATATGTTCACAGTATATTATCTTACTACACAAGATTGGATAGAGAAAAAGACCTGGAAACATCAAGTAAAGACCCTGTATGAAAATGGCACTAAGCTTCGTTTCTTTGCGGGCCGCTGAAGGCACGGCACTGGTGAGGTCTTCCCGTTTAATAAAGACTGTTAAATACCCTTGGTTTTAACGAACCTTATTTACCTTGTTTCCGAACGTTTTGGGTGTGTGCCTATCTTGTATATTTTGTATACCAAGATGTATGTAATATTTTGTTGTTTTCCATCCAGAATTGGTTGGGCTTGGGTGAAATCTCACTTTCCCTAATGTTATTGTTTTCCCTCGGGATCACGATGAGCGTTACTTGCGCCTTTCTCCTGTTTCCCCGTCCGATTTCACAGGAGGCGTTTTCTGGTTGATTGATTGGCTTCGTCGTCCCCCCCTTTTTTTTTTTTTTTTTTTTTTTTTTGCTGCAAAACCCTGGGGTAGCAGTTTGGTGTACTTTATATATACGGTGTTTCATATACAAATTTCTTATTTTCAAAATAGAAAGTGTTTTATTGATGAACACCCTTTTCGTACATCAATAACACCTCTTCTCCCTTTTCCCCTCAATTGTTAAGTCATTATGTCTAGCCATCTCTCGACAACCTCAATGAATTGCCGAGGTTTGGGCAATCAAGCAAAACGTAGAGATGTTTTTCATTTCCTTAAGTCACAAAATACTCTATTTGTTGTTTGCAAGATGTACATTTTGATAAGGACATGGAAGACTTTGTAAATAATGAATGTTACTTTAGTTCCTTTAAGAGTAATTCTCGAGGCGTAGTATTTTGTTTCAATAATAATTGTTAATATAGTATCAAGAACGTCAAAATTGATTGTAATGGTTATATGATTGTACTTGATTTGGAAATTGGTGACCATAAAATGGCTATCATTAATTTGTACGGTCCAAATACGGATGACCCGAATTTCTATTGGAATATTACCACCATTCTAAACGACATAGACAATACTCATAATATCCTATGTGGATACTGAAATTTAATTTTAAACTACTCGTCGCCGACACCACGAACTGACACACTGTGTACAAAACCATTTTTCTTGTAGTTTTCAGTTTTGTGCATGTTTAGACCATGTTAACCGAGGCCTACAATTTCATGAAGTTTCAACGCTTCAGGAGCTTGACCTTAATAACGATGATGATGCTAAGCAACTTTGCACCAGAACTGAAAATTTTCGCCACCACGAACTGACACAGAGGTTCAATAAACCATTACAACACACGACGCGCACAACCTCTAAAGTGAAAAAAATACGTTTCCACGAACTGACACAAACCCTTGGTGTGTAGCGCGCGCTGACCTACATTTTCACGAACTGACACAAACGCATTGTAATACATTGGATAGTGCTAGTTCGTGGAAAATGCCTGATTGCGTAAATTTTCGTCGCCACGAACTGACACCAACCTCTCTTACTTTATCAATTGTTAAAACCTTAAAATGGGTTAAATCCCCTGAGTATACGCAAGTGTTGGGTAGGTGGTACTGACTGTTCCACACAATCCAACATACACTAAAAATGTTTTCTGTGCATTTACAACGATATTTTTATATACAATTGACTTATTTTGCTGCCAAGCTAGTGTCTATGATTGTTTTAGCCGTTGTATTTTTTTTATTAAATTTGTTAATTACTTAATATGTTTAATTAGTGAAAATATAAAATTAGCGCCATCACAGCATTCACAACATTGCCCCACGCCTAACATCTGGCTTTTACATAATGGGGGAGCAATAAACTACACTCAGTCATGGAGGCTACCTCCATGACCCAATAAACTCCTCCAGGTACCCTCTGACCGTCTGCAATGAACTAAGCCAGCCATGACAAAACAAATTATCTGTAAACTCTATCTCTCTTTTTCTAAGCTTCAAGCCAGCTGACACAGCTTGACTTGGTGGGGGGGGGGGGCTGGTTGCAAACCAGACACATAGCCACAGCTGTCGCAAGACGTCAGACACCTATTACACACAAAGAACAGACGGCTCAACTTCTGAAAGTGTTAGATCTTGGGAGGTCTGTGTTTGACATGGAATATTTATGTGCTAAGTACATGAGTGCAAATAGTTTTCTGCCCCTCTAAAAAAAAAAAAAAAAAAAAAACACTTCGACCTGACACCTCCCCCCCCCCCCCCTCTTAGAGATGTGGAATGGTCTTGCCTTGGATGTCAGGGAATTTGAGTCCCGCAGGTCAACACACTTTGGAGATTATCCTAATTTCATCAATGTGTGGAGCACATCAGTCCACCTTCCCCTCATTCATAGGAGCAGTAAAAAGTACTGTTTATATGAAGTTCAAAGCATCAAGTTCCCACTGTGAGAAAACTAGTTGAACATACCTCGAATTTTTGCAGAAAAACTTCAAACGCTGTTTTCTCAGATTGCTACTTTTTACTGGTATCTACGTGTGTGTCAGTTCGTGGTGTCGGTGACGACTTATTAGCCACATTGCAATTTTCTTCAAACGGTAGGTAACTTGGGTGGATGTGGTGGAGGAAATTTTACTAGTTTGTTTGACAAGATTATATATAAGTTACCAAGTGCAAATTGTATACATTATTAAAATCGGCGCTTTCAAGGAGAGTTCCAAAATCTTCGCAAAGGGTGGGGTGAGGGTGATATGTACATACCTTCTAAAACTCCCAACAAAATGATCAGCAGCTCGAGGTTCACACGAAGTTGTCCCGCCATGACTGTCTGTCCGCAGACATTTGCTGGTGTCCCTTGCTAAATGTCACTCCACTCTAAAAAGGGACAATCATATGTATAGCTAACAAAACCAAACAAGGAACTTACTAAACTGATTTTGTTGATAAAATGACAAATTAATCATCTTGTTCGAATTCAGATTGTGGAAGTTGACTAGATGCCAAATTTGCAAAATCATCATTACATACTTTGGATAGTTCCTCTTTGGAGAAAGAAAGGATATACTTGTGCCCTTTTACCTTTTTTAAAAACATTGTTTGTATATATATACATATATATGTAATAAATTCAGAATATGAGTTAAACAAACTCTGGCATATCTCTCTTCAAGGATAAAGAGAGATAAAGAGAGACCAATAAAGAGAGATATGCCAGAGTTTGTTTAACTCATATTCTGAATTTATTACATGTTATAGCTCTACAGAGATGTATCGAGCACTGTGAATTGTGATAGAAGACGATTTCATTGGATATATACATATAAAATTAGTAGGGGAGATGGCCTTAGCTTTCGATCCAATCAAGACCTTCGTCAGAGGCATAAACAAAAACAAACACAAACATATCCATTTATAGCAAAAAGAGAAGCAAAGGATTAAGGGAGAGTATCCAGAAAAAAAGCGGGAAAATATAGCCAATCAGAGTTGTAAATTAACTGGCTAAGAACCAATAAGAGGGAAGAAGTGAGAACAAAGGATGGTCAGTGTGAAAGGCTGGATCACTGGACCATAAAGGTGGTACCGCATTGTAGGCATTACAATGCGGGAAGCATTATTATATTTATATATTTATATATTAAATTAGTAGGGGAGATGGCCTTAGCTTTCGATCCAATCCGGACCTTCGTCAGAGGCATAAACAAGAACAAACACAAACATATCCATTTATATTTATATTTATATATTTAAATAGTTTGGGTTTGAACAAAGAAAAATTGACTGGAGCGGGACTTGAACCAACGACCTCCGGATTAACGTACCGGCGCTCTACCAACTGAGCTATCCAGCCCTATGTTGGCGGTCTCCCTATTAGTCAATATCTTTGTTCGGGGTGCCAGTCAGAAGCCATACAACCATTAACTGCCGTGTAGCCAGGGGATGCGACTATATAAAAAAGTCGCATCCCCTTAAGGTGATCCCGTGGCTGCCGCTTCCCAGGTTGAATCGTAAACGTGGGTGTGATCCCTGGCTACACGGCAGTTAATGGTTGTATGGCTTCTGACTGGCACCCCGAACAAAGATATTGACTAATAGGGAGACCGCCAACATAGGGCTGGATAGCTCAGTTGGTAGAGCGCCGGAACGTTAATCCGGAGGTCGTTGGTTCAAGTCCCGCTCCAGTCAATTTTTCTTTGTTCAAACCCAAACTATTTAAATAAAATTTCCCAGTCAGTTTCCCTTGTGGTTCATGACTTGATATATTATATTTATATATTTATATATATATTTTTTTTTTAATTCTGGATGGCAAACCAAAACGTGTTTGTACTTCCTGAATTAGTTCAGCTAAAACTTGAACCAAATTGAAATTTGAATACACAGGTAAACATTAAATAAGTAAACATATTATACAAACATTGAAAAAATATGTTTGTATCAAAACCTTTGTTTGTGTTTAGAAATAATCTATATCGCTAGCTTCGTAAAAATAAAACATTTATTTGTGTATTTACCAGCTAAGTGACAAGGCATGTGAATTTGTATTGAAAAGATTTAAAAAGTTATGTCATTAATAAAGTAACCGACAACTTCGTTAATGCATTCGAGGATCCCACTTACCAAAGCCAAGTTCTAAATGTTAACAATCCATCTATGGATCGACGGGAATGCTCAGGGCAATGACTTAAATCTCAACTGTATATTGGAGGAAAGAACCACTTGTATCAAATACCTGATATTAACTTCCCTGCCAAAGACGTGAAAGTCCATCCAAGCCCACCTGAGAAGTTACACACGACAAGGCTGGTGGTGTTAAAACTGTTGGCATATGCGACATATAAACCGGGCAAGCAAGTTCAGCTTTCAAAACAAAATGTAAAACCCGGTCTGTTTTAAGAAAGAAAAGATGTTGGTTTCATTAATAATATAATGCAAGGTAATAATCTCATTCTTAAATTAGTCACACAAATCACAAAAAAATATTGCGGCAACCTAGAAAGAAAGACAATCCCAGCAAACCAAAACACAAATAGACAAACCAACATAACCCCAAAATACACACACAAACAAACTGTTTATACTTGTTTTATTGTTTTTCTCTGTGCCGTACTCTGCTATAAATCCTAATAAATTGTTGTCATCATGGAGTTATCTATAGAATTGAAAACTGTGCTCATGTGTACCGCGTCGTTGTCAACCAAAACACATGAAATAACGCACCAATTTGAAAATGGGGGCTAAACCTGCCGTTTAAGTTAGGAGTTGTAAAGGAAAAACCTCTTCATTTTCAGCATGTAGAAAATATCGTCCTTAAAACCTGTTTTTTTACTTCCAGCTGTTGTTTTCCCCCGTACATTTTTTCTAAAATATGACTTCATAGTCAGAGAGAAGTATTTGACAGGAAAAATGATCATGTTTGAAATACATAACCAGTTACCTTTCATACTAAAACTAAACACTGATGTTTGTAATCTTACCAATCATGTGTACCTTAAAAAGAGAAGAAAAAACCGGAAGAACACATCATATATATAAAACAAACAAAATTAATGAGCAATACAACGCATATAAATGAAGAAAGTAAGGGGGAACCATTGCAAAAAAAAGAAAAAAAATCCGTTTTTCATCAAAATATGCTATAGATATCTTGTTTTCCTGTTAAGCTATGAGAAGGAACTATCCAGTTTAATTCATATCAAATCTTCATTCATACTTCCCAATTTTAAACATTGAACAACCAAAGCCGTGTCGAACGTTCACAGTAATCTCGAGTGCACAGCATTGAATCTCATTGAAGTTCTCAAGCCAAGAACAGGCTCCTGGTAAAGCCAATAATTAATATCAAATGTTAGTCATTTGATTGTTTCAAGAAATGTTGGTGCTGTGAACCAAGTCACAATACACATTGACAGTATTTAGATTGAAAATGTATCCAATATTGTTCTTGAATAAAAACCCTGCACCATAACACACACAAATAAAGACCAGGATCACGAGAACTGAGAAAGTGAAAGTTGTCAATGTTTGTGAAATATTTCGATATATAATTTACGGCTGCTTTTTGGGGTTTCATGAAGTTTGAAACGGTGAATGCAAGACATTAGTCACATTAAATAAACCATGCAATTTAGGTCTCAACATTCCAAGAAAAAAAACATATCCCAATTCCGTTTGACCACAAACGGCTTTCAAATTTAGCCTGTATTCTCAGGGAGGCCGCATTCGTGAGTGCTCGGTGACGATCGGGCAACACAAACTCAGCTTGACTCAAACTAAACTTAATCAAACTCTATTGACAAAAAAACAGACATGCAGGTGTGATAGGGGAAAGATGAACTTAGAAATACATTTCTGTATATCGCGATATTATGTTGTCGAGTAAAATGTGTTCGATGCTACAAAGTTGTTGGTGTTCTCTGAAAAGTTGTGCATTAAATGATATTGTATTGAAAGGCTACGTTTAGAGCATTCGTCCAATGCAAAGTTCGTGCGTCGGGGTAATAGTCTGGTGGCATAATGCACTGGACAATCATAAGGAAGCGATCCTTGTGCTGTTAGATTTTCAGCTGCATTTGACACTACTGACCATGAGCATCTCCTTCAACGTTTATCTTCTCGCTATGGAATTACAGGAACTGCCCTTAACTGGTTCTCTTCTTATCTTAACAACAGAACCCACCATGTTCTCATCAATAATGCTATGTCCGATCTCTTGTGTGGTGTTCCTCAAGGTTCTGTAGCGGGGCCTCTTGGATTTATATTGTTCAGTGCACCCTTACAATACCTCATTGCTGCCCATGGTATTTCTAGTGTTGCTTATGCTGACGATACCCAATTTTTATGTTACATTTGACCCGGCTGATCGGGCTTCTGCCATTGCTAAAGTTAAATTATGCATTCAAGATGTCAAATATTGGGCTTTGTCCAACAAACTCGCTCTGAATGACTCCAAAACTGAGATCTTATTTTTAAGATCTCGTTTCACAAAAACGGTTTCTCCGCCAAACTTACATATTGCCCAGTCTGTTATTAAACCATCTGAATTTGCCCGCAACCTCGGTGTAATTATGGATTCTTCATTTTGCATAAGTAGACATGTTGATAATGTTTGCAAAGCAGCTCTCATAGCTATCAGAAAAATAGCACAGATTCGCCGCTACCTGGATGAAGCTACTACTCTTCGTCTTGTTCACGCTTTCGTCACAACTAGACTTGATTCCGGCAATTCTCTTCTGTATGGACTCCCTGATAAAGATCTTGCTAAAATTCAACGTGTATAAAACATTGCCGCTCGCCTCGTTTCTTGCTTGCCTCGTTCTCACCATATTACACCAGTACTAATGAAATTGCATTGGCTCCCAGTTAAGTTTCGTACAATTTATAAAATTGATTTAAAATTAACTTTCAAAGCTCAAACATGTCAAACTCCTGCTTATTTATCTGAATTTGTTCACCATTATTCCCCTACTCGGACTTTACGTTCATCTCAACAGTCATTGCTTTCATCTACAAATGCTTCTTCCATTTTGTATGGCCACAGATCATTTTCTTACGCCGCAGCATTTCTTTGGAATAGTCTTCCTGTGCATATTCGCCAGGCTAAATCTTTACACTGTTTTAAGTCTCTGTTAAAAACACATTTGTTTGAAGCTGCTTATTTGTAATCTGCTTACATGTATTTGTAAGTGTTTCTTTATTATTACTATTAATGGCCCATTATGGAGACATTTCGCAGTAATAAAACAGCCTTTTGGAGGACATTTTTATTACGGAGACATATAACTGTCTCCTTTATTCTTTGACCGCTCGTAACGGGTTTAGTATGCATTTGGCATGCTGGATCAAGCCGGATTCATTGACTCGAAGACCGTCACCAATGAATGGACCCGTCTACATTGGTATGGGGGGTTGTTGAAGCTTAGAAAAACACGCTTAAAATAGGGAAGGTTATATGTCGCATGGTGTGAAACGAAGTAATTAGGAGACTTTACGTTTTTTGGATAAAAGTCACACTATTCGGAATTATTATTTTGTAAAATTCTTTCTCAGTTTTTTGCAATGTTAAACCAGATAGTTTTTATTTTCAAACATTCTTTAAAAGTGAACTTATTTATGATGGTCCCCTTTTTGACTATTGGTATCGTCCATGGCTAGACTACTGGAATATTCATAACGTTTTGTCTGGTTTCTGTACTCCTAATACCGTAATACAAACAATGTATCATTAAAACCGTTTGTCCCCCTTGGCCTTGTATTTGGCGCGCAATGTGATGACGTCAAGAAACTTTCTTGATGGTCTTTGTGCGTATTTTTACGCACGTCGGGCGGTGTGTGGCGTCTCTTTTCTCCCTGGCGCCGGCGGCCATGATGCAGCATGGAAAACCAAATTTTTTATTGCGTAAACAGTGAAAAGATCGATGTCATACAAGAGTATACACGAAGATTAATAATTGCAGTTTTCCTTTTAATCATTTGGTTGACAATTCTTACTTTTTTAAGTATTGCTGCTGTAGTCCTAGGCAGTGTACGCCGTGGTTCTAATTTTACTAGTAATTTCGACCTCGAGTACTCTACATCGTTTTAACGTTGTCGTGACACTAACATGTAGTGTACGTAGCCGAGCTTATACAAACGCTGCAAGAATATTTTCTGGAATCTAAGTTCAGTACACATTTGGTGTCTGTGTTTTTAAACTACTCCTACCTACTCCTCCTACTCATCATAGCGGTCTCGACTGACTTCATTATGTTGGTAAGTTAAACATTTTTTCCACCATTAATACAAAACAACTTCACTTGGGCTTATTAAGTTATAATATATATATTATTTGCAACTTTACCTGAAAGGCTTAGCATGTTGTGTTGCGATAATCATAACCCTCCCCTCCCCCAATTCTCTTGACGCGACGGTCGCACATTTTTATTCAGACCGGTCGGTACGACCGTCGATACATCGTAAGAATACAGTCATGACAGTGTTACTATTTTATGCTTTCGAATCGATTAACACAAAACCTGTAGAGGCCTACCTTGTTGTGGGCATCCGTAGCAAAATCTCATTTAATTTTTCTAGAATAGGACAAACAAATTGTGACACAAAACTACATCACTGGATAGTCTGATAGTTACTGACGGTGACACTGACAGTCTGTCCTGTAGCCTTCAGTTGTGTAGTAATTTTTTATTGAATTGCTCTGAACTTTAAAAAAGTAAATAGTCAATATCCAGTGATAAGTATAAACTAGCCCACAGGTTGCCATAGTATGGTTGCATACAATCATGACAATGACTCAAACAAGACGGTATGATACTCCTGTGTGTTTAGCATAAGCTCAGCAAGTAAGCAATTAAACTCTTGATCTAGTACAGTGACAAGTACATGTTAATCTCTTTGAAAGTTGAGATGAAATTTCCTCAAAAGAGTCACTCAAAGCAAAGCAAACTCGTTGTTTTTCTTGTATGCGTCTGCTGGATGGGGAAGGTGCACGATAAATTATGCTGTTCTAGCTCTTTCATAACTTAACTGTGGAAAGTGAATAATATTTTCTTTTGTACCAAGTGGTGTTGGTAGGGGAGGGGGGAGGGGGGGGGGCATGGCGTGAAATCTGAAATTTGTATTGAACATTTCCAGAACAAATGTTTCATTTTTCTGCTTTAATGTGATAATTTCATTTTGTAAAAATATTTTTCATTTACATGCAGACAATATTTTTTGGGGGGCCAGATTATCTTATAAAAAATGGCATAACAAGAGCGCTGAAAGAAGGCTTAAAAAATGCAAGTGTGAACTTGGCCAGAACTTGCAGAAGTGCCCCCTAATAAAAATGGTGCACCCCGTGTGCCCCTTAAACTTTTACCTTAATTTTCAATGCTGTTTGTATACCTAAACATGCTTATTCACAGTTAATATTTAAAACTTGCAGTTGAGTTTTCTTTGTCATACACAGTCTACGATAGCATGGTTACATTAACCACCCAGGTGCCATGTGTCATTTGAGGAGATTTGTGTCATATTAAGTGTTTAAACTTTCAACTTTCAGTCTGTGAGACAAACACGATCATCTGCAAATGTCTCTAAGGACAAGCTGATAATAGAAGCATTAAGCAAAGAGGACCCGGCAAAGACTTTCGTCGTGAAAAACTCTCCAGGCAAAGGTATACATGAGGATGAGCCTATATTTGTTTCAAAAAACTATTTGAACTATATCTTTGGCAATAATAATTATTTTCACAAGCATTTGATGTGGTAGTCTGAAGGTTCGATCATCTGAAAGTGGGGTTGAGAGGCAAGGGTGATAGTCAAACAGTTGTAGTGGAAAGCATGAAGTCTTGATAGTTTTAAATGTGTGTACCATCTTGCCATGGACTGAAACAACGATGTGTTTACATCTCAAGTTTGCTATGGTAAAGATGCGCACAGATACAGTCAATTCTACGTGGCCTTTAAAGCTTTATTGCTGGCTATTGCTGGTAAATTACATGTACATGTTAAATAACTCCTCCCTTTAGGACCATTGTGTTATGTTCACATTGCCAGTAATATAACGGCAATGGCATGATGGGACTTAAAACCTTTTATTTTACAGTGAAACGTGTCTTTTTAGTGTTAGTTTCCTAACCTCATGAAGCATATTGTGTCAGAGATAGAATTGTTTTCAAAAATTGCTGCCGTGGCTTTTTGGGAGACATTGCAAATTGCAGTGATGATTATTGAAGAAAAAATGTGCATTATTGGGAGACATTGCAAATTGCTATGTGTTTTGATTATTGAAGAAAAAGTGTACGTTTGGGAGACATTGCAAATTGCTATGTGTTATGATTATTGAAGGAAAAATGTACGTTTGGGAGACATTGGAAATTGCTGTGTGTTATGATTATTGAAGAAAAGGTGTACATTTGGGAGACATTGCAAATTGCTATGTGTTTTGATTATTGAAGAAAAAGTGTACATTTGGGAGACATTGCAAATTGCTATGTGTTATGATTATTGAAGAAAAAATGTACGTTTGGGAGACATTGCAAATTGCTATGTGTTATGATTATTGAAGAACAAATGTACATTTGGGAGACATTGCAAAATCCTGTGTGTTATGATTATTGAAGAAAAAGTGTACATTTGGGAGACATTGCAAATTGCTATGTGTTTTGATTATTGAAGAAAAAATTTACGTTTGGGAGACATTGCAAATTGTTATGTGTTTTGATTATTGAAGAAAAAATGTACATTTGGGAGACATTATGTTATGATTATTGAAGAAAAAAATGTACCTTTGGGAGACATTGCAAACTGCACTGTGTTTTGATTATTGAAGGACAAATGTATTTTTGGGAGACATTGCAAACTGCACTGTGTTTTGATTATTGAAGATTAAAAATACAGTTTGGGAGATAAAGCTACTAACTCTGTAAGATTTTTTGAGGGATTCCCAGATAATATATTAATCTACCGACATCTCAACATGTCTGAAAATCACCCCTTATTGTCAATTTTATACAAATATTGACATAATGTGGCCTGTTTAAACTTGGCTAAAACTCTTAATCAGCGCATACCAAACTTTCCTTTTGGCTTATTTATATTAAAAATTACCTTTGCCTGCATACACATAGCATATAAAACAAATTTTCTTTTTGGCTGATTGAAAACTATGTACCCACATTTATACTTCTGCTACGATTCTAGAGAGTAGGGCCTTACTTAATGTCTATTCAGTTTGGCAACAGACAGATCACATTACGATGGGTCACTCCCGGTTTACTGTATAAACACAACATTAATTTTGTATGTGATGCCATTATTATCATTAACAATAAATTGACACAGACTTTTTATTGCATTGTTTCATACACACTTGAAGGTTTAGGAGTCTTTGCCACCAAAGCAATTTCACCTGGACAACCTTTGGTTGTCTATGGGGGGAAACTTATAACAAAGGAGGAGGGGGAAAGACTGGAGAACGAGAAAGAGAGTGTCTTTCGCTACTTCTTTGTGTTCAAAGGAGAGAAACTATGGTATGTGTTGTTTTTGAAGTAGATGGATACCTGTAGTTTCCAACAATTTCTAAGAAAAACAGTTAATTTTTGATTAATATCTACTTTTCCCAATTTTCCTATATTTTGTCTTTTCTTCGTGACCTACTGTACAAGATATTTATGGGCAAATAGTGCCTTTAAAATATATTCCAGATTGATAGACATTCAAGTTAAGTCATTTAAGTACTTTTAAAGGTGGCACATGCCCTGTTAAAAAAAGTAGATCTTGCTGTGCGTGACAGACACACTTGGTACTCATAATAACTGTAATGCATGTTTAACAGTGTTTAACCAAACTGGTAGGGTTTTAAATGTTTTCACAAAATAATGACTTATTAATTCGTGTTTCCATGTGCTCTCTCATTATAACAGTTGTGACGCAACAGAACCATCAAATTTGCACCTTGGACGACTAGTAAATCACGGCAGAGGCAAACACCAAAATGCTAGGATGAAAGTGTTAGATATTAATGGAGCACCAATCCTATGTCTCTTCTCTCTAAAAGGTTTAAAAAAAGACGAAGAAGTCTTGTACGATTATGGGATAAAAAATCTTCCTTGGCTTCATAACGCAGGTAAATTATGGGTATATTTTGAAATGTATTTTTGTCTTTGAGAAAGGAACATCAATAACTCATCACATCCCATTCCTTGGTGGACATTCAAACTTTTAAAACTACCAAAACAATTTGGACTAGGTGGCCCACTTCAGGGTAAACCTGCCAAATGAACTTTTCCATAGTTATATTTTCAGAGATTGATTTTTTTCACTAAATGAGTCGATACTTTAGACTGCAAGGGGCCTTAGTTAGCATAAATAGTTTTAGTTTCTTAAGTTATACATATGTAATAACTAAGGGTCACTGGCTGTTGTACTGTAGCTGATCTGTTTGGTCTGTGTTTTTAATTTTCCAAAGAGAAATAAAGCAAAATTTCAGTGGAGAGACAGAAATGTATTAAAAGGACTAATTAACCTGATTTTATATTATGAAAGCAAATTATCCGAATCTGTTTGTATTTTTTCACTATTAGGCAGAAACTCCCAAGAAAGTTGTGCTTCTCTAAAGCCAGAAAGTGTAAGTGCTTGTTTAAATATGTTGAAATAACTTTAATCCTCAGTGTTTACATTTTATAACATCACTAAATATACTTATTTGGTTTAGTTCAAATCAAAGAGCTCTGTGCTATTACAATAAATACAAAATGTTATTCTGAATGGTTTATGATGTACACTAAAATCTTACATAAGTTTTGTTTTTTTAACCCTTGGCAGTCAGACAAGCCAATACCACAAGAACATCATCTTCATCAGCCCGATGATAATCTTGTTGAGGTTGAGGTTGAACAAGTACATGTACCAGCTGACCCGAGGCAGCTTTCCAGTGTTGTTCAACAGTCAGGTTTGTGTGTGTGTTGTTGGTTTTGTTTTTGTTTCGTTTGTTGGGATGTTTTTTGTTTGTTTGTTTGTTGGGGTTGTTGGGGTGTTTGTTTTTTTGTTTGTTTGTTTGTTTGTTGTTGTTGTTACTGCTGTTGTTGTTGGGGGTGGTGGTGTTGATGTTGTCGTCGTCGCCGTCTTCGTCGTCGTCGTCGTTGGTGTTGGGTGGTGTTTTTTTTTTTTTTTTTTTTTTTTTTTGGGGGGGGAGGGGGGGTTGGTTTTGTATTAGTGTAAGGTGTGTGTAATTATACCATAGCTCTGATTATACTATATGATGTAGCACCCCACATATAAAGAGGAAAGCAGTAGACAACTTCTTCCCTGCAGACCATGGATGGCACTGCAGAGAATGTTTCTGAAGAATTCAGCTATGACCAGCAATGACCTATGGACCATGGGCCTTCTAGGGGACTGTGCTGCTAATCTCTAGAGTCTAATTTTCTGGGATGGTTTGGCAACGGTTACAAAGGCACATGTACTGCAACAAACCCTTACTTTAGAAATTTCAGGCTTCTAAGGAACTGCCACTGCTGCACAACACTAATAGCCCCTCATCAGCTAGTCTACTCAGCTTTATAAAACTATGAAAGGCTACACACCATGGGCCAAGCTCGTTCAGTACACAGTATGTACAACCACATCATACATTCGAATGAATGTACACAGGCGAACCGATCTCTGATTTCTCGTACACACCATGCACAACACTTATTTCAAAGCCTTTCCAACGATGGACATGTTGATAAGCGCAGCCCGTGACATGCTTTTGGAGATCACTACATTAATTGTGGTCTACTACACTTTGCGAGCGTTGCTAGCCCTCTGTCCCATCACAGTATACTCGATCATGTGCATAGACACATTCGCTTAATTGCTCAATACTGTTGGATATAACAGGTATGATAAGTAAATTGTTTGAATTTTTATTCAACAGGCAGCAGCATCAACAGGTTCCAAGAAAGTTGTCCATTCCTGAAGCCTGAAAATGTGAGTGTTGAGATAGCTTAAATATACGACAACGTAGCCTATGCGTGAATACATGTAGACCCACATGTATATCACTTGACATTATAAAGTGCACAAGCACTGCCTTTTGCAACAAGTTAATGCATTGAATGGTACATGTACATCAATAGAAACCATAGATACTTAATATAAAAATTGTTTTTGATGCCTAAAACACTTAATTAGCAATGAGACTATTTGAAATTGCAATAGTTCAAGAGGCTTTTTCTGAAACTGCTGATGTGTGCAAATGATTTGCACACATTGCAACCTTTGTCATAGGTGGAATTGGAGGGTGACACACTTGCAATAAAATCTGCATCTTGACCTCTGTTCCAACAACTTTGTTGTCTTTTCATTTCTAATTTCAAGTGCAGACTTAGTTCATTTACACAAGACAATAAAGGCAATTATCATAATCGGCATGCCCTTAATATGTATCTACCTATAGTCGGGTGCTCGATTAACCCCTCAAAAAGTCCTGTTGCAAACATGTTCAGATTTTCGTTGAAAAAGATTGATTTAGTTGGTCGTAGAATTAAGCTTCTTGTGTTTGTGTTTTCTGGGCAATTATTCAAATTGATATATATTAAAATCTTACATACATTTTGCTTTTTAACCCTTGGCAGTCAGTCACTGAAGAGCCAGTGCTACCAGATCATCATCATCAACCTGATAACCTTTCTCAGGTGGGCAACAGTGCTGATGAGCATTCTGATGACTTGAGCAGGCTGCTCTCCTGGGTTCAACTTAATACAGGTTGGCCTTTATTCTTACAAGTACAAGTTTTAGTTTTTTGTATTAAACAAGGAAGATAGTGGCAGCACTTTAAGAGTAACTAATACATAACAAACTGCATGAGCTTTTGTATCAACAACTACTTCATCATATTCATTGCATCTGATAAAGTTAAATGTTGTTACGAAAGCTCATGCAGTTTTTGTATGTGACGTCAGTTACTACACCTTACTTGTTTTATCTATCAGACTAACACGGCTATCTCTATCATCATATACTTTTATGAACATGCCTTTTTTATAAGTGTCAATGTTTAGTTTTAGCACTGATTTTGTGCTTTTCTTGATAAAATAGAAGTGCGCATTTAATTTGTCCTTCGTTGATCTAGGGTAGGAAAATACATAAATACACCAGGACCTTGAAAAATTTTATACAACACATAAAGTGTATTTTGATTATACCAATGCATTCGCCCCTTTTGAATGCTGCCAACGATACAGGATGAGGGGTGGGTTATGACAGCTTTTTTCATATTCATTGCACATATCACTATCAATTCCCCTCTGTACAATCTTGAAAGTGAAACTTTATACAGCTCTTACTTAATTGTTTGCACTCGTAGTAAAATTTGTTTGCCCATGACCATTAACATCAAGGTCATCATCTCGGTTGCTCAAAACCTACCCATGTACATGTTGTAAATGCATACTTGTTTTTTGTTGTTGTTGAACAGAAAACAGCTCCCAAGAAAATACAAGTACAAGTAGTCTTCCTTCCTGTTCCATGAAGCCGGAAAATGTGAGCATTACTTTGAATTGTTAGAGCATGTATATTATACTACTGCAATTAGCTTCTTTTTTTATTATTCAATGATTCAGTTCCCCCACCCCAATCCATTTTTATTTTTTATTTTTTTTTTTTTGGGGGGGGGGTATAATTTCTGTAAACAAAGTATTGTTTTAATTGCAAATTCAAAAGTACGAACAAATTTTGCCTCAAAAGTCTTTTTATAAAAAAGTATGAGCATTAGTAACACTGATAATCTTGTGTTGTAAAACATTACCAGTTTTGTGTGTGGGCAGAATTTTTGGGAAGATACACAAAGTAAAAAAACAAGAGTGCAAACATAAAAAGGAAGCAAAACACATTGGTATTGGTATAAAATAAAGCTTTTCCTTTTTTGTGTGCATTTAGTGAGCAATTGTTCTGAATGATGTCCACTACAATCTTACATAAGTTTTGTTTTTTCAACCCTTGGCAGTCAGACAAGCCAATACCACAAGAACATCGTCTTCATCAGCCCGATGACAATCTTGTTGAGGTTGAAGTTGAACAAGTACATGTACCAGCTGACTCGAGGCAGCCTTCCAGTGTTCAACAGTCAGGTTTGTTTGTTTTTTTTTGTTTGTTTGCTTTGCTTTTTTCCCTTTAGTTTGTTTTTTAAACAATACTCATTGTTATTTTGTTTCACCCCTCCCTTAATGACAACAAATTTCCAACAGTCTTCTTGCTAAGACTTTGATTTGGATTCAATACATTTGCATTATACAGGTGAGGAGTTGCTGTGACATAATTTGTGTTATGTTAAGACATCAGAAACATGCCAAAATATACAAAAAATTAGTGCTGTGTCCGATGATTAGAATATTTTCATGAGTGGAAAAAATGTTTTTTCCCAATCAAGGAGAGTTTAATTGACAATTCAATTTTTTCAACAAATGAAAATACTCTTAACCATTGCACAAATGCAATCCATCCAATATTGTGCTTACACAGCATTCAAATTAAGCAGATATTTGTCATTTAATGGGAGGATAAAACTATCATAAAAAAACCCCAAAACATCCAAGATTGTATTACATCCACTTTGAGGATAGTGTACGTGTTGTGGTCAAGTGTAAATAGTCAACAAGCATAGCATGCAGTAGTAAAATAACCCAGGATGGAATGAAAATTCTCAGTGAATAGTCCTAAAATGCATGCTTATACAGGCCATGCAATGGTTTGAGAAATGCCACGTGACCTTACAGTCCTGTTAAAGTACAAAGAGTTCTACTTACATGCTGTAGTTGTTGTATAACACATCTTGGCATCGAAGCAACCGTCCTCATATATTGTTCGTGCATGTGACTTACAAGTACAAATATGCAATTTACAGCTACTAAAGTGCTCTATATTGTTTGATTAAAGAGTGAATTGTTTGCATGTGTTTCCCAACAGGCAGTAGCTCACGAGAAATCTACTTAAAAGGTCTTCATTTTCTGAACCCTGGAAATGTGAGTATTTATTATCTTAAATTGATTTGAATAAACTCTATACATCACAGAAAATTGACTAAAAAAATGCTAAGAAACTCTGTATAATACTTTGTGGCTACATTATAGCTAAGAAGGAACAAGAAGCAACATACAGAGTAGCCTTGTCCAAGGTTGAAAAACCATGCTTCGACCCCACGGTATACTGTATATCAAGTACTGCAGTACTGTGCCAGTATTGTTATGCTACCTGGTGAATTCAAAACGGGGTGTTTGCGTAAAGAGCCTTGGACAAGGCTACAGACGGAGAGGAAAAATAGATCTGGGGATAACCCCAGACATTGAGTTTCACCCTCCTTCAAATGTATCAAGTGCAGTTTCGCCACCACTCACCGAATTGGACTTATTGCCCACATGCCACGATGCCAGAAGTCCCGCTCTAACTAGAGTGACTGCATATACATTATAATTTATCAAAACATTTTAATGTTTCGATAAATTATAATGTATATTTTGACTCTACAATTATAAACATTTAAAAATGTTTATAATTGTAGAGTCAAAATAGACACATACGAAAGTATGCATCCATGCATGACTTTGAAACAGCTAGTGAAAATCCGGATATTGTTAGATGGTGTTGTCATGTTTGCTAGTCTGTCATTTAAAATGATGTGTATTAAAATCTCTTTTTTTTCAACCTTACAGCCAGTCACTTTGAAAGAGGCAAATGATCATCAGGGCCTGCTTTGTGTACCATCTACAACTACTAGTACCACAGCTTCAGACATAAGTGAATCTGATTCTGATGATTCAACCTATGTGTGCTCTTCTGATGACAGTGATGATTCTGTTACTGAGTCGGTGAGCTTCCCATTAGTCCATGGGACACAACCTGTTAAGTCAATGATCTTACCTCCAGTAGCTGAAGCCATTACTGAGGCTAAATCTACATGTGCATCTAAATATGTGAAGCCCAAGCGAATGTGTCCCTTCTGCAGCAAAAGCATCCAAGAAAAACTAGCAAGGCACATATCAACGGTCCACAAAAGTATCAAATCAGTTTCTGACGCAATGAAGCTTCCAAAACTAGAAAGAGATGCTGTATTTGATGGTTTTAAGAAAAGGGGAATCTTCATCACAAACAAGGAGCAACTGAAAAAATCCACACCAGTCTACCAAAGAGAGAGGAGAAATCTGAGCAGTGATGACAGGCTTGTCATCTGTGGCCTCTGTAGTGGATTTTATTCAAAGAGGTGTTTTAAAAAACATAAAAACAGATGTCAAGGTGACTCTCTTTCTGCGGCATGCTCTATACCTCTTTCGATGTTGATAACTGGTGATGATATCTCTGATGTGTTTAAAAGAGAAATTTTGTGTAAGTTTCGCAACACAGATGTAGGGGAAGTTTGCAGAACAGACCCAGTTATCCTTAACATTGGGCAGCAGCTTTGGAGAAAAGGGAAGAACAAAAAAGGTGACCGAAAAGAAAAAATCTGTGATGGTAGACATGAGAAGGCTCGCCTCATTATATGTTGTCTACAAAGATCAAGAAATAGAGTCAATTGATGCAGGGAAACAGACAGTTGGAGACATGTTCAAAAGAGAGAACTTTAAAGCATTGAGTAATGCAATCGATGTGTACACAACCCATGCCGAGTCCACTGGAATTAAAAGTGGCCTCAAGTGTGCCCTCTATTACTTGATAAAGAAGGCATGCAAGATCATCAAATCTACACATCTGATGGAGGGTCGGGATGATGCTGCCGCAGAAATAGACAAGTTCATTCCTGTATTTGAGCTCAACCATGAGTTTATTTTTGGGGATGCGACTTATGAAAAAAACAACAGACGCCAAAAGATGCTGCGAAAACCAACAGAGCTACCTTTAGAGGAGAACGTCAAGAAGCTCAGAATTTACACAATCAACAAGGTGGAACAGATGTTGGCTGACGACTTCCTTGTCTGGGATTCTCATAACTTTAATGCACTTCGAGACCTCACTGTTTCTAGGCTTACGATGTTCAATGCCCGCAGAGGCGGGGAACCATCCCGCTTAAAAATAGCAGAATGGCAGGAAGCAGAAGACCGTCAGTGGATTGATCAGCAGAAAGCAGACAATCTGCATGACCCACTTGACAAGTATCTCATTTTCAATCTCAGAGTAACGTACCAGACTGGAAAGGGTAACAATCACTTGGTGCCTGTCCTTTTCCCATCCGACACAGTAGAAGCCATGAAGAAATTGACAGACACTGAAATCAGATCAACTGCAGGTGTCAGAGAGGACAATTTGTTTGTGTTTGCTTGTGTCCAGGGATCATCTACACATGTAACAGGGTGGCTTGCTCTGAATAACATATGCAGTGAAGCAGGAATCGAGTCCAAAACAAATCTCACAGCTACAAAAAACAGACACCGCATTAGCACACTCTATGCGGCCCTTGAGCTTCCAGAGCAGGAAAGGGATCTGTTTTTTAAACACATGGGGCATTCTGGCAACATAAACCAAAACATCTACCAAGTGCCTCCAGCTATAGCGGAAGTCATAAAAGTTGGGAAGCAACTTTTGCAGATTGATAAAGGTAAATATTCATTGCCTCACACTTTTAATGGTAAGGGAAGTTATTGAAACAACTACGGAAAACTTTGAATAAAGACATTTGAAAAACTTCTGCAACTGACTTGTCTCATGTCGACAACAGAATCAAAATGAAAAGTGTAATCCTTGGTTAACATGATGTTGACGAATGATTGCCCTAGTCAGGCAAATAAGTACAGTTTTGTGATTTTCAATTTGTGAGCATTTGGTTATTGTTTTGTTAAGTTGATATTGTTTGAAATAAAGTTGTTGTATATTTTCCCAACAGGTAGCAGAATCAGGTCCCAAGAAAGTCATCCTTCCCTGAAGCCCGAAAATGTGAGTGTAATTTAAATCTATAGAGTGGTACATGTTTACATTACAGAAACTGATTTATTTGGGAGAAAAATCTGTGCAGCCACATGGCTAGATATCTTTAAAAGATGATTGACATTTAAAAAGCTGATTTTTCTGGGTTCGATCCGAAATTGTATTAATTTTTTCAATGAGAGACACATACTAAGAGCACCATGCAAGATGGCATAAAAAAATCAGCTTTTGCTCAAAAAAGCCATTAGAAAAATATGAACAATTTAGTAACATTGTCTGGAAAGAGTTTGTGTGTGTCTGATCATACATGTACAGTACATGAATCTTGGGTATTCACTTAAGTATTCACTCATAAAAGTGTCCATTTTTAGATGGATTATGTTTAAATTTGTCAGTGACACCACACAGTAATATGCATGCAAATTATTTGTAAAATTTAGCAATAAAATAACTTACATGACAGCTATAATTGAACTTCTTTTCATTACAAAACGTCTCTCAAAACTGCTGTGCTTTGAGATGCTTTTTCTCATTGAGAGACTCGATACTTTGAATTTGATATGTTGTTTTTGACACTGCTATGAACTAAATTAATCAGTGATAATGGAGAAAAGATAAGTTTTAGTTTGTGACAAACCTGAACCGATTAAAGTAAAACACTTTTGTATTTCATGACTGCCAATTTTGTTGAAATTGGCAGAAAAAATACATGTGTTTTTTTATTGTGTTTTTTATTTGTGCATTTGAGCAGAACTTTCACGAAACATTACATGGAGCGTGAGTGCTACTTAATGAAAATGGGAAATTTCACTTTTGGTCACCGCAAAGGTTACTATGAATAATTAGTGTAATTAATAAATAAAGTAAAACTCTTTAAATTTTTAACTGCTAAAACTGTAGGCATTGATGAAGAAGTTTTGGGGAGATACACAAAGTAAGGACAGTGCAAAAACGAATAAGAAAAACACAAGGGATCGGTAAAAAAATACAGCTGTATAAACAAAAGAGGGACAATAGGTTGCAGGTGTTGTATACAGAATGATGTATCTTAAAATGTAAAATGTTTTTACCCTTGGCAGTCAGTCGTTGCATTGAAAGAGCCAATCTTATCACAAGATTTTCATCCTGATGATCTTTCTATGATGAACAACAACGGTGATGAACCAGCTGACGCAAAGGAAAGGCAGCTTCCTCATGTTCAACAATCAGGTTTGTTTCTTGGGAGTTTGTTTTTCTTCAATTCCCCAAAACTTGAGAACGGTCCCTGTTTCATCAGTACATCGATTACACTCGATGATATTTGTGTTTCTTTCTTTTTCAAAGTAAGGCTTTTTTATTGTAAACTGAAAGTTTGCTTGGGTTTTTTACTTCCTTTTTTCTATGGTGCCAACAGATAAATCCTTGTTTATTTCATTATGTTTGGAAGATAAGAACCCTGGTTGCTGGTTTTTTGTTTGTTTATAATAATCAATTGTCAATGAGTCAAGCGTTTCATTATCATGGCACTTGTCCATGGAGCCTGGAAAAAGCTAAGCTAAGGATTGTCTAAGTGATTGCACCTTTTTTTAGGGCTACTAAGATAATCAGAGACAATTAAATTATCATTCCTTCAAAGTAATATTGGGTGCCCATGTCACCATGTTATATGGAAGATAGGATCATGTAATGTGTGTAACCGGTTCAAGGGTGCAGCAAGATTAAACCAAAATGATTCAACAACGAATATGAGTTCGATGAACAACAATCTGATCTTAATATTTTTCACCAAAACCAATTCTCCAAAAAGGCTAGTAATGTCAAAGGACATTTTAAGATGAAAATCAAGAAGAAATAGTAATACAATTCCAACTTAAACAAAAATATAAAAAGTTCACATAGGAAAGAATTAATGCCATGAAAGTAATAAAAGGTAGAAATAAACTTAGCAGCTTGAAGAACTCTTGGTTGAAAAAACGATGACAAACCACTGAACGTTACACGACACTACTCACAATCCACGCGAATACAAACAAGTTTAAATGAAGAAAAGGATGAAACAATATCCAGAAACATCAGGAAAAGTTCAAAAGTTCAGATTCTAGAAGACACATTATCTACATTTCTGTGGTCACATTCTTTGTGAAACTTTTGTAAATAAAAAAAAATAAAAATCAAGTCATGGTATAGACCATGTCCCCATGTTTACAAAAGTGTGACTTTGTACACTTCAGGGCCAGTGGCGTAACTAGACATTTTCATTTGGGGGGGGGGGGGCAAGTGGGGGCAAAGATTAAATTTGGGGGTGCCAAAGGAGTGCAAGGCTATCATTAAATATGTTAACTGATTTATATATTATAAGAATATACTTTTCTGTGATTTCATATGGGGGGGCAAGAGGGGGGGGGCAAGGGTTCTGTGCGGGGGGGCGCAGCCCCCCCCCCCCCCCCCCCACTGCCCCCCCCCCCCTCTGGTGACGCCACTGTTCAGGGCGTATCTGACAGATAAGATCCTACACTGGTCATATGGGAAATTTCACATGCTGTATCATAGTTACCACATAAATTAAAGAGTAATAAAACAGTTGTACAAGTTTTGAGATGTGCCCCCTTTCTTTATGTAAAAAATTGACATAAATTGTATGGTGCAATTTCCATAAAATGTAAGATTTGTATGTTTTTCTGCCATTGAGTTGTGTACAAAATGTACCTGCAGTAAGTCCAGGCTCTGTGGCTCTTTGGTAAACATGTGATGTCAAACGTTACATGGTATATAGGAAATAATGAATGCTTAAAACAATAATGCATGTTACCACTTTCTTGCAGTAAGGAAAAGGTACCTTGTCTGGCCAAAATCGCATGAAAAAAAGGTAACGACATTCTTCATGGAGATTATCAAAGGAGAAAGTCAGCAGTCTCTACCTAGTAAGTATAAGTATAATTCCCCTTAAGCCCTGCATGTTCATCTAGATGTATGTACTCAAACTTTGACTCACTATAAAAGGTTCACCGATTTATACTCGCCAATTTGTAGATTACTTAAGAATAATCCTGTCGCCTACTGACAAATAAAATGAAGGTTTCACTGCTTCTTTTGTGGTTCTGATGAAAAGTGAGTTTATTTATGTCTCTCTTTTCATGTCACAGCTCACATGAGATAGTTTAACAATTTTAGGAACCAAAATCTATGTATTTCTAGCAGCGGATAAAATGTAACAATATCATCCAGATAAGCTTACATTTAAAAAGATAAAAGTCTATTAGATTAACAGTTTGAGATGTGTTTACAAGAGTCTCTACTTGAAAACTGTCTAATGAGCGAAGGGTTAACGTGGAATAAATATAGTCTTTATTGTGTTTTTTGTCACAGGAAGAAATCAAATTGAATCCTTCTTAAAAGAAGAACCAGAAATTCCTTACAGTTGGACAACAATAAGGACCAAAGTAATGAACGAGAAGGCAAAGTGGCAAAGGATTATGAAAAAAAGGATGGAAGAAATGGGGGAAGACTAGCTTATATAAGACCAGTGTTACAGGTATTGTTTAGAAATATGCAATGGGGGGAGGGGGGACATTGCCAGTTGCAGTGTGTTATAACTTTTGGGAGGAGAGAGTAAAATTGAAGAAATTGAAGTGTTAAAACTATCGTAGGGAAAGAGGTACATTTTGGAGACAAAGCCAGTTTCTATATGTTAATTTTGTTTTTGTGAGGAAATGTACTTGTGGGGAACATTGTCAAATTGGAGACTGCCAAATTGCAATTTGCTATGATTTTTTTTAAAAGGTACAATTTGAGACATTGGTAATTTGCAATGTGTTATAATTTTTGTGGGAAAAAATGGTTTATTAGGGAGACTTTGCCAATTTGCATCAGTTATGATTTGTGTTCATGAAAAAAGGTGCAAATGGAAACTTAGCAATTTGCAATGTGTTATAATTTTGGTGGGAAAAATTGTTTATTGCCAGTTTGCATCAGTTATGATTTGTGCTCGTGAAAAAAGGTGCAATTGGAGACATTGGCAATTTGCAATGTGTTATAATTTTGGTGGGAAAAAATGGTTTATTAGGGAGACTTTGCCAATTTGCAATATGTTATGATTTGTGCTCATGAAAAAAGGTACAATTGGAGACATTGCCAATTTGCAATGTGTTATAATTTTGGTGGGAAAAAATGTTTTTTTTAGGGAGACTTTGCCAATTTGCAATATGTTATGATTTGTGCTCATGAAGAAAGGTACAATTGGAGACATTGCCAATTTGCAATGTGTTATAATTTTGGTGGGGAAAATGGTTTATTAGGGAGACTTTGCCAATTTGCAATATGTTATGATTTGTGGTCATGAAAAAAAGTACAATTGGAGACATTGCCAATTTGCAATGTGTTATAATTCATTTTATCGCATAAACGATAACATACATTATTCGCCGCAGAAGACCCCCCGCAGTGTTGTTTGTTATGGTTGTTGGTTATGGTTGTTGGGTAATAATTTTGTTAGGCTTGCCTTGGTGATGTTCCTTGTAGTGGTTTGGACGTAAGCCATAAAGGTAACCTAACTTTCCCGGGGTAGCAAGGCTGACCTTTATGCAAAGTGTGTGTGGTCAAATGGACCTTTATTTTAGATTGCGTAACAAAAGCATGGTACTTCTGAGTAGCGGGAAAGCTAATCACTTCGGCTCAGCTTTCACTGAGAGTAACATTTACTTCGACAACTTTAAATTTTCAATCGTAAGGATTTGTTGAATTGTTCGCAATCATTTGCGGGCCAGTTTCGGTGGAGCGGTATTCCATTGTTGGAGATTTTGGTCTAACACTACAGAGACAGAGGTTTTCTGCGGCACTTTCGGTCTTATACAAGTTATCTACGGCAGAACCTTGCGAACTTTTTAACTCGCGGGTTTTTCTGGAGGAGGAATGCCTCGTCCAGTACGGAAGAAGACGCGTCCGGGGAGAATGGACTCGCCGATACTGCCAATGCGGGGCCGTGGCCGTGGCCGTGGCTGGGGCCGTGGATCAAAGGGTCGGCCGCGGATGAACCAGCAGCCGCCCATAGGCCAGCAGACGTCGGCGGAGGTTCCGGTGGATGAGAGCACCTCCTCGGCCATTGCTGCTGACGACAGCAGCTCAGGACAGCCATCTGTGGGCATCATTGAGAGGACATCCGCACCGTCGTCAGCGTCTTCAGCCGGACCTTTGCTGGCTGGACCGTTGCCGATAGGAGATCCGTCAGCAGGAGGACCAACAGTAGCCGGACCGTCAGTAGCGGGACCATCGCCACTCTATCCAGTTGGGCATGCCGGTACGTTCACCGATATTGGGTTTAATAACCAACAGGGTGCAGGGGTTTTACCTGCCTTATCTGGGGTTGTCGTTCCTCCTTTTTCTAATTTACTAGAGGGGTATAGGAGACCCACCCCTATTCCATCTGTACAAGATAGTTGTGGGCTAGGGTTCCATGTCACTCAAGCCTTGAAGGAAAAAATTTGGAATTCCCAGTATGTTGACATGGCTTTGTTGTTCCGTGACAACGCAGTGTTTTCGTTGGCCTCGGCCGACAGTGGCACTGGGTTGTCGATGATGGTGGATGAGCAAGGTCGGGTGGTCTTTCGCCCGGCCTCAGCACCACCGCGGAAATTGCAGACCATCGATCATTGGACAAGTGCATTTCATACATTTATGGCTGTTTACTCTGTACGCCATCCCATGCGTTTTGGTGAGTTATTAAAGTATGCGGAGACCATTCGCCTAGCTGCTGCGCAGTTCCCCGGGTTGGGCTGGCGTAGCTATGATGAGCAATTTCGCTTGCGTCAGGAAGCGCAGCCCTCCCGCTCTTGGGCAATGCTTGACACCGAGCTTTGGGTAACTGTTGCTGCTGCTACCGCTACTGGTTATATGCCAGTCGCTGCGGCTACTTACACGGGCAAACAATTTTCCTCGCCCATGTCAAAGGGTGGCACCTTGGCCTGTGATGCGTTTAAAGTGGTGTTATAGTATAGCAAAAATCATTTTGGTTTAATTTCGTGACTTTCATCCAGCCGAATTATTCATACAATTGAATGTAATTAGGCCTTTTAAGGCTAAAGGATGGTTGCAAATTGCTCTGCAGCCATATGTCTCAGCAGAGAAAAGAGAAAGGGGCCCGGAGTCCTTCGTAAGTTGACATACCATAGGTAAGTAGGCCTACATGTTTATTTAATTTTTTAAAATTTTAGCAATTAGCTAATTACCATTGATATGAACTCCATTTCGGTTATTTATCAGGTTTACTCTTTTCTTTCCTCCATCGTATGCTGTAATGATGATATTCATTGGGACTTTGGGTCTAATACTACTCTAGGCTATAGTCTAGAGTGTTTATTGCACGGTAATGAATGGGTTTATACGGTGCGATAGTATTATTGGGTAGTGGTTGTGATTTTAGTCGTTGTTTAATTAAACTCCTCTCAAGTGATACGTACATGGTTTTGTTTAATGCTTGTAAAGAAAAACTCCATTTACATTTTAAATAATTGTTATTTTACTCCAGATTCCCCCATGAAGACTCAAAACTGATGCGCGAGTGGGTTCATCGGATAAAAAGGATGCTCCCGAACGGTAGAAAATGGAGTCCCACTGCACAAGACCGGCTTTGCAGCAACCATTTTGCACTTTGCTGACCCTGACTGTTTACATTGTAAAATGATGGAGCAGGATTTGAAGACAAATAATTTAGATATTACCAGAAAATGGTATCAACTCAAATTGGGGAGAGGAACCTTTTTTGTCATTATCTTCAAAACTCTATCGGCGACATCCGCTGGGTTTTTCCTGTTCGCATCATAAGGGGTTGTGTCCGACAATTCTGTCTGACGAAGTTTCAGGAGGTGCATAGCCTCGATTGACCTTATTTCGGCAGGCTTTATGTTAGTTTTAATGGCCTTTGGCCGGCTGATGTATAATTTCTGTTGATAGTTTGTTACTACTGTTCTTGTATTTTTCAGTGTATATTTAAATATTCTGAAATAATTGTTAACATCTGTACTTTTTACTATTGTAATGCGCATCTGAATATTGTTTTGTTATGAAACTTGCGCATATGAATAAATTATTAGATTAGATTAGATTAGATTAGAATTATTTATTCAGCCAACGTTAAAAAGTTAAAACCAAAAACATCGGAAATTGTAGTGCAACTCGAGCTCTCTAGATTTTACATTATAACTGTAATGGTCTGTTTTATGGGTTACCCGACTCTCTTCTTGTTAAAGCTTCAACGGTTTCAAAACTCTGCTGCAAGACTTGTTACTTATTGCTTTGTTTTCTTTAATTGTATAATTCAAACTATGCACGGTCTACGTGCACACTGCAGTGTTTTTATGCTACAACCGGTGACAAATAAATGACTAGTCCATGTTATAATTATTTACACCTTTGTGCTTATGTTGAGTTTATGAATCTTGCTTTTTGTCATTTATCCAAGAAATGGGTCTTTAATTTGTGCCTCAAACCTGTCAAATAGTATAGCCCACCGTGTTTTTAAGGACTATTCTCCATGTTCATCTTCAGTGCGTTACCACCAGCACGTGACTTTTTAGCGCGTCCATGAAGAACCAGGAATTTTTGTGTACGGCTTATGGTGCGTATGTACGCGCGGCCGATCTAGGTATTATATTCTATATCTATGATATACGCGGGTAGATATACGCAGCTGTGATTGGCCTCGCAAGTTGTTTTTATTGTGTTCTGGCGCATCTAGAAGATGCAAACTTTTAGAACAAAGTTTCGCTTTTGTCGCAGCTCGGTTACGAGCAACATCTTCATCCCACCCCATCCCCCGCTCCTCCAATATTGGAGTTAATTCAGAGGTTGCGTTTGCTGTGGCCTATTTTTATGGGATTTAGGACTGACACCTCCAAGTTGTAGATTAAACCATATTTATCATACTTTATAGTTAAGCCGTTTATTGTAAGCACAGCTATATCCATTTGTTCAAGTGGGGCTTTTTCCAACTGTAAGTACATACGGTGGAGTCACTCTGTGCACCTTCGGTGATAGTTTGTTAATAAAGTACCGTTTTAAGGTAAATACAACTTCATATACAAATTTTAAGGGGGTATGGATTACTATTACATACCTAATGTTATCATTCTAAATATGATAATATACACCTTTGATATGGGTATGTGTGACCGGGTTCTGTTGAGGTAGCATCCATGGGTATGCGTGCCCGGATGCCAGTACGGTGCTTTTATGATAACTTCTGATACTTCAATTCCTGTGGGTTTGTGTGCCCGGGTTTTGGAGTTGCATCTGTGGGTAGGCGTGCCCGGATGCCTTAGTTCTAATTTTGAGTATTGTGCAAAGTTTGTCAGTTCTATTAACTAAAGAAGGTAGTTAAGTCCATATAAATGTTAAGCTGAAGTAGTGTGTGTAATTGTACTTGGTAGTAGTAGTTAGGAAGGAAGCCGATGTGTCCGTCTTTTTGCACCGAGTCATATTGGCAACACACTCTTCTTTGTGAATGTTTTGTAACGTTTCTCCCATGCTTGTACACAGCTCACTGTCCAAATGAACACACATTTACACAACACGACGAACACACAAGAAGGTCAATGGTCAACAAGTTGTTTTTGTAGCTATTTTTTATATGTTATTGTATCTATCTTGTCCGCTGTAGCGCCACCTTTGGTAAGTTTAGGCCTAATTTAAATATAAATACTTACGCATTCACGCACTCCCTCACTCGCTCCCAACACGCCAGTTTATGTTTGTTGGTCAATTTTCCACCCTTTAGTGGCCCCTCGATTACAGATTTTTCCTCGATATAGCTTGCGGCCAAAGCTAGGTCCATTTCGACGGAGAAGGGTGAGGATTTCTTTGCCATCGCCACTGCATTCATTTCGCCCACCATTTTGTCGTGATTTTCTTCGTCTTCTTTTTTGCTTAAGCAGACGATCTAAAATGTTGCGCGCGCAATTTGTTTACGTGCTTAAGTTAGCAACCGCTGGTAAAATACGTTTACGCTTAAGCAAATTGTTTTGCTACAGTAAGCAAACAAAATTGCTTACCGTTAAGCATCTCTATGAAATTGGGCCCAGCGACCACGCCCAAGTGTCACCACCCCATCCAACATTAAAAAGCTTTTATTTCCCTTGAAGTGCTAAAAATCTGAATAAGTATTCTTTCTTAGACAAGACACATTTGCCAAGTTCCACACATTACTTAGGTGCACAATTTTCCATCCCGAGCTCTGAGTCAAAGGAGGCAGCAGCATGGGCACACAATGCATTACATGCAGACATTAGAACTATATTAAATGCGACCTGCTGCTAAAATAATGAAAGATCTTAGTAATTCAGCCAGCCGAAAACAATCCCGCAGAAGGGAACAGGTAAACTGTTAATGTTCATCTCGGCAACAATGTGGTTGAAAGGAACTCAAAAAAGATTTTTTTTTTTCTTCTTAAGGTACAAACTGTGACCATAATAGCACAAGTGATAATCATTTCACATAAACAGTTTGTGGTCTGACATTTCGAGCCTAGCAGAGTCTTTCTCGAAGGATTTTTTTCTAATTTCTTTGTAATTAAAAACATTGTTCAAATTTATTAATTTCAAAAAGAGGAAAATGTTGTATTACTATGTTTTACTATGATATGCGGAGGCACACATACTGAAGTTGATGGTAAAGAATACTCAACCTTATGACCACCTCAATAGACTGCCTCACGGCGCCAGCAATTTTAGATCCAGCTCTTTTTCTTGTTTTGACACAAAATCAAACTCTTAGACATAAACTTGACAGGGCACAACCCGAGGCCAAATCCATAATAGCCAGGGTAAAGTGATCCTGTAGTACGGAATTGCAAGGCCCCTACCCGTATCAGTCTTTAAGATATGCACCGAAATGTTAAACACTTTTAAGAAGAACAACAGACTATCTGCTGGTCTCAAGGTAAAAACAGGTATGTTTTACCAAGTAAGGGTTAACAGGTTTTCTAGTCGACCAATTACTAGAGAAGCTGTAACCGTGCTTAATGCAGCCACCCAATATTAGCCACCCATGTATGCATGCCATTTAGTGACACCTGTAGTTCTGTATTGCAATAATTCTACCCGTACAATCTTTAAGAAATGCACCGTTATTTTTCAGGTCATCATAACAACATCGATTACAAGCCTTCTGTCTGATGATGTGCCATCCACTTGGAGTACAAGTCCACCGCCCAAAAGGGCAAATTTACAACATACAACTCTTTTGCACTTACTACCGCCCATCTCAAACATGCAGTACGTAGCCAACATTCTTAAACGTGTTGTTGTCTCAAAAAGTACGAGCTTGTTTTATGAAGTTCGACCTGATTGTTATGAGCAGTATATGGTAATCAAACTCCTCTCTTATCGCTTAGGATTCTTTCTAAAATGGTTTTCTTTTTCTTCTTTTCTTTTTTTATTTTCTTTTTTATTTTTTTTTAATTAGCAGTTCTTCGATATCGACCACAGATCTAAGCTGCCTCCAAATAAAAAAACGAAACTTAAAACAATTGTCGTCATGAAAGTTTTATGCTCTAGTAAAAAAAAAATGCTCAAATCAATATTGAAATAACATCTGATATATCGCCCGAAAGAGCCCCTAATGGTCGTCGGTATAAAAAGGAAAATGACGACAACATTGATAAAACTATATGTCTTTTTACTCTTAATTAAGGGATCAACGATCTGTACTGGTCCCTAGGGGTCTATCTGACTGTCTCAACATCTGAAAATTACCTTTACAGCATGTATTATTACTCCTGAAAGTTTCATACTCTTATCATTAATGAACAATTTCACTGGAGCTTATCCGCTGCACTAATGCGATTGAACTCGGCTAACCAGAATCCATCTGAGCATCACTTTCTGTCGACATCGTGACATCAACATAACAAGACTGCTTGCATTGTACAAAGAAAGTTGGCTTTAGTCAAAACATAATGAGTAAATAAATTACATACCTCAAAAAAAACCAAACAATATGGTAAGCAGCTTGAGGTTGACACGAGATTGTCCTGCCATGGCTGTCTGTCCAAAAACAACTGTCGTGTCCCTTGATTCGAGTTTTTCAATCTCAAGCTCAACGAGAGAAAACGAGGAACTTAGGAGTGAACTATTGATTAGTGATTTATGATTGATTCGCACAGTGTTTACAATCCAAATAATGGAATTTGGCTTCGAGGCTTAAATAACTTTTTTATCATTAAATAATTTAAGGTTTCCTCCTTGCACAAGAAGGATATCCGGGTGTCTTTCTTTAGTATTAATAGTTCGATGTGAAATCCCAAATCTGAGTATCTATTAACAAAACGGTTATCTTCCCATGTCTTGCAATATGAACATCATATATTCTAAAGAGGTTTGACGGCTAGATTGTTTATGTACTAGAAGCAGTTGCGCAAATAAGAGAAAAAGAGGGAATTATAGATCACGTGTTTCAGTGGACCGTTAAAACCGGGATTTTAGTAACCCCAATTGAGTCACACATTTAGTAAATCTGTGAAAAATTGGGGAAATTGTTTTTAGGGGAGTCATTGAAACTAGGAGGGTCTTTGACCCAAAGTGGGCTCAAAGTATGTCAGGTGTTTTTGCTATCAAATGAAAGAAAATTTAATTTTAAATGCTGGAAGTGGTGTTTGCTGTGTCAATGTATTTTACTGTGAAAAGTAAAACTTAATTGAAGATGTTGTGCTAGTTAACAAGGAATCAGCACGCTTATTACACAGTTTCTATGTAAAGAGGACCTTGAAACTGCTTAAATTAATACTTTACTATGTATCTATCAAAGTGTGTCACATTGTGTGAGGCTGGTATCAACATTGTTCAAGGAGGGGGTGTGAGAAAAAAAGATTGACCGAGTGCCTAGGCACACAGTTTCTTTTTTTTCCTTTCTGTCCTTCCCCACCCCCATACCACAAACGCATACCTGTTGTTGTGTTTTGCCATTCACCATTCGTACATTTTTCCTACCTCCAACATGTTTCATTTCTATTTATATAAAGAACTGTATAAAACGCCTTAAACTTTTTTTCTAAAGCTTGCCTTCCAGTACATGGTTCTCACTCAACATGGGGTGAAGCCGTGGCCGAACGGATAAGAACACCTAACACAAGCCCTGGTGTTTCTGATTAGTACAGTGTGGGTTCGAGTCACAGTCGTAACATTATTGTGTCCTTAAACATAACACTTAACCAATATTGATGTGTCCCTCGGATGGGACGTGAAGCTGTAGGTCTCATGAGTTGTCTTATGTTGTCCAATGCAAAAGACAACAGTTTGCCCCGGTGTTCCTGGTCTGATCGGCAGCATATTGCGCCACAGCACCTTGTAAACATGTGCATGGTGCTATAAAGGAATAGGTCTCGTACTTTAAAATGTAGCTCTACTACAGTGCAAGAAAAAATACTGCATTATTATTACAATTATTAGTATTACTATTATTTTAACAAATTAAGGACAACAACTTCTGTAACGTAAGACAGTGGGATCAGAGGGTAATAACACCCTGTTTCTGGTCATGTGTGGATCACTCATGTCTTTAAAGCATGTATGGTGAACCACGTGCATAGAAAGATATCCAGTGGGACTAATTCAGTTGTAGTCCCACTGATTCCCATCTCTACAAAGACTTTACAACGCAATATACATTGAACAAAATTAAAGTGCTAGCTGACTCCTTGTTAGAAGCACCTTATCTTTAATCAAGTGTTACTATTCACATGATAATAAAATGACAAAATAAACATCACTCTCAGTGTTTAGAATCAAATTTCCTTTCATTTGATACATGACATACATTGAGAAAAATTTGGGTCAATGACCCCCAGTTTCAATGACCTCCCCCCCCCCCTTCGAAAAATAATGTCCCCAACCCCTATCGGTTCTTACTTTTTTGTTGGTCAATGTTGACACCCATATCTAACAATATCCGTTGAAATTGGGATATCTTTTATCCCAATATGCAAAATGCAAAAAGCGTGAATGGATCCAATTCCGAGATCACAGAAAATAAGTGCATAGAACACCACAAGCGCCCTACAAGCGCTCGAATGTTTTCAACAAGCGTGCACGCAAAACAGTATATTTTGGTTTGCCTATCAACATTGGTTTTCGGTGTTTCCCTACCAGGGGTTTAGCGACGAGAGGTATCGATACGGCGCGCTGCCCATGGTAGCGAGGCTGGGGCATACGCGTTTGTACCTCTGCTTAGGAAATCTATAAGGCGTTTGTAATTCATAATTGTCTCTACGGATGTCAGAAGGTAATTAGCATAATTGCACGGGAAGGGCTTATTGACAAGCAAACTAGTGAAGTCAATATTATTATCATGATGACGTCAGGTGAATCAGGTCAACAGCCAAGCTTCAACTGGTTAACATGGTCGTTTCCAAGATCGTACAACGATAATATAGAAAAGGTTAGACGTAGCCCTGCTTCGACCCCATCCGGTGCTCTATTACAAACAAGTTTAATGGCAGAAGGTACAGGTTGACTTAGTGATGCAATATACTTGAAACTGATCCCATGGTGCCATTCCGTTACCAAACACTTTTAACATCCAAATATGTGTAATTTGTATAAGCACATTTATACTATAAAAATGAGACATTATCTAGAAAAGATAAAATGCAAAAACAAAAATCCTGCCTAAAGGTGCTTTTAATGGTCAACGTTTATTGTTGCATTGAGTTTTACTGAACTTTCAAATGTAACCAAAAAAAATCAGTGAGACTTGACCTTCGGATGCGTTTTTTTCTTCTTCTTCTTCTTCTTTTCTTTTCTTGTTTACCCAATTTTCGTTCACAGTTCCAACACACTGTTTTACAAAAAATTGAAACAAAAACAAACTGGGGGTTTCTCGGTCACTACTATAGCAAACTTAAATTGATAATAAATCCTACCTTTCCGGCTTGTTTTTATTTTTTAGTTTGTCTTTTATAAAATAAGATGACATGTTTATAACTAAAACAAGTATCAACACACTGGTAGTTAAACTGGTATATTAGTACAGTACCACCCACACGCTTTTTGGAATAATGATTATATTATAATATATATATTTGTTAAACTAAATTTCCACATATTTGCAAAAATTATATCTGTGTTGATTAAAAAAACAAGGATTTATTCTCTTTTCGCTTCGAAGGTTCGAACACTCCAAGTAATGCAGTTCAAGTTTAATTCCGGGTTTAACTTAGCTCTGTTAAGAAAACAAAATACGATATTTGAACAAAAATAAGGAAATGCATCAACAGTTTCAAATTCAATCAGAGTCATGTCGATGGCCCAAACAGTTGATCTGTTTGGCATTTAGCCTGAACTAACTATGGCTGTTTTGGATAGTAAGTTTGTGCACTTTTGTGTATTATTCGTGGATGAGATATCGTCAGAAACTTCCTCCTTTAAGCAAATGGAAAAACAATTGTCTGTTTCAAACGAGTGTTTTTTGGGTGTGTTTTTTCAAAGAGTTATTTTGTAACAGTTTCCTTCTAAATGTCGTGTTCTCCTTTAGCGTTTAGCGTTGATCATGCAAAATCCAGGATCCAACATTATGAAAATTAGTGTACTGCGAAAGGATAATCTGAAAAGCAGTAACATTTTGATCTGCTTTAAATTATTATAATAAAATCGCACTACTGAGTTGTTTGATGTAACAATAAAATAATCATGGCTTAATAAATACATATCGTCGTCAAATAGTTTTGTGCGGTCTGGGCATTGTTACGTAGAACCAACTCATTTTACAAACTGAGGCGGTTAGCACGACAGCAAAGTTACACAAAATTGGAAAAGCTAAATGATGATGAAAGGGAAAACTAGCAACAAACAAATTGGTACAGGTCCAGACATTGTATACAGTCTCAGATAACAAATATTTGAATTTATTTACATTTAAACAGCAAAAGCGAATCTAAAACACTTACAATCGGTCAATAATGGAGAGCATGAATTAAAGCGACTTGGCACACACAAATGAATATTGACTATTGTCAAAATTTGAGGTTGAAATTTACCGTAAATAAATGCCACCTGCTCAAACAACTCAGGTCTCTGGAATGGGGAGTCCGGCGCCAACCACACATTCGCGCGGAGCGGGATAGTGGGTAGTCTTCACAGCGGGACATCTGAACAGACCAAGCCTCCAGCCAGAACACAGCATGTAGCCAGCGACCACGCCCAGGTGTCGTCCTGCCAGTGGTAGTAGCGCCGTCAATTCCTGTGACTCGGCCGGTACACATCCCATCCCGAACTCTGAGTCAAAGGAGTCCGCAGCGTGGGCATACCATTCCTTATATATACGCACATTAGAATTAAGTCAAATGCGACCAGTTGCTAAAGTAATGAAAGAACTTGGGAATTCAGTCAGCCGAGAACGATCCAGCAAAAAGGAACAGCTAAACTAGGAATGTTCATCTCCGCAATAATGTGGCTGAAAGGAATTCCAAAAAGAAATCATGCGGTACAAATGTTTACCATAACAGCTTAAGTGATAATCATTACACATTTAAACAAAAGTAAATACAAATCTCAACCACTCAAACACCAATTAAATGTGAAGGGGTTTTTCCCCTTTACTGGGGTTTTTCCTCCCACATCCCAACCTGAAACTTGTTATTCAAATTGTCTACATGCAAAAAAGTCACAGTGTTTTCTGCTTTTTAATTAGGGTCCTTTCTTTCGTTACCAAAAATACAACAACAAAAACAGAAACAATAGCAATATTTACCAAAACTTTCCCGAAATCGCATTGAATAGACGTATGATACTCATCGTGTTTTCACCCCCTCAACGACATTTTCTACAATACAGTGCATCTTACGATAAAGGGAAACTATTTCGTTGTAAAAATAAAAGTAAAGAGAATGGGTCGAATGCAAGAGGAAAGTGACTTTTAAAGTTAAGCCTTAACACACATGCTTACATTGGTTTCTATTGTAATTTGCTTCTATAACCTTTACAATGTGTCTACTCCAATGTATATTTAATTTAGAGCGTAATTACCAACGGTAGTTATATCCACTCAGCGGCTCTTGGCAATTAGGTTATTTATTAATCAATGGTTTCAAAACACACACTACACAATACAATTACGAAAAAATAATTCAATTTAGTACAATAGTAAAGCAGTAGTACACTAGGCCAATACTTAATCATTTCAAATATTATGTTTACATGCTCTTTCATAATTATACGACGTAATCGTGCATCCCTAAGTATGTTTACCTTAATATCCACTTGAACAAAGTTAACGTTAATTTTCTTATATATAGGAACGGTTAATGAGTGCGTAATGATTGCATTTTATTTTACTGAAACACAATTAATAATGTTTATAATAAAACTAACAACCAAGCAAATAAACAAACAAACAAACAATCAAAAACAATTATCAGTGTCGCCCTGGGCAAAACGCCGAGTTTTACGAAGATCCCTAAACGCATATGTAAGCCAAACATCACCTTGACGTTACACTACGGACTCGTTTTGTTCCCCACAAACACAAAAACGTATGTTTATTAGTTAGTAAATAAAGCATATGTCTGAAACAAAAAGCCATTCATGTCAGACAGCAGCGGTTTGTGTGATCATTGTATGGTTGGCTAATCAAGCACTTCTGATTGGACTGTGAAAGTTTTCCACACGAGAAGGGTACACGAGTCGGGTGAAGGGCATGCCAAGGCTTGCGGAGCGGACCACACCGGTTCAAAGAAATGGCTGCACAACCAAATCTCATAACACAGTATTATTCCTTTCAAAAAATGATGGTATTTTTTTACATTGTATTTTGACTGGACTTATTTATTTTATTTATTATTATTATTTTTTTTTATCAGTAGGCAGGCCATTATTCATTCTATGAGCAACAAACAATGATTTAGCAAGGATTTGTTTTCTTCTAAAATGCCAATGCGGCTGTAACATACAAAGCCTCCAAAGGTTATTGATTACTTCACAACGAATACTAACTATTCAAATAGCGCGCTCAAGCTCATTTCGTTCAATAATATTGAAATTGCTTGTACGCAATTTGTTGTGTGTTCGAAAAAAAACCGTTTATTTTGTCTATTCGATATCAGTTAGGTTACTCAAAATCGTTTTGGGGGCAATAATTTATTTCAAGAGCTCATTTTTTGATTTCGAAGCTATTTGAAGTGACGAAGTTATTTTTTTTTTTTAGTGCGTAAAATGTTTAGCTCTCGATTTGTTTTTCTCGTAAACGAAACAATTCGTTTCTTACACATAAAAATCATGATGTGCTCTCGAAATTGTTTCGAAATAATTTCGAGCACGAAATAAAGATTATTAAGCATGCAAAATTGTTTCGAGCTTATGAAATAGTAAACGTTACACGCAATAATAAATTTTGAGAGTGCATGAAATGAATTTGAGTGTTAATTTGCGGAAGTGGATGACATAAATTATTTCTTGTGTTCAAAATTAGTTTGCGATCACGGAACAGTTTTTTTTTAGAGAATGAAATACGTATTTAGAGCGTTCAAACTGATTGCAAGCGCACGAATTGATGTTGTTTCTAGTGCGCAGAATCGTGTATTTTGTACCCTTAACGTATTTTGAGTTCATTGATTTTTTTCGAGCACAAGCAATCATTTATTTCGAGCTCTCACTAATTTTGGCCGAATTCCAGCATTTTTTATTGAACCTCCCACGATATTATTTTGGAGCACAGGTCGAGTAAATTATTTTTACCGTTCAAATTGATTTCGAGCGGAATAATTGAATGAAAGTGAGCGAAAAAATAATGTAATGCTAGTCCTCAAAAAGATATGAACAAAATGTTTTCGAATGGAAATAATCTTAAGTAATATTAAGTTGATCCGAAGTAGCAACCCTTGTTCTGTTAACAACTTAAAAAGAGGAGCTAAACATACATGTCACTTGATTTCTCGCAAAATAAAAACATTCAAAAAATTCCTGACTCTTTTTGTTGTTTCGGAAACTATCGTTAGCACAATTGCTCGTTATGACACAAAATTACACACCTTATAAGATAAACAAAAAATGTATACAGACAACTTTAAACAATCTTCACCACTTGTCGGTATTTTGACCAAGAATGGTTCCGACCATACTAGGGCGCCACCAACGGCGAAAAACGAGTTCAAACACTGATATTGGGGCTATTTTTGCCGATCAAATTTTAAGAAAGAAAATTTCAAACTTGTGACCGATTAATAACTAAACAAAAGAACAATTGCTAACCAAGAGAAAATTGTTAACTGCAGAAAAAAACATTTATCTTGGTAAACAAAAACCACAACATGCTCAAAATTAACTCTCAGAAGTAATTTTTCAACATCTTGTCACGTTAAAATGCGTTTTCAATTTAAAGTTTTTAAATAGAGTTCCGTACAAATGAAAATAAGAACTCTTAACGACGACCTACCTGTGATAGCATTTGTTTAAATGTTGTAATATTGGCGTTTAAAACTTCACAATCCATAATTGAGGAAACAGAATGAACAATAATGAACATCAATTTGTATAAACAGACTTGCAAGCTTTTACTTTTATACCCTCGTTACCACCGGTGTCTATGTCTAATAGTTGTTCAATGAAATTGACAATTTATGGTTGGAGTTCCATCAAGTCATCCTCGACTTGAAAACAAACTGCGTTAGACGTCATGAAACACTTAGCGAGTGTTGCCATATAGGTTCATCTTTGAGCTTGGTGACAGATGCATGCATATCTGTAAAGAAACAAATACAAGTACACATTATTCATAGGAGTAAAGAACACGAAACAAAACGATCGTATACAGATTAAAATAAATAAAACAAAAAAAGGAACTTGTGAACAACACGATTGCACCAGAGATTGCCGGTCATGTACAGAGTTTTTTATTGATTGATTTATTGTACTATTGTTTTCTTTTTGTCGAAACGTATCTACTGAGACACAAAGTATTGATGTAGAGACACGGTCCTCTAAGGACGAGCATTCACCAGAATTAAACAAAAGAAAAGCCATATGATGACGTCTCAAATATAAAATATTCCCTTGCACTGATTTCAATCCTCCAGTACTATAAAGCTCAATGCACAATACTAACTATAGCACAGCAGAGTCGCATGATTGAAGGGGAAAAGGTCGACACGACACAGGGCTAGCTGAAAACAAGTTTACATTACCCGATTCAATCAGCCTAAAAATAACAACATTGGTGGAATAACATGATGATCTGATACAAAGTAATACTTACAGATAGCTTTTCCATAATTAATGACTAGTATTTAGAGACAAGTATGACAGAAGAATAAAATGTTTTCTGTCTTGCTCAAAGTTAAAATGGAAAAAAAAGAGTGATCCCAAGAGTTGCGACCTAAAATCTAACATTTTTTATAGTAAATATGCTCATCACTTGGGTAACTAATCACTTGCGCGCGAAGTTTGAACCTACTACCATGGGTTAGAAGCCGGTGCTCTTGCAACTGAGCTATCTTGCCACTCGCACTCCCCACACGCAAAAGAAGTCATGAACTGTGTAAACTGTTTGTTAGAATACACATATCATATTGTCCTAGGGTTGACAATCGGTAGCTTATTGAGGTTTGACAACTATTGACAACTAGTTTGACAACTTCCAATACCTGGGGGGAGCTAGTATTGACTGTCCATCCAAATTACACCGTGTAACAACTGTTCACTATACTTCGTACTTATTCAGTTCAAAATCGTTGAGCTCGGGAAACGTGGTTTGACATTTACGTGTGCCGTTATCTTAAGCTAGGGTGGTGTTTGCGCATATTTAGCGCCCCATAAAGCACACGCGCAGTGGACTATTGCACGTGCGATAATCTACTAAGCGTGCGTAATTAACCTGGGCTTGAATGCTGGCACTGGCTGGCGTGCTTTAAACAGCGAAAATAACACATGGCACGTGGTAGTGAAGGGACCTGTGAGAACTCGGTTCTCGGTAGTACATGATTTTGTTTGTGGGTGTACAAGGAAACATGACTAGAGCTGGTTTTAAACCATTATAATTTTAACAACTTGAACGCTTTAAAATATTTTTCAAAAGTTCGCTTGAAGCAAGTAGATTGCAAATCCTGGAAACTAATCTTATGTTCAAAGTGGATTGTAGTTTTCTCCGTTACCTGTCTTTGTGTGGTGGTAATCTTACTTATTTTACATGTTTACACAACTTTCTAAAATCAATTTCAAATACGTTTGGTCTTTGCATCAATGTATCTTACCGGTTCTTGATAAACGTTGCTGTCCGTCATTGTTTCAAGGACAGACACAAGTTTATTGAAGGATGGTCGGTCACTGGGATCCTTCTGCCAGCACTGGAGCATCACGTCGTATCTGTATTTAAAGCACACCGTTACCGTTCAGTTCTTCAAATAACAACACTGTTCACCTATGTGCTTAGCCTTTAAAAAAGAGAAAAGTCAAACAGCAAGTGTAATTTTTAAAAAACCGGGTCTAATATACAACTCGCGTTTTGTCATTTTAATTGCCTCATTGCAATCGGGCAGAAATTCAATGCGTCGATAAATCTATCCTAAACTGCATGAATGTGGTTTTCCTCTTCCCAATATTCGGAGTCAATTTCGTACATAAGCTTGTTTACTTGTGTTGAACGACCATCGGCTTCACCGTTTCTGAAATTGATTCACCTTTGTGGTAAACGGTCCTTATTTGTTCTTCAACAAAAACTGCCTGTAAATTGTTTTACACCAGAAATGTGAAAATTTCTGAAATATTTAGTAATTGCATTGCATTTTTTTTTTTTTTTTTTTTTTTTTTTTTTTGCTCAGACAAAATGTGTACAGCATTTTGAACGACTTTGATATGGATCACTGGATTTCTGTTTGTTTAATTCAAAATTGTTTTAAGATACATTTAACTTACATGTTGCGATCACAGTTACTTGGTTTGGGCATACGGTATCCATTCCGCAGTCTCGATGTCAGAAGTTTAGTCTTGATACCAGGGTAAGGAGTCTCACCTTCATACATGCATTATGAAAATGTTGTAAATCTTAAAACTGTTTATTAGACGTACCGATGAAAGTTACCCTTAAAAAGTGATGATGAATTAAACAATGACAATTAAAGTTTTGACAAATACAAATAAAACAACAGCATGAAACGGTTCTCTTACCCAATTTGGTAATTTCCCAAAGCAAGACTCCAAAAGACCACCTGTTGAAAAACAAGTATACTGTTTTTATTGTTTACTGGTGTTAATGATTAGTGTTACTAAAACATATATAACAGTTGGCAGTAAACGTCAGGTCTGGATCTACAAGGAGGCAACAGAGGACACGGCTAATAATCTTTGTTTTTGATGTTGTTTATGAGCAAAATTCAGACTTTGCACTACGTTACTAAACAATTACAAGAAGTTACACTCGACGAACTAATTTTTGTTTCTAATTACTAAGTTGTTTTGGTGCGTAACAAGAATAGCGTCGACACAATATCTGTCCAATGGTTCAAACATTTGGTTATGTGCTCTCAAGATAATACAAAACATGTTTGATACATGCCCAAGAGGCGCAATGCATGTACCATGAGGCTATCCTAATAATTGTCATTGGGTGAATGTGTTAGTATGGGCTTATGGAGTATCTTTGAAGGCCTATTCTATGGGTCAACAGCTTGCCCCAAATTAATGAGCATTTATTTTGTTGAATGGCGATAATTCGTTAAGAACTTGTACATTTTGGGAAGTTTGGAAAAAACGGAAATATGACGATTATTTTTTTACTTTATTTATTTATTTATTTGTATTGTTGTTTAGATACCGACAGAGCAATTTCACCATATAGGGTTTAGGTTCTCTTACACGTCACTCTTTGAGGTATATGTCTGGTGGATCAGTGATTCCAGGGATAGCCAGCGAGCAGGGTCGCGAGTCTGTAAGTAAAAATGTTTGTCAAGTGTAAAGTAAACCGAATCAAGGAAACATTGATAGAGTTGTGCATTCCCATGTTTCTCCAATAAATACAAAACATACTTACAGTGCAACGAACTGCAAGAAAACAAGCATGCATTTTGGGCGGTTCAAATGTTGCAGTGTTTAGTTTACTGTAAAGTATGTTTAACCGTATACCTTCTGCACGTAAACGTCTTCTCCACGCGACAAACCGAAGTCAGAAACCTTGGCAATCAGATTATCATCGAGGAGAATGTTCCTTGCTGCCAGATAACGATGTATCACCTGTACAATAAGTTAACCGTAAGAAGTAACGAATAAGTCAAAACACTCACAAATTTGGAAAATCGTTTTTTGTTTTTTTTATTCTTGAAGTATAAGAGTTTTCATGAGAATCTTGACCTCTGAACACAAGTGAGTTTCGGGCAGTTATCAAATCCGCAAAGTCATGAACAAAGCGTACGGCATGACACTTAAAGCTGGACTAACTTCTAACAGCCGCGAGCTGGACAGGCACATCTCTAATATTCGTAGTCTCGAGCCCTGTCAGTCTGTCAACTGCAAATAAATTATTCGAGGCAGAACAAGTTTCGTCTTCAATTTGTAATGTATAGTTGCCTTGTAATTAGAGTGTGCATTAATATTTTTTTAATTTTTTTTGTTAAAGTCACCAAAAGAAAACAACAAAGTTGATTCGTTAATCACGAATGGGCAAATGTGAGTGAGGAAAGAGTACATTGACTGCGATGTTGGCTTGTAAGAAATATACAGTGTGCTAATTAATCGTTAAAATTGATTTTGCGACACATGACAGTAATACTTGCCCTTGATGCAGCCAGGTGTTTCATTCCTTTCGCCACACCCAGAGCAAACTGGAGCAGCTTCGGAGTGGACAGCGATGCATCACCCTGGGTCATTGAACGAGCCTTGATCAGGTAGGAGCGCAGATCACCGTTGGAGAAATACTCCGAAGCTACGTACAATATGCCTTAATTACAGATGAGATAAAATTAGTCTTTCACGAAGAACTATTTTAAAACAGATTTCGTTGCAATAGAAATATTCAGTTTTTAATGTTAAGACCCTTCGTCCACATAAAAAAAAACTTAAAACAATCAGAAGTATACCTAAACGTTGACTCACTTACCTTTTTGTTGACAAGCACCTAGAATCTTGACGAGATTAGGATGACTTCCGTGAAGAGTCATAGTTTTGAGTTCCTTTAAGAAATTTTCTCTGTCAGCTGGAGATGCATTTTCTGAATAAACATAAGCATTTTCAAAGTTAAAAGAACTTCTTTTATATAAGTGAAAGAATTAAGAACGGTGATTGACATCCTAAAACTCCTCCATTTTTGAAAACTTGTCTTTGTATAAGTATCCTTTTCCTAAAAAAAACTTGGACCAAATGTCTTCATTTTGGATGTGAACTTTGTTAACATGACAACAACAAACTCTCGGATACAGCTGGGCGATTGCTGCTTTATCACTCTCTAATCTAAATAGTGTGTCTTCTGGGTAAAAGGTTGTTCAAAGGAAAATAATATAATAGTAAATAATACGCAGAGACTGTGCCTGAGCACACACAGAAGGGAATTACAAAACACAGTTTTTTACAGTAAAAAAAACCAAAAAAAAACAAAACATGTTGATTAGTTGGAGTTAATGCTGAAACAATATTATGCAGCTACAACCAGCGTATTTATGCGTTAAGCTTTTCGTCAAAAACATCAAACGGTAAAACATGAATTTAATACAACAAAGTATCGTTTTAGACAGACTGTGTACCCTCTTCGTGATAGATAAAGTCTTATGAAAGAAAACTTAGACATACCTTTGAGCTTTTTGATCGCAGCCCTGCACATTGTCCCTGTAATCCTTACTGCACCATAATGCACTTCACCAAAGTGCCCGTTTCCAAGTATTTTATTTTCTACCACAAAGTCGTCCCACAAGACGCTCCATGGCTGGGCCCACATGGGCAAAGCAATACTTCCGTGCGGTGGTTCCGGTAATGGGCGTACAGGTGAGTCACATACCTGATCGTATACTGGCTCTTGTGCCAAACATACTCCCTTAGATTCTGAAGATTCGTTAGGTTTCACCTCTCTTGGAAGAGCATTCTCATAAGAAACCTGTTAAGAACCATATGGTACGTTTAATTCCATCTAAACGCCTACTGTATAGAAACATGAGGCAGATCATTTTTCTTGCATTGGTAAAACATTTCTCACAATAACGGGATGATAGTGCTTTGAAAATACCATCACAGTATGAATTTCTGAGGCCAAATTTAACAACCTGTTTATTAGTTACACCAGGTTCATTTGGATTGCTCCGTTGCATAAACATTGAACACTCAACATGCGTAGTTCAATTTTAATAGTGGTCATTCACTGGTCAAAATACGACCATTTAAATACTCAAGGTCGAAAAGTATAGTAATATGACTTCATTGAGAGCCAGCAGCAGGAGGCTTTTAATGATTTGAAATCGTTAGCTAAATGGAGTAGCAGTTAAAGTTAAACAAACGGTGAGTCTTGAATGCCTATTAATGGAACAGAATGACTGAAACAAACCTGAGTCAGAACAAAATCATGTGTGCAAGAATTTGAATTTGAATGCAAAAGGCACTGAATAGTGTAGCTGAAAGAAACCCTTGTTTTATTGAATGATTAAAAAAAAAACATGCGTGATTTTGACTGGTTTTCGTTAAAAAAAAATAATAATAAAATTAGTTTATTGCTATAATACTCTGAGAAACTAGAATTTAAAAAAAAATTACACTTCCAAGACTTGCGTTGAACAGGCAAACTAAATTGAAACAGATTGGAACAGTTTTACAGCTATGGTCCGTTGATGTGTTATTTCAATATTCTATAATGTTTTTCTCTTTCCTTTTCTTTTTTGTTGGCTTTTGGTAAGAATACTTCACCCAGCGTGCAAAAGTCATGTGTTCGCTGGCATGCACGAGTATCATGTTTCACCCATTTCCAACTGTCTGATGACTTCAAATTAGAAAAACAAACTGTTGGTACAAATAATTACTAAGCATCGGTATAACAATAACCACTGCATATGCAAGTTTTGACTCACAAGCTCCTGGCCACTATTAACCTCTCGGTGTCTCGGATGATTCCGGCTCTTTTGTTTGCAACGTCTTTTCAAGTACATCAGAACCCCAACTACTACGACCATAACAGCAGCACCGGCCAAACAGAAGCTGATAATCAAAAGAATGACCGATCTGATGGGCAGGGACTGAAGTTTCGTCGTCACTATAGAACCCAAAACAGACGTAATAAGTAAAACTTTACTATTTCAACAACAAAATCCCCTATCAGTACGCTCATCACCACAGTTCGTTAACAAGCATTCATGATGAATTTAAGTTTGTAAGCAGCAAAGGTTGGGCTGAAATGAGGCTGTGGTATGGTTTACGTGTTCAATAAAGCGTTTATGCAATGAACGAAGTGATGCAGCATTTTATATGACTAGTCATAATAGTTCACAACTTACTTTGTGGCAAGGTAAATGATGTTGATACGTTACTCCGTGCCCCAAATCCACCTCGCGTTTCTGCAGTTATCTGTAAAAACGCAATTGCAGAATAATCGTTAATAGAAAAGCGAGTCACAGTTAATCAAGTGACATTATTTAAACAAGGCTACATCTTTCGCTACAAATCTCAACCATTTGACTTGCTACCACACCTGGAATGAATAGCTGACATTTTCCTCCAGGTTCGTGATATCTTTGGTAAGAACACTATTCTGTAGATCATTAATGACTCTAACTATTTCAGCAGATGATGAGTTTCCAGTATCGAACCTCGTAACTGATGATGAGACCGTGAGATGGATTTGGACGAAGCCACGACACAGTGATGCGGTCGCTACGGATTACTGGAAATACCACGTTGCTTGGAGGTTCAGGAACTTTGTAGAGAATAAATGGGATACAGACATTATATTAACTTATATTATTTGAACTTTTATACGGTTTCTGCTTTCAAAATCACATATTTGTTTCGTGATGCAAACATTAACGTGTCAAATAATTTTTGAAAAAGGATATAATTGAAGTTCGTATTACTAACTTCCATCTTTTGTCAGGGTGGTATTTGAAGCAGCAGGTCCTGAAGCAATTCCATTCTGGGCAGAGACTAACAGTGTATATAACGTAAAGGGAACGAGGCCAGTAAATTCCACCCGTGTACTAGAGATCGTATCTTCTCTGAGTATGTGTTTGTCTTCACTGCGACTGAATGTGTAAGAGTACTGCGTTATAAGGCCGTTTCGCTGACCACACGCTGGTTGTCGCCATGAAAAAGCCATGGTTTGGTAGGTTACATTTGAAGACGTCAAACCAATTGGAGAACCGGTAGGTGCTAATATGACGAAACGAATGAATTGCAAACAGCGTTATAACATAATAGACAAGTAAAATGTTTCTCCCAGAGCATGGCACGGTCCCTTTTTAGAAATCGCACCATGGCATACCTGTACTATAATTTAAGTTTATAATACTAATTGTGATAACTTATTAATTGTTATGTATTTATTTATCTATCGTTTGATTTGTTTAAATGTATTTTTATTTATTTTCTCAACCAAAAACAAACTCTCAAAGTGGGTCAATGTTTTTGTAGGCTTGCATGAGGCCTATAATATCCTTTTCAAAGCTTTCAGGTCTTGTTTTTCTTTCTTTTTTGAGCGTTGCTTGTTTGTTAGTGTGGGTCAAATAAGAGATGCCGGAGTTGTATTACAAGAAAACGCTAGCTTTTACGCGTAAAAAAGCTGTACAAGAAGAAAGTGGGGTTGTTAGTTGACTACCCAATACGGGGAATAATACTGCAAATTAACCATTCCAATAAGTATTGAATCATTGGACTTGACATGAATGATTGGTGGTCAAAGAACTTAAAGATCAACTTGAACGATTTCACTTAAACAAAGTTGACCTTTTGTAGTTGTTTATTATGTGTTTAGTTATTATTCCGTGGTAAGTTTGAAGTTTTCTACGCTGCAATTTTGCTAAAATTTGATTGGAAAAATTACTATTACTTGTTTGACCTAGTGTTTGTTACGCCGTAGGCGGCGCCCTCGTATATTTTGAACCAACACGTAATACTGCGGAATGGTGAAAGATTGTTTATGTTTTGGTCACTTGAGCTGATATCACTCACATCAAAAATGCTTGACATTTTTTTTTTTCATTAACACTGCTGCTTTCAGATATTTTGATCTGCTTACTTTTCGTTTCAGAGATGCCTTTTTGCATTTAATAATTATACATGTTTGTGTGGAGTTTTAAAAGATGAGTCCACAGTCTGAAGTGACAGTGTTGTTTTTATTCCTGGGAACTTAAGGGCTTATCGTAAAATTCTGCTTGTTTGTCCAGCATAATATTTGTTTTTCCTTTGTTTTGTTTTTTTACATTTTTATGACTTAATTTGTATTGAGTTCCACTCACTTATATGTATTTTTATAGTTGTCTTTTTATATAACATTTGGAGAAAGACTCTGCCATGGTCGAAACGTCAGACCATTAATATTTGTTTGCATTTCTACCACAGGTCATTTGGGTTGGTAGGCAGTTATTAGCAACAGCTAATTTCATTTTCACTATGATACAAAAATTACTTACCAGATGGATTGGTAAAGCCTTTCACCGTTTTTTCTCGCCCTGTTCCTACACGATTGAAAGGTGTAACATACACACGATATGTTGAGTGAGAGTACAATCCAGTGATGGTTGTTGGTGATTGCGTATTATTAAGCCACCACGTACGGTCTGAGAGGAGACTACTGTTGCACTGGTCCCTTTTTTGTTTTGAAAAGATAATTGTTTTAACAATTTTATGAGCGTACAGGTGACGTTTTATACGACTAAGCCAGCAGAAAAAAACCTCACACTTAAAACTTAAAAAGTTATAAACGACCATTTTAAATGGTAATTTTTTTAGTGTTTGAGTTTTTGTATACTTTTCTCTGTTTATCTTGACTAAAGTTCGGTTTTATAATTCCACCGTCTTGCTGTGGTCATGCCAGTGTTTTTGTCAGTGTAATGCCGCAGCACACTACATATTTTCTTATCATACAGTTTACTTTCCGTAAATGTGGTGTAAAAAAATACTACAACAACAAGTATTAATTTAAGTACTGATGCTGATTGTCGTTTTGAGGATAATTTACATCCTCTCCCTTTTTGCCAGTATTTAACCTTACTGCATTTCATTAAGACAGTTAGAAAGATTGTTGGGCGATCCCCCAGAGTCCTTTGTTTTCTCCTTGTTACGTTTGTCAACATTTATATTAGTAATGGGTATTCGATGTCAAACACAGCTTTCAATTGAGGTTTATTACTGATCACAGCAAGAAACATGTAAAAACAAACAGCGACAAAAATGTTGTTACCTGTTCATGAGTTGATATTCTACTGTAAAATTTGAGGCTGGACAGTTGTTGGCAATGGGGTTCTGCCACGTTATACGTACGTCGGTTGAGTTTGCTGTTGATGGGATTGCCCGAAGCATGGACATTTTTCCTGGAGCTTTTGTGTTTAAAAGGGCGAAGAATAACACTTCATAAATCGATATGGTTACACCTCCCGCATCCCCATCCTACTCTGTTGACCAATGGTTACAATAGAGCACTTTGAGAATAAATTTCTCGTTAAGATTTCACATTCAGGCAACTTCACTATGGCACTCTTCATTCCAACCGACCAAGATGTTGTGGAAAAAATAATGGTCTTTGAGATTTTTTTTTTTCAGTGGTTTTCAATTTATTTTTATTTATCGTCGAGGAAAAAAAATCTACTTTAATTTAGGATACTATCGCCAGCCATAATTGATGTTTAACGAGGAGAGAATTGAAATTATTGTGTAAAAGACCCAATGACTATACGTCTTTGTTTCACTTACCAACTGCCTTCGTTTTTTCTCTTTGGTTAAACGATGTCGCTCCGCCTTTACTGAAAGTAGTTACAGTGATAATGTATGACGTACAGGGAGATAGGCGGTCAAATTGTGCAGATGTTGTTGTGACATCCACATACCGTAGACGCTGGGTTTGTCCTACTAGATTCAACCCTACTCTGTAGCCTGTGATGTTGCCTCCTCTGCTACCACATGGGATGGGGTTCCATGTGATACTGATACTATTGCCTGTCACTCTACTGCTATTAAGTGTAGGAGCAACCCCGAGACCTGTTCGGAAGTCAACGTTAGACGTTTTGTTAGAAATGGTAATTGCGGCATGTATTGTATTTACTGTCAGGAAGTAAATTATGTCAAGATATTTGTGTTGAAGCCAATAATTTAATAGATGAATACAAACTCGAGTTCATGAGTTATCGAGGCAATGTGTGGGTATCTGAGTTGTTAGTGCTTTGTACTTGTTTTCTTCACTTTGTTTAGTTTTTGCTCTAGCAATGCAAATGTGTGGGGATCGTTGTGCTGCTGGCGGGAGCTACGTGAGCCCTCGCGCAATGCCCGAGATGTATGTTTATTTGTGTGTCCTGTCCTGTATTAGTATAGTTCATGTTAAAAGTTCCATTCGTTAATAATCTGCTTGTGTTCATCCAACATCTACTACACGTTTCAATGTGTTTTTTTACTGGTTTCGTATAGACTTTGGGTTAAGGTAACTTTTTCAACCCACCGTCTGCACAAATTTCAACAGGTAAACACACTCATTTTGATCTCACTTTTAAATCACCGATTTTGATATAATCCATATTTAAGTTTTACTTTCTGTGCTCAAAATAACTGCATTGTCCCGGAATTATTCTATGTGTCATTTTGATAAATATTGATTAAGAGAGGTGTTAGTAAGAGAGGTTTTCAGCATAGAAAATAGAATGACTTATTTTGTATGCCATATATGTATATTTGTATGTAACAATGTCATGGGTGGCCGCCATGGGGCCGTTCCTTATTACTGTGCACGTAGTATTGTTGTTTGGTTGTGTATATTGGTGCTACCGTGTGGGCAGCTGTTCTGTAAAGTAAATGATAAACTGTGTGTGTTACTTTAAATGGAATGCAGGGGTGGGTGTTGACTTCGGTTGGGCTGGTAGAATTGGACTTGGAGGCATGGAATTATTGTGTAAATGATTTTGATTAGCAGGCCCGTGTGTTAGTTAACATTTGCCTTCTTACCAGTGCCATGCTATTTTTATGGTCCTCACGCATTCATGCATTTTCTTGCTTTGAGATAATAATTATTTGGTAGAGACAGATATTTAGGAGTTGCCTTCATTTTTATTGACACATTATTTGCAATGTATGAGATAATTAAATGCACATATATGAACTGTAGTGACCGCATGCACAACTCTAAACAGTTTGTGCAGGTGTTTACTGAGAATATAAAAATCCCGGACCACCCCGGACACAAGCAGAGAGCCATTTGAACATGTGTGTATCTTGTTCGGCGTAGACTCGGGCCCACTTCCCCAAGTACAAGGACCAATCCTCTCAAGCAAAGGTCGTGAGTTCGATTCCCAGCAGAGTGGTTGCCTGTTGATTATTTGTTGTTTCTTCTTCTTCACAGAAGTCGGGAAAGCATAGAGTGTACACAGCTTAATACACATCGGTGAAAGGGTAAAACCAAAATAAATCCTGCATCATTGATGCAAATAGTAACATCTAATAAATCGTTTCAGTACCCACTGCTAAGGATTCGAACCCGCCTTTAAGCCATCGGGCTAGCTCAGTGGTATTGTGATAATACATCTGCTCTAGCAAAGCAAAAGTCGTAGGCTCGAATGATTGAATTTTTTTTTTCTGTTCGTTTTTTCTTTTTTTCGGACTGGGGTCGGGAAAGCACTAAGTATACAGTGCATAATACACATCGATGTAAGGGTAAAATCAAAATAAATTGTTTATCCCGATGCACAAAAAAAAATAACATATATTTTATACTTAGTACTTGTATTTTAGTACAACCTCGTGTAACTCTCTTTTGGAATGAGTGTGTGTGTGTGGTCATGTTCGTGTGGTTGTTAAAGAGCTTTAAAGTTATTTCATATACGGCAAACAAATAGTATGTTCGAAGACGACAAAGGTTTTCCATTGGAAAGATCAACGGACGTTAGACCTAAAAATTAACTTAACTTTAAACCAATATACATTCAACTTACTTTTTTCACCAGTAGTTTTTAAGAAATTGTTTGTGTCTCCATTCCCAGCTTCATTTCTTGGGGTGACACTGACGTTATATGTTGAGTACGCTTTCAATCTGTTAATAATTACTAAAGTACTGGTTGTGTTCAATGAACCAATGGAATGGTCACCCTCCTGACATTGGTCCAGATTGATGAGTTCATAGGTCACAAGGTAGTCAGTAGCAAGGCAACGATTGTCTGGGTTTGTACCGGGGGCTGTCCATGACGTGCTCAGTTGACTATGTCGAATCTTGTTTTTTGTGAGGATGGTAACAGCATCTGGAACTGCGAATGGCCATAGACAAAATTGAAGTTGTTAAAACTCACATAGTCAACCCAAAAAAGTATATATTCAACCTGATCTTTTGTAAAGTCTCAATGTATCAATCACTGACCACAAGGAGGATCGTGGTTAAGTTAAAAAGTAATTAAGACACAATTACTGCATCTTTATTCAATATATTAGAAGCAAAATTTTAATCAACTGTATAAGATTCATTTCATGAACATTCGTGTACCCCAAGACAGTTTAGGCAGCCTTTTGGGTTGAAATGTGGTCATAAGGCCATGTTTAAATGGTTGACAAGACATGGCCAAACGTGTACGCCATTCAAAGCCATTATGGGGACACAAAATACATAACTCTAAAGGTCTTCCAGGAACAAAGAAGAACGGTTCCTAAAAGAAACCTTCTAATGGGGCTGTTTTTATAGCATAAACAAATGCTAGAAAATTGTTGCAAATATCTCATTGTATTTAATAATAACCAACTAGATGCCCTAAATACGTACCAATTGTCTTGGTTTTTTCCTGACGGTTAAACGATGTCGTTCCACCCCCACTTGAAGTAGTGACAGTGATGGTGTATGATGTACAGGGAGATAAGTTCTCAAACTCTACAGACGTGGTCTGCACAAACCGAGACTGAATGGATTGGCTCTGTGACCAAGACAATCCCACTCTATATCCAAGGATACGAACTCCTCTGCTGCCACATGGGATGGGGTTCCAGGTGATACTGATGCTATTGGCTGTCACTCTACTGCTATGGAATGTAGGTGCAATCCCGAGACCTGGTCAGAAGGCAAAGTTCGACGTTTTTTATGAATGATAATTGCAAAAAAAGAAAAGCTGTCAACAATATAGTGCAGGAATTTTATAGACGCATATAAACTCGAGTTTGAGAGTTATCTAGTAAATGTGTGGGTATCTGAGTTTTTATTACTTAGTACCAACCATGTATACCTCTCTTTGGAAAATGGTGTTTGTGGTGATGTTTTTGTGACTATTGAGTTTTAGAGATGTGTTAAAAATAGTGTTGCCAATGTGGTTGGGTGCTTGATTCAAGCTGACTTGGTTGCACGTGCTTAAAGTTTGGTAGACCAGTTCTTGAAACTGTTACAGTGGGTGTAATGAATGAGCTAGCTGATGAGGTATTGGTCTGCGTGTGTGTGACAGGGGTGTACTGTAGTACGGCTAGGAATAGTATGTTTTGTAGGTGACTTGAGCATCTAAGAAAAACGTCGTCTTATTGCCCTCTTGCTCAATGATGAATTCGGTGATAAGATGTCTGTTGTTCAGGTTAGTGAGGACATGTTGAAGCACCCTTTCCTTGCCATCGGTCACACTAGTCTGGGCTAAGATTTGTGTATTGGTGGTTTAACTCTGCGTGACACCATCAAAAAAATCACACCATTTCGCCATGCCTTACTTGTTGAGTAACAGTTTGATTTTAGCGTGTAATACATTTCTGTGAAGAACCAAACCACTTGTAAATCACCCAATCACTTTTAAATCAGCCACAGCATTAGATATAGACCCTTTTGACTAAATAAATTCAATTCAAGCAAAATTGCATTTTGAGATGAGCCAACATGTCTCGTTCTGCTCAATCAACTATTTCTTTGACTAACGCCCTTTGAGTAATTGCTGTACAATTCCTATGGGAATTCCTGGAGAGCGGGTCAATGTTGGATTGTCTTAGTTACAAACAAACCCCGGGTAGTGATAAGACATTTTGACATGCTATTTGGCTAGGTGCAGTTGTAGAACTTGAATTTTTTTTAGATTCTTTGAAAAAAAAAAGGCGGACTAATTACTTTTTAATTAAAAACTGTTACTCAATAAGTGAGCGATGGTGTCACGGAGGGTTAAATTTAGAATGGCTCTATGTTTATGAACAAAACCACATTGGGGAACTGGGCTGGACCCGTTGTGTTCAGAGTAATTTCCCCCATTTGAAACAAGAGGAGTAAATGCGAGTGAGAGTTAGACCTATGTTATGCATCTGTTCTGGGTTGAGGTTTGTGCCGTCCGTTGTAGAAGGGTCAGCCTGGGGACGTTGTGTAACGATAAGGCATTTTTAAAGATCAACTTGTACGAAATCACTAAAACAAATTTGACCCATTATATTTGTTTATTATGTGTTTAGTTATTGTTTAGTCGTAAGATAAACATTTTCTGCCTACAGAAAAAATAGCTCCCTTGTTTCAATTGTTGAACTAGTGTGTTTGTGGCCGTTGGCGGCGCCCTCGTATGGCTGGAACCAACACGTCATACTGCGGACTAGTGAAGAATGTTTAGTTCGTCTTTTTGCGTTTGTGTGGGGTTTAACAAAATCGAGTCCGCAGTATGACAATACAGTGTTGTTTTGATTCCTTAAAAGTGTTGCTTGTAAATGCATAACTCTGATTGACTATATTGTTCTGCTTTTGTCTGGATACTCGCGCTCAATCCTTTGCTCCTCTGTTTGCGATAAATAGATATGTTTGTATTTGTGCTTGTTTATGCCTCTGACGAAGGTCCTGTTTGATCGAAAGCTAAGGCCATTTCCCCTATTAATTTTATATTTATATAAATAGTAGGGGAGTCGGTCTTGGTATTGTAGGAAGAGCCAGTGCTACGACTCTTCACTTTAAGTGCATGTTTAATGTAGAGACACGTTCTACATTTAGAGCGGGTGAAATTGTAACAACCCTGTATCTCTGTCGAGGGTGGTCTTTTGCCTGTACCTTGGGGAGTTTGGACCAGGCTAGAATATCTCCCAGGTTTGTAGGGCACCGGATTGCAAACATCCTCTTAGAGGTACGTAGAATATTCATACTGCCATCGAGGATCGAGGAGAGTTTGGATAGTTTAGAATGGTAGGTGGTGACCAGGGCAACTCTCATGGTCGGGACTTTTTTAGATTCTGTATTGGCCAAAAGAATATGGCGGGGTATGCTGAATGCCTTGTTGATGAGTTTGACCCTGCGTTTGCTGTGACCCCTAGAAACAAGGTGTTTCCTGAGGTCCGATGAGCGCCTTTTGTAAAGGGTATCTGTGGAGCAGATACGTCTTATGCGCAAGGCCTGACTGTAAGCAATTGCCTTCTTACAGTGACTAGGGTGGCAACTGTTGGAGAGAAGGTACTGGTGGGTGTCAGTGGGTTTGCTGTGTACATCCGCCATGGGATTTAGTTATGGTTACATCTAGTTAACACTTGGTAGAGAGTATTCAGTAGTGAACTTTATGGTTGGGTGGAATGAGTTTATATGGTCGATAAACTCAACCAAGCTGTCTTGACTGCCACACCATATAGAGAAAATATCACCACTAATCTCAATGGTCAAACATGTTTGCTCTTTAGATGGTCAATATATATCTGGTCATTTGTTGGTCAAAATATTTGTACTCTTTTGTTGGTCAAAATAATTTTACTCTTTTGTTGTGCTTTTCTTTTGGTCAACAGTTAGTTGGTTATGTTTGTGTTTAACAATTGTTTGGTATTTTTTAATGATTGGGTTTTATTATTTTACCCAGCACAGTTGTGTAGGTATTATTACCCCCCCCCCCACTTTTGTTGTTTTTATATCAGTTTTTGTGCACACATTAATTTGTAACTGCGTTCTTTTTGGAAGGGCTGTAACAATTAGGTTAAAACACATTTCTTCAACTGTGATTCAATAATAACAACACGAAAAGGATTGGGGAAGTGGAGGTCAGCAAATAACACTTACGTTACCCATTCATCTCGGTGTATTTTTGTTCAACTGAAACACTTTTGTGTGAAAAGAATTGAACTGTACCGTACAATTTCTGATTAATCTATGATGGTCACAACCCAATAATCACCTTGCCTAAACAAATCGGGGAGTTGTCTACAGCCAGATACACTTGGGGGTAAAGGTAACCGAAAAATCGGGTTTGGTTGGTGAAAACTAACATTAACAAAATTCTTGCGAGCAGACAACGTAATAATCTCTTCTCGGAAGCAGTGCTGGCTCTGAAAAGAGCCAACACTGTTCATGCGTAAAAAATATAAATATATATATAAACATAAAAAATTCCGGTTGCCTTTAACGAGAAGCATTTATTGTTCCCTTGGCACTTATCAATTCTGAACCTGACATATTCTGTTATTCAATGCCAATATTAACGAAAGTGACGATAATTGTACGAAAACAACTAGCTTTGGAAATATTTAAAAATTTGAACCACAATTCTAGTCAAGGTAGACTGGGTACCCTGCGGTCACGTTCAAAAGACCGTGCAAGTCTGGGGGCGATAAAGTCACCATTGAGCTTCTGGACACATTTTAGCCATCAGCTAACGGGAGATTAACGTGGTGCAATTTTAGGTGATTTATTTATTTAGTTATTTTGTTACATTACTTGTTTCCACATCAAAACAATTTTGGTGGAATGGCTACATTTTAAACTAAAATTTTAATAAATAAAATTAAAATTAAATCAGGAAACTTTTTTTTTTAAATGAAGAAACCCCGCTCAACATCCTATCGCTTTGGGCGGCTAGGCTGTCCAGTGGCTACCTTTTAGCCACTGGACGGCCCAGTCGCCCAAAGCGATACACTGTAACATGCGGTGGGAAACTCTCACCAGCTTGTGCTTGTAGAAAAAACGTTACATCAAAATAAAACTAAATAGTCTTCGGCTCTGTTCAAGTCAATGGCAATCATATAGATCATTATTAATTTCACCCTGACTAATAAAGTATTAAAATAAGGATTAAATTATTTAGCTTTAATGTATTTTTCGTTCATCATCATGGTAATGTCAAAAACGTATGACTAAGCAACTGATCAGTGAGAATTTGATGCCAGGGATAAGCCCTCAAAAACTATTGTGTTCATCCATGATTATTACTGGTAGCTGTTAACGAGAGGCACTTATTGTTCCCTTGGGTCTTATCACTTCTGAACCTGAATTCTGTTATTCAATGACAATGATAACGAAAGGACGATAAAAGTACGTAAACAACTAGCCTTGGAAATGTTTTTCAATTTGAACCACGATTCTAGTAATTTACTGCAAGAGTCTCGAAAATTAAATATCTTTCACCCAACTTCGCCTCATGAAAACAAGTCACTTTGGGGTTATCATTGTGCAAATTACACTAATAATATTCCTGCCCCCCCCCTCCAAAAAAGAGAGATTTAGGTGCCAAATCGTGTGAGCCGTAGCTGTGATATAGTGATCGAGAATAGGATCAAGTTGTGGGTGTAGTTTCCCAGAAAGTTGGGCGATAGCCTCTAGACAATCTTTGCGAATTGAGTGTAGAGGTTGTCAGCGGTAGCTGACAGGGAGAGAAGTGGTGATTGGTGAAGTTGGTGAAGGGGGAATTGTTGATCCCCGAGTCTCCCGTTATTGTGCATAGGAAGCCAGTTAAAACTGTAAGTCTATTAATTAAATGTTGTTTAATGGCAAAGTTTTGCAATAGAAGAAATGCTTTTAGTTTATACAAATATCTCCGGTTGTTGATATAATTATGAGTAGTACAGCGATCGTTATTTATTTCGAGCACGTAAATTTGTGGGGTAGACAAAACATCCCAATAATAGACACGGAGTACTATGATTTTTGATGTGGCAGTGTATGACGGAATCAACCTAATTATTGTAGACTTGTCAGAGGGGGTTGGATTACTATTGTAGCTTAATAACAATATTTCCAGGGCTTCCTATGTGTGTTGAGATGTAACCCTAAAGTGGAACGGGTAAAGTGACAAGCCCGACCTCATTATATTGAGACCGATTGGACTCCGGAATAACCCCATCATAAGACCTGACCTCGGCTATGGGACGTCACCGGACGGCCATACTCCAATACCGGGGGACGTCGTATCAAGGCTGAAGCCGAAATAAAAAAAAACATTGGTGGCGAGTATAGGCTTGTTTAATAACTGTTCAATTTGAACAGTTAAAATCTTCGTGTGTGCTCGTAACACGGAGACCACGACGATTATTTTGGGAAGAAGGTAATCTCATGACGAGTCGCAGAGGACTGATTGAGTCCCCTCATTTATTAAGGTAATTTGGGGTTTCACTAGTAAAAGTAGTTGATTGTGGTTTATGTTGTTGTAGATAACTGTAAATACATGTCCCCTCACTTTATAGACTGGAGGGGACAGCATATGAGATGCCCCCCCCCATTTTTGATTGACTGTTCATTAGAAATATGCAACAACATAAAAAAGTATACACCATTTTCTTGATTTAATATTTCATTACAATTTTTGTTTTCATTTTCATATTTTTTTCTGATGGACCACGCGCAGAATGGTATTTTAGACCTATTATGTAAGGTGTAATTTTTCAAGACGTGCTCGCCCGTCCCCCCCCCCTACTTTTTAGTAGCGATCGACGCCCTTGGGCAGCTGTCATGACCATGTACAACTGAATAGATAACAAAACTTAATATTTAGTTTAAAACTTGTCTTCAAAAGGATCTATTACTACTGGGCAACCCCACTCTCTTAAGAGAGACGTCACAGCAACTTCTCCACTCGCCATTTTGAAAAAGATCGTGTTTATGTTTTTATGCATGCACGTCGAACGGCTTTTGGCGCGAACAATTCCCAACTTATGTAGTAAATAATGACCAGTTGTTGGGTAAATGTTTGATCGAAGTGGGCATGATCGGACGATTTTGCCCAACTAATGTGCATCATTTTCACCAACAACTTCTATTAATCAAAATTACCAAAAAGTTGCCCAACATACGGGCAACAGTGTAACCAACAATTATGATAAAGTCAGATTGCGAAATATTTGCCCAACATTTGCCCAACTTTTGTTTCACTTCTTATGAAAAAAGGGCAAACAAAATGTTTGCCCAACATCAGCAATTATTGCTTTCGATGGGCAATCATCGACCAATAGTTGTGGAAATCACTTTGCCCAACAAATTGTGTCAATTGATTTTACCAACGTTTTTGCAGTGTAGGAGGAACAATAAATGGCCTCTTACTGTAGAAACTTCTATGAATGTATTTGTTATGGTTAGCTTGGACATTCATGCCTTTCTTAAATATACATTTATATGTAACTAGTAGGGGAGATGGCCTTAGATTTTGATTCAAACCGGACCTTCGTCAGAGGCATAAATAAGCACAAACGCAAACAATTCCATTTGTAGCAAAAAGAGGAGCAAGGGAATAAGGAAGAGTATCCAGAAAAAGCGGAAAATATAGCTAATCACCTGCAGTTATAAATGTACAAACAAGAACCAATGAGAGTAAAGTAGTGAGGACATAGGATGGTCAGTGTGAAAGGGCGGATCACTGGACAATAAAGGCGGTACCCCAGTGTAGGCATTACAATGCGGTGAGCGCCACATGGTAGAACTAGAGGGCAAGCCAACTAACAATAGGGCGCAGGAAAAATAACCTAACAGCAAACATCAAGATGACTTTGTAAATATATATGTAAAAAAAATAAAGCATCACTTAAATAATGAATTATATTAAAATGAAGTACCTGTAAATAATAGCGTTAAGTAATTATTTTAGATATGGTACCTCATACGCACATGGCGGATCCGTACAAAGGGCGAACTATTTTTTGCGCTGTTGTTCGTAATGGTTATTTTCTCCAGCCAACTCATATTAAATTCACCTGTCTGAAACCGTACATGTACCCGAGTCACCCTGGAGTCGCTCCTATTCTAATTGGTTCTCTGCGACTCTGGATCGACTGTCTGAGCCGGGTGTAAGATGCTTTTTGTTTTCCATTCGCAGGGACAACTGATGTTTTCTAACGGGAACAAAGAGGTTCAAACCTCAAGTTTGAGTTACTTACTTTGTTCACCTGTAACGCTCGAAGTAGTTTCCGTCGATCTATTTCCGTCTGTCGAAGTGACAGTCACCCTGTATGTTGAGTATGCTTTCAATCCTTGTATAATGACTGATGTTTTGTTAGTCACAAGTGAACCACTGGAATGGTCACCTTCCCGACATTGGTCCAGATTGATAAGTTCATAGGTCACCACGTAGTTAGTAGCGACGACAGGATTTTCACTGTTGAAACTAGGGGCTCTCCATGACACTCTCAGTTGACTATATCCTATGCGATAGGTGGTCATGCCAGTAACAGCAGCTGTAAGGTTTAAAGTTCATACCCAAAATTTTAGTATTGGTTGATGTAACCATATGGCGTTTTATACTTGGATATCAACTACTTTGGCAGAGTTTATTTGTTTAATTGTGTTTACATTTTTGGGGGTTTAATTTATATTGTATATTGTTTTTTATGAAGTTATTTAGTTCATTTAGTTAGTTATTCAATTGTTAACGCTTATTTAGAAAATTAGTTTTCTTAGCGTATTTGGTGTACACTTGAGTTTTTTTTATAACAAGAGGAACGACTGTGAAATATACGATGTCATCATGACGTCGTAGTTTGTTTATCAATTACAGTCCTAGAATGGTGTATCAATATGTTCTCAATGTGAAAACGTCAAGTATTGAAAACAAACCTCTCGTTTGAGGGCGCTGTAACATATTTTTTATGTTGGCATCAACAAGCTTTTTTCACAAAGCTTAGACTTCACCGAAATTTCCAAACAAAGAAATCATAATGACAATGTTTTATTGACTTTAGTGTAAACGCAATTAATTTACACATGTTTTTTCTTGTGTTTTATTCCGATTTGTAGTATTTGAAAGGGTTACACTTGGGTTACGTATGGGTGCTTGTATCGATACATGAGGATGTCAGGGTGACGTTATATATTTTATTGAAAGTATTTCAACCTTCAATTCGGTAGGACTTCTCTTAATGGAACAATGTAAAGTACTAAATAAGACTTGCCCTAATTAAAACAATGTAAAGTACTAAAACAAGTAATACTATCACAATTTGGCGAGTGGTCACGGGATGGTGCTGTTGTGCTTTGTCTTACAAATATTTACTCAAATACGAAGGCGTTAAAGAGGCACCGAGAGAGAAATTAAGGAATGATGATAAATTAGCGAAACTCATCATTATGACTTTTACCTCATTGAAAAAACACGCAACAAGTCTAACTTAGACTTTTGTCAACTTAGTTATGCCTATAATTTATTTATTTATTTATTTTTATTTTTTTTACTTTTCGAATCTCTAAGTAGTCAGTATGTACTTAGTCATTAAGTCAAGCGATATGATAATGAGAATACAACACTGTGCCAATAGACTGCCCGTAAAAAGAGAAATGAAACGCCTAAAGGCGTCAAATTGGATATCTTGAAATATGATTGTTTTCACCCTGGCAAAAATCATTAAACAGTCGGGAGGATGAAAGGATTTCAAGACAATACGTTTTTCTTTGACCATTTTCTCCTCCAAATTACGAAAAACTTGCTCGAGATTTTAAAAATCAAACAATTTTTTCTATGCTAACATAAAATTGAAAACTTTCATTTGTATCCTGTTTGAGGTTCAAGGTATCAGCAAAGGATAAAAATGTTTATCCCTTCCATTTTACGGCCGGGTTTCAGCAGCAAAGGTTACAAAAAACCACCCCTCCTCCTTTCGGCTGGTTTGGAGAGACAAGGGCTACACAAAATTTATCATTATATAAATTTTTACCACCCGAACCACAAATAAATTCTTGTTTTTTCCAGCATATCCAATAATGAAAGATAGATTCTAAATAAAAAGGTGTTTGTATTTTTTTGTATCATGATGCAATATTAGTTTGGAGTGCAACATGTGGCAATTTTGTTTTTGCTAACAAAAGGTATAAATCAAAAGACTGTTAAAATATGTTTACAAGTGCACCTGACTCTTACTTTGTTCCTCCAGCAACATTTTAATAAGAAACAAGCATGATTTTTAAAATTTAAAGATGAACAAAAGTTGCTATATACTACAACAAAAGGTGAAAGAAAAAAAAAATATATATATATATCCAATGAAATCGTCTTCTATCACAATTCACAGTGCTCGATACATCTCTGTAGAGCTATAACATGTAATAAATTCAGAATATGAGTTAAACAAACTCTGGAATTGAACCTGTTGTAAAAACTACGCCCATAAATATCCCAAACGAAGGCGAAATGTTCCCTTAGGCAATCTGCTTGAACAGTTTGGTAATATGTTGGAATGGTTATGTAACATTTTACGAAGTCGGGGGGGGCTAGCGGTTCACTTTTCCGTTCGAAAAGTTTACGTAGTTGTTCGAATTAGTATTTACTAAGTTCTCCAAATGAATGAACCAAGATATAAAAGCGAGTTCATGCCAAGAACTCTCATGACATTAAAGGGAACGTATACCTTCAGTTTTTGTAACCGTTCGACTGTTTTAACCCCAAATAAATGTAGATATATACAACTTTTCCCTTTCGTGTTTACTTTTGAAAAACCTGGTCATCGGGGACGACGTATGGGAGAATGGAGGGTTACGATCGCATTGCAACTTCTTTTGGCATGCAATTAGAAGGCCTAGTTTTTTCTAGTAGACATAGGCATTTGCCTGTGGTCTCCTCAAATTGTACCGAGCTTGAATCATTGGTACCGCTCCCACCACATCCCGTCTTGCCAGTGCTGCTGCTTTGAGTTCGGTGTTATCGCATTCTGAGCATTCTGTTGTCTACCCAGCGCATCTTTGGTCGGACCACGGAACGATGGCATCCCTCTGGCATCCCATACAAAACGGCTGCTGCCATACTGCCTTGGCGAACTACATGGCCCAACCAAGCTGCCAATTTTCAATCATAGCACTGCTGCTGAAGTACCATCGGTTGCCGATCATCTCCTTCAGTCTTTCATTTGTCACATGGTCTTGCCACTTGATGTTGATTAGTACCCTTGACATGATTACCTGAGTGAGCTGTATCTTTACCTCAAGGCTGACGCGGGGGAGTGTAGGTATTTGCACTGCTGGAGAGTGGATTTGCCCATGCCTAGCCGCATTCGAACCTCCTTACTGTCATCAAGCATGTGGTTGATTGACACGCCCAAGTACTTAAAAGATGTGACACGAGGTATTATTGCTAAGCTGTATGAGATGATGGTATCATCGGTTGTTGGGTGGATGATCATGTACTCAATCTTATCAGCTAGCCCATACTCCTCAGATATATCACCCAGGGTAGTGAGCTTCTCTTCAGCATCAGCTCTGCACAGCGCCAACAGTACCAAATCATCAGCATATCTGATCTCCTTTAGGGGAAACCACTGACATCTGGAGCCGTTAGGTGCGCTGTGCGATTGTACCACTCTCGCATAAGGCACTAGGTGTAAAGGCTGAAGAGTGTTGGTGACAGTGGACACCCTTGTCGAACTCCGACTGGTGTTTCAAACCCGTCTGTCATCTGGCCTTTTCACCGGAGCTGGCCGTTTGAGTTAATGTACAGATCTTCGAGTAATCGCATCACATCCTCTCCCATACCCAGATACCGCAGTTTTGCAAACAGAAGTGCGTGGATGACTGAATCAAATGCCTTCTTATAGTCAACGAAGACCAGATGGAGAGGGCGTTTCCCTGCGTAGTGCGACTCCGCCACATCTTTAAGGAGGTAGATTCCATCAGCTGTGCCCTTGCTGCTTAAGTCACATCGGGCGTCGCTCACTACACGATGTTGGCGGTTCTTTCGAGTCTGCGTTGTCTTAGATTCAGAACGATTTTGTTGGCATGACTGATTAGAGCAAGTGTTATGTCAGTAACCTCAGTCACTCTTTTTGTGCAACGGGATATCCACCGACTTGGGGTCGGCACAAGAAGCCGGGCAGTAGGAGTTTGATTAAGAGAGGCGGTTTGAGACGCTGGCATGGCCTTTTGGGACTTTTCGTGTATGAGGATTTGCTCAATTCTCCTCACCATCCCGGCCGTCCTATCCCTTAGGCCTAGTGCCATGGAGTAAATATACCCTCATGATGGTTGTTTTTGTGGTAATTAAGTTTTGCAGCTTTTTGGATGTAATATGTATATTTCGGGGGGTTGTGCCCTTACACGCGCCAACTTACAGGGTATTTTTCACAATAGAACAATGCTGCCCCACAAGGTTTTCTTTGTTCTAGTGGTACCCCACAGAGGATTTCTTTAGAAAAGGGAATAATAGAACAACAATGGAGGTACCCCATACTGCCATATGTAAGGGTGCCCTTACACACGCCAACTTATGGGGTATTTTTTAACAATGTAACAATGCTACCCCACAAGGTTTTCTTTGTTATAGTGGTACCCCACAGAGGATTTCTTTAGAAAAGGGAATAATAGAACAACAATGGAAGTACCCCTTAACTGCCATATGTAAGGGTGGGTGTATGCGTATGTGGGTGAGCACACCGGTCCTTGTGAGGTCCAAAACACAACAGAACAATGGACCCCACAAGAGAATTCTTTAAAAAAGGGAATAATAGAACATGCTTGGTTTAAAACGGGATGGAAATGCAGACAGGTGGCCAGTATGTGTGTGGGTGTGTGTGGTTTGTGTTTTGTTTTGTTGTTTTGTTTTTTGGGGGGTTCGATCTTTGGATGTCAAGGAACGTAGATTGGACCAGAGAGTAAGGACCAGATTGGACTAACGCGTGTATGATGTGGGTTGTTAATAGACGTTTACATAATTTTACAGATCGGGTTTGCGGGGTCCTACTAATGTTGTTCTACTATTCCTTTTTCTAAAGAATTAAATTGTGGGGTCTTGGTTGAACAAAGAAACCTGGTGGTGTTGCAATGTTCTAATGTGCAAAATACCCTGCAAGACTGTTTCCGGAAGTTCACACCTTTTTGAATACGTATATGACTGGATCCCCACGCCGTGCCTTAGTAATAACATTTACATTAATAGAGCACCAGTCTATTTGCAACATGGATTGATGGGGAAAATAATAAATAAATACATACACAAAGTCAAGCCGAGCTGTGAAATATCCTTACCTACTCAAAGAACGAAAATCCCCAAATCAAAATTCGTTGTAAACTGACTGACTGTTTTTTTACCTGTTGGATTTTCCTTTAAAGGGTAACATTTACGGCCGTATTGAATACAAATAGTGAAGTTTAACGGTGTATCTGCGTTGGCTCCGTACATTCATATTAGCAAGTCCAAACTAGCTAACCTTCAATGACGTCATGGGTCCTTATCGCGTGGTTTCTTTGACCTCGCTTTTTTCAGACTTTGGGCTGAGGGTGTTTCGAGTAAAATAAGTTTTTACCCTTTTTTTAGCGTGAGCTAATGGGCTTATAATATAATTATTTTCTTCTTTGGTACTCCAACTATAGGAAAATTACAAAAACTACAGATTTAAGAGCAGCCTAGAACCACACTTCAACATTTAGTCCTATGGACAGGCCTTTTCCAATCCCACAACAAAACGACATACAGCTTTGACCTTACTATTCGTTTTACTAGAATGATTTTGTTCTAATTGTATGTTAAAGCTTATACTGATGTAATGTACTCATTGGTGACATTTAGTTATTAACACACTTCAGTTAAACGTTACAATAACTTCGTGGCGCCATCCTGACGCCATTGTTCATCAGGCGTCGCTTCGATGTCGTGGTTAAATTATCTGTTGAATTACAAAGTTGAATCCACAAAGAGTCGTTGGAGAACAACTGCTGCAAGGAAAAACATGGGTTTTCGCGGGCTGCATAAAACACATACATACAAATATATTTACAACAGACAACATTACATACCCCAAATAAATCCCATTAGTATGATGAGCAGCTGGAGGTTAAGATGAAGTTGGTCCGCCATAATTGCCTGGCAAATTGTAGTTGCTGCGTTCCTAGCTCAATGCCTACACTCTTAAGTAAAACGGGGAAAAAACGTACTTGGCATCAAACTAGAAAATAAGGAAATTATTTGTTGACAAATGATGAAATCAGATATGGTTAGAAAATACAAGCAAAAAAAACGTTAAGTAATTGACTGGAAACCTTTGATTTGTTTTCGTTATATGGTTTGGCTATTTCCTCTACGTGGTGTCAAGGAAATCCCCGGTTGTAATTTGTTTTTAGACGTTGAACATAACATTGGCAGCATCTATATAACTCCTTGTGTCGCCATTGGGATTCTTGAAACTTACTGAGCGAATTTATTGGGGTCAAAATGAAGATCTTCGCACTGTACGTTGTACTTCCTTCGCTTTTACTGCATACAACCTTTGGGTTCTTGGGGCGGTGTGAAAAAAAGGGTATTTTTGACAAAATTGTGCTTAAGATAAAAACAAATGACAGTAAATTTATATGATTTCAAGGTTAATTTGGGTTTGAACAAAGAAAAATTGACTGGAGCGGGACTTGAACCAACGACCTCCGGATTAACGTACCGGCACAACTGAGCTATCCAGCCCATTCTTTGTTCAAACCCAAATTATAAAAAAATTACCTAGTCAGTTTCCCTTGTGGTTTATTACTTGATTTCAAGATTACTAAGATTATTCGCATAAACTATTTATTATAGTACGACAAATGTATGTTAACACCTGTGCAAACAACGAAGCTAAATTTTGTCCGGTACAACTGTTCATTATCTATGAGGTGCATTGGTAAAAAAAAAAGTGTTAGTCTGATAGATAAATCAAGTAAGGTAGTGGTAGCACTTAAAGACTAACAAGTTACATAAAAAACTGCAAGAGCTATAAGATGCAGACCATTATCCAAAATAAAGAATACACCAAAAAAACAAAGCAATTGAAAGGTTTATCTGGTTGAATTTTCTCGACATTTTTACTTTTTGGATTCGCTGCGTCATGGTTAAGTCTTTAATTTGATGCAAACTGTTTTCATGTATTTTGTAAACGTTATTATAACAAAAGTGTTGTTTATAGGCAACGGGTACTAAACAGACAGTGGTGAACTATCCAAAACGTCGCATTAAACATTAACAAAAAGCTTCATTACTTGCAACTCTAACGTGCTTGAACATACTTATCAAAACCTCCTGGAAAGCGATGCAATCTCGTCACAGAGAAATCATTTGGTAGCTTCTTGTTAAAATTCAGTACACGACCAATTAGATTTGTGGAATCCTCTTCTGGAGCAGTGAAATGCCACTAATCTCAGGACTATAGACCTAACCAAATGGAGCGAACCCATGGGCGTCAATCCTGGGGGGACGGGGGGACACGTGTCCCCCCCCCCCCCCCACTTTTTGAAGGGTGGGGGACACCATATCAAATGTCCCCCCCCCCCCCAGTTTTGTTTTAATTCATGTATCTCATATTATAGAGGCAATTGAATGTGTCATCTACTGTATGACTTACGGTAACGCGCTGTCTGTAGTTAAGGCCGGTTTATAGTCGGTCGCGCGATGGTCGCGCGATGGAAATCTTGACGCGCAATCATAAAAAGACACAGTTTTTAGGCCTCAGTCTTAGGATCGCGCGCAAGATTTCCATCGCACGACAATCGCACGACCGACTATAAACCGGCCTTAAAGCTAACGCTTTAGTCGATGAACCGCCCGAAACTGCTCGGCAATTTACTCACTGGACCACCCGATCTGAAGAATTTGATGGTACTGTAAGTTTACTTCCGGTGACGCGCTATCTACGTACAGCCCGAAATCGATCGACCACTGGACCGCCCGAACTTGGGACATGCTAGCGGGTTGCACCAAACAGCCGTCAAAAGAGTGTGTTCTAAAGACTTCCATAGCCCCAAAATTTATATGAATTACGCGTAATGTGCGTTGGTTGTCTTTTCAGCATACTGATCAATGCATATGGTAAAAAAGCAAAAATAGCCCCAGCATCGAAGGCAGCAAGTAACCGAGTAACCCACATAAGTCAGCTTTTCAAGTTTCAATTAAGAACAGAACAAATGAGTGAACATTGAATTTTTTGATGAACAGTACTGAGGCTGAATGAGATAGTGATGAGATCCCGAGTGTAAATTGTGGAGCTGGCCAGCGGGGAGGCCTTCTCTACTACATACCAGATGACTGCTACTAGTAGTAGTAGTACTAGCCCATGGAGCTCGGAGGCAGAATGGTTAAACAGTCACGTCCTGAGCTTGTGGATTTCGTGATTGTCGGCTAGTATTACTATTATTATTATTATTAATGTTATTATTATTTTTTATTATAGGAAAAATCCTGTATAACTTAGATATTCTTTAAATGGGCCCATTGTTTTAAGCATAAGCAGTTGTCCGTAAAATTTGATACATTTTTATCTTTGAAATATGGTATACAAGAAAGATTCGTCAAATTTTAATCAACATCCTTCATTTTTCTTTTAATCGCATACTTCATTGTTACGCACAAAGCTGTAAATGTATGTTACTGGAAGTGGCCTTACAAAAAGGATGATAAACATTCTATCTGCAAAATTAAATGATGAACAAGTGAAAGAACCTATTATAAACAACCATGGACTTTACAAGTTTCCTGAACCGAAGCAAATTGTTTACTTATCATAGAAACCATTAGAGTTTATTTGTTTTTGTTTTAGGACACCAACAAAATGTAAGCGAGTAATGTTTTTGCATGTCCTCTGCGTGTAGCACAAGTTACCGATGTTCGCAGCTGTCCCATGCATACAAAAGTTAACATTTGTTTTGGTCAAAATATTATGAGGATCTAGCCTTGAATGTTGGTTGTTAAAATTCAAAAAATAAAGATTCCAACCAAACATGTTTACTATCTGGAGCATAAAGAACATGTATGTAAAAGGACACCTTTAAGTGTAGCACGCGTTACAGTGGAATTGCCCATAAGAATAAAATATCATGTATGTTGGGCTTTATTAGTGTCGCTTGTTTATATCTCTGAACCAAGTCCAAGTTTTATATGTAAACATTTATAGCAAGGAGAGCTTTTCTAGGTCGTTCAAACATGCTAAAACCCAACAGCTTCAGGGGGGTCCGCCCCCTGAACCCCCGCCCCTGGACCCCACCAGGGGCCCTTGAGCGGGCCCCTGGACCCCACGCCGTGAATGATCCTGATGCCCCCCCCCCCCCACATTTCAAGACGGATTGACGCCCCTGAGCAAACCGACCCAATTTAATTTCTTAAAACCGGTCATCCAAAACCAAAATTATGGTTTAAAAATGTATAAACCTTTGAGACTACAAGGCCGGTCATAATATTTCGTTTGGCCCCGCTTCTTGTGTCTTGTTCATTTATTTGTACTTATTGCAATGTCTGATCTCCATGGGATTAATAACATCAGGTGGGGGACGGGGAGGGTACGTTTATTGTTACGTGGACTAAGCATTTTCGTCGGGACTGTAGATCAATCCAAGGGTTGTACTTCTATGAGAGTCTTTTTAAATCAACGGGTTTGGATACGCTTAATCAAAAAACTAGTCTGGGAAATCAGGATCACTCGTAATAGATGTTTACAAATATAACGAGTATTCTCGCTCGTCAATAAGTACATCGTGCAAACTTGATGTAAGATGTTTTTGCAAATCGTCTGGAGCTTTCCGCCGCGTTTCTTGTCTTACACTATAAACTTTGGCCAATGAAATCAAGGTAAGAATCTTTATTCGGGTTTTCGATCAAGTTTGGAGGAATAATATGTTTTCTAATAGTTTCATTCGATTGCAATCTCCCTATACATTGTTACGGTAATTGATTGACTTATCTTTATAATTGTTTATTTATTGTGTTCGTGGCCCTCTTTACAACAGGATAAAAACAAGGGTTGATACAAATGAAAACAATCCAGAACATTTTAAATGCAGATTAAATATGTTTATTTGTTTGGCTATTATTATCGACCAACACAGCTAATTTTACAGTACAGAAGATATAATGGTTTTTAAAGACGTTAAGACTCTAGCAGCTAGGCGAGTTTAATGTTAACAAATCAGTAATTTCAGTAGAGTTACATTACATTTTTGATATGAGAGAGAAATAGTATAATATTAGGAATAACAAACAAAACAAGGGAGAAGACATGTGTTCAGACCTAAAGTAAACACATCATTCATCATTTCAAATCCTATCACAACGACTAACGCTAACAATTAATATCATTGTTAAGTTATACAAGTATAATTATTTTAGCAAACAACATGATTTTAAGTGTCCTTATCCGTGTATACGTTAGCAAAAAGAGGTGTTTTTTAATACAATATCAGCATATGAAAACTAATTCTATCAAGTTAAAATATTTAAAATGAATCTGTCAATTAGTACCATTTTCGAAAGCAGCACGGTATCACTGCGTTTCACTTGGAATTATATTGTTAAATTACTTTTTCCGTTGAAAAAGAAATGAAATAAAAATGTGCGATTTAATGTTGATGTAAACAGTATTTATACCATTGGCTGTTAAAATAGACGTTGACAAATATTTCGAGTCATACCAATTACTTCACGGTAACATTCTATTGTAAAATGTAGAAAATCAGCCACAACAACAGCTAATCACGAATGCGTTCAGCTTTTTTATTTTATTTTTTTGTATTCTTTACCTGAGTGTTTAATTACTCATGTGGGCCTATTTTTAAAAACCTGCAGTGAGGGACGTTGTCTGAACTCGCTGTTACATAACATATGCATTGTCTTTACCACGTCGTAAACATTGGTCATCTCATAACGACATGATATGCTAAGCTTGACTATGAAACCAGTCAGTGATTTGGTTAGAGGGGGGTTGGCAACCCAACAGGACCAATGCTGCAACGCTTATGGATTCAATGAATACCCCGGCTCACTGACTACCCTGCCAGCCAACACAAATAAAGAGTGAATTAACTCCTACTATGCATAATTCCAAAAATATGGTCCAATTTAAAATCAAAAATAAATTTTGGGATTTTCGTTGAAAAAAAGAAAAAGATTTGTACATTTTGCTTCTTTAAAAATATACATTGTTTTCAGATTGGCATTTAGCCTAATAAGTTTGTTTTAGGGATAAGTTATTGTTGAATCACTTTATTATTTTTGGATAATTTGAACACCAGGAACTTCCTTCACATAGCAAAGGGGGGAAAATGATATTTAAAACTATTTTTCAAAAGTCTCCTTCCGCGTTTCTTTTTATTTTTGTAACAAGAATTTCCTGGCGCTGGCCATGAAAATCAAGCATCCTTTGTTGTTTAAACATGTTATGCGTATGAGGAAGGAATCAGTAAGTTTATCTTATACGTTTATATTATGTCCTATTTTAATTTCTCTCTACTGTAGTTTAACGGCGTTTTCTCTCTTTTTTTCTTCTTTTTTTTTTGCTATTAGAAAAGATATTAAACTAACAAACTATCATCAATTGTAATATAGTCTTGTAGAAAGCTGCGTATAAACTTTGGAACTTAGTTATTACAATAGATATGTTAATAACAGTTAAACACAGGTCTCACACTAAACAACTATGTATTTATTTAAAGTAGAGGCATATATATATATATATATAATTAGTAGGGGAGATGGCCTTAGCTTTCGATCCAGACCGGACCTTCGTAAGAGGCATAAACAAGAACAAACACAAACATATCCATTTATAGCAAAAAGAGGAGCAAAGGATTAAGGGAGAGTATCCAGAAAAAAGTGGGAAAATATAGCCAATCAGAATTGTAAATTTACTGGCTAAGGACCAATCAGAGTGAAGAGGTGAGGACAAAGGATGGTCAGTGTGAAAGGACGGATCACTGGACCATAAAGGTGGTACTGCATGGTAGTATTACAATGCGGGAAGCATTTATATATATATAAAATAATAAAAAGTTGTTCGGGGGTTACAAAGTAATATTTACTTTTCATTATTACAACATGTATTCTCCAGATATGTAATCGTGCCGTTGTTTTTGTTATTGCCTATTTTTTATGGATGTTTCCAGTCATTAGGGTTAGCTTGTTACACTTTCATGCAATCGTTTTAAAGCATTTTCACCTATTCAGTTGAAACCGTCTTTCATTTTCCCTTTAAAGTATGGAAACTGATAAAAAGCCTTATATCCAAAATCGGCATTCAATTTAGCAGAGTACCAACCGGTACACGTTTACAATTATACGAAAAGCTGCTGCAAGCAAAATCAAATGTTGTTCGAATGTATTGTTGAACTGAATGGTTACCTTTTTCAAATCGCCTGAAGCAAGAGAAGAATTGTTCATCACATTATTAAGTGAAATTGTACGACTGTTTAGATAAGCTTTCAGTAGTACTGCACTAAAAGAGAAAGAATAATGCGACTTTTACATCACCCTCCTATTTACTTACAATTACGGGAACACCTGTAATACTTGTAGACTTTCGTTCAATAAACTAAGAGTCCGAATTTGGAGGAATGTTATAAACTTCAGAGTTGAAAAAATAAACAAATCAATCGCTATCTCGACATCCCGTAGCGTTATTTAGTACCGCTGTTTTGGTAATGATGATGAAAAAGATTCCTGCAAAACTCATCTTAACGACGTAAGTTCTCATAAATCGATGAACCCGAAGCTGAATCCAGATACCACGTCATCACCTGGTAACACAGTTGGTACTGAGCCTGAGACAAACAAATAATAATGATGTGTTATTAACATGAGAAAGTGGCGAGTATAAGACCTGTCCGAGGATGGTTTATTTTCTTAGTTTCTCGTAATATGCTTTGTTTTCATACCAACCAAAATGTAATCATACAGGTTGTAAACATTCGAAGGTTCAATAATAATTGATTATTTTAACTGAAAACCAAACATTTGTCTTTACATAATAAACAGGAATAAAGTTCGTTGTTCTCAGGTTTACACTTAGCTGGTCTCGAATCATTATAAACCTGTACCCTGCCTTTTTCCTCCGTGATGGCAATCGTGGACCTATTATACCTGTAGTCATTGGTTTGTAAACCAAGGACTAAACAAAAGGGACTATAGGTTCGAAATTGTAGGTCATCATCAAGACTGGAACGTATTTGCTCCTTGAGAGTAAAGGATTTGCCTTTATCTTCAAATTTTACATACCAATGATTTGACCATTCCAGCTCGTGCTGACCGAAGTTTTTTAACTGCCTGGAAGACGTCAATGACCCCGTCCTGCTCCAGGCGATCTAAGAGGGTGACCAGGGCGCAGAATGTTCCACTGCAACCCTCCCCGTCACTGAACACAACACAACGGTTAATGGTTAACTCCATCGTTTAGTACGAATGATTATTACATAAATTATTTGTGTGTGTTACGAGGCATATTATATTGTCACCAAGCAAGCACAAAGTCTTTTGCACACACATTTGCGGGGAATTGATGTTGTTCTATTATTAAATTCTGTAAAATTTCCCTGGGTGGACCAATTCCAAGTTGAACGAAGAAAAATGTTGTCGTGGTGACCTTTAACCCAAACGGTTCCAACGTTTTAAAGTTCTAACAGCAGGAGTATTTGCCAAACCTCAGCGGTCAAGTGATTGTAACATCTTAAAAAAAAGACGTGCAAGTTCACGGGTTCAAGTCTTACCTGGGGTGCCAGTGAATGTTGCCATTTGTTATGGCTTAAAAAACACTGAGTGTGAATGGTTGATCACACATCAATTCAAGGAGCAGGGCGCTGATCTTAGATGCAATAACTTCTTACGTTAATTGTGTAGTGGTTGAAGGGCTGGTCGTTTTTCAGATTCAATAATGGTATTCCCATGAGATTTATGCATTTATAATATGTTATATTTATGTCAAACTAACCGTCCTTTGAGCTTCGGATATGTTTTCTACACCTTCTGGCACGATCTGGTATCCTCATTACCAAGTAAATAATATAACTTTCGGGAACGGGATGCACATGCCAAAGAAAGTTAGTTTGAAGAGGACTGCAATTTCTCTTGACAAAAAGGGCTGCCAGACTAAAGTAAAGTAAACGTACATGCATTGTACTGTGACAGGTTCATCAGGATGTTCTTGTGTCCACATCTTGACAGTCTCTAACACATTGAGAAGACTAGAGGGAGAGTTGGGGATATCCTTCCCTGTTGGCCACTGCAGGAACTGGATGTGACATACAGTCTGCATCTCTTCCTTCTAAGGTTTGAATAGTGTAGTTTAGTTTAGAACGATTAATGTTAGGTTTAAAATAAAGTTTAAAGTGTTCTAACTCTCAAGGAAAAAAATGTACACAATAAAATAACAACAGTTAACACAAATACCTTTTTTTATTTTAATTTGTTTACGAGTCGCCAGTATACAGGCGCTCAATCGAGTGATTGAGCACTTCTCACTCATCTCTTATGTGGGAACAACACTCAAATGTGTTAAGCTATGATAACCAGTCTATTACTTCAACCAAGTCCCACGCGGCTAGCTACTGGTTTTCTTTCTTTGTTTTTATTGCTACAGGTGGACGAGTACATTTAAATATCTCGGAGCCAACATTGGAGTCACCTATAGTCGTTGTCTGTTTGTATCCCTTTACTTCGTCTTTTGAGCGACAAAATACACACACCACCAAAACTAGGATAGCAATTAAGAGTAGTATGTGTGAGTTGGGCATGTGTATTCGTTTTCACTCAATAGGCACTTACATTTCTGACCGTGTTTTGGACGGTGAATTGTCGCACGATCATGTCTTCATTGCTTTGATCCACACTAAGCAACTTGACAGTCAGTGGCCCGACGCTCATACTGCCATCAACCGGCCAGTACTGCGGGGTGATCTGAACTCGGAGTCAAAAAATCCAAATGTTATGGCTAAATATAAGTCATTAACCGTGCGAGCCTCAAAATTATCCGTTGCCGAAAGTCGAAAGGAAAACAAGATGTTTGCTTTAAAAAAAATTGTTTTTTACATCTTATTTTCTGTTCTGAGGGTCTGCTGATTTCAATCACTAAACAATAATAACAATAAGAAACATTTTTAAATTGGATATATTTATAATTATATGCATATACTTCATTTCGGGAGAGTGGCTTATACAAGCAATAAAATAAACAGTAGTTTGTCTATTTGCATTTCCTCGGTTGCAACCACATCACACTATCATGGGTTTACTCAATCGTGAAATGTTGTTTCTTAGTTATGAGATGCTTACTTGCGCTGTTTTATTCTTGTTGTTAATGTTGTAGATGTTGTTGCTGCTGCTGCTGCTGCTGCTTCTGCTGCTGCTGATGTTGTTTTTGTTATTTTTGTTGTTGTTGTTGTTATTGTTGTTGTTGTTATTTTGTTTTTGTTGTTATTTTCGTTGTTGTTGCTTTTGTGTGTTGTTATATTTTACAAAAACAATACGGTTGATTTAACTATCAAAGAATGCTGTTCTAAGATTGATTTTATTGGAACGAACACAAAAGACATAATTCAAAAAAGCAAACCAGTTCATTGTCCATGGAGTTGAGCATAACGATGCAAGGTGATTTGTAGTCAAACACCATTCGCCAGATGTCGCCGATTGTACTCGGTAGGGGAGCTTGGGTCGCAAGGTAAGAGTGCTTGCCTTTAAAACCCTATGTGAAAAAAGCATAAAGTAGATTTCCATAGACTACCTCAAACACTATTAAAAACGTACCAGGATAGGTAGACAAATAAATGTTTGCGCAATTGCAACAAACAGGGTTTGTTGTTTGGGATTGGTGAGTATAGGAAGGCAGTACATCCTTTTGATAAAATTGACTAAAATAATTGTTTGACATGTCTTTCATGTGACACTTACATCTAGAAACGAAGCGTTGATGTAATTTGTGCTGCCTTCGCCGCCGTCTGTCATGAGATAAGGCCTTGTACTGTCCCCTGCAGTTGACCAAATGTTGTCATACTTGTTAAATAGACCCTTCACTTTAAACTTTTGAGGTTTTGCATGGTGAGGTAGGTTTTCGGTAACACTATGTTTATATTAGACTTGTGGACAAGTCGTTAAATGTCTGTCGCTGTGATAGCGTTCCGACTCTCTCTCTGCGATTCTCGCGACACTAGCAATGTTCTCGCGAGAATGCTGGCCCCGCGAGACTACTGCGACTGTGTAGTTTCATTTAATGGGGAGTAGTCGGCAACCTGCAGCTTCGCGCAAGAGCAGTGATCTCGCGAGAGCAGTCTTCGATTGCGGAGCCCTGAAAGTATTACGCCGCAACAACGACTCGACTATCACCGCGACAAACATTAACGACTTGTTCACTAGTATATATTTATATCTACTAGCTGTGAAGATTTGTTCCTCAGAGAACTAGGTCTTGTTTTGTATTATATTGCGGCAGCGAAGCTAATAACGATAAGTCACCTCGATCCACTTAACGAAAGTAGTAGTCCCGGCCGATTTCATACCTTCCCCCAAGGTAGTAGCTAATAAGCCGGGCAGTTCTTTTCAGAACTAAGAAGTCTCCCGAATTCCAAAATCTACTCCGCGCCAGTAGAATTAAAAGGCAAGACCACATCTCAGAGAACAAATATACACAGCTGTTAGATATACACATGGTGTTACCGCAAACCAAATATACAATAGACCCTTTACTATTAGAACCACTAAATCGATCAAAGTTAAAGTACATTTTTGATGTTATACAATGAACGTTGACCTACTTGGAATACAGTCTGCAAATCTGTTCTTGTCTGCATTATCGGGATGTCTCCCTCCATAGCACTGATCGTCACTCATTGTTGCAGTGAATGTATCTAACATCTGTCAAGGCAAATCGCTAACAATGATAATGTGCAGTAACAAGTCACAAGGGAAACTGAATGGGTAAACAGTGAATTTGTTAAAGTGTGTTGAACAAAGACATAATGACCAGCGCAGGACTTGAACCAGCAACCTTCGGGTTAATGTGCCGGAAATTATCTAGTCATAATGATGGCGGTCTCCCCTTTTCTAAATATATTTGTTCGAAGGTGCCAATCAGAAGCAAATAAAATGTAAACGTTTTGCAGCATACCGGGATCACGCCAAAGTTTACGCTACAACCTGGTGGGTAGAAGGGGGATCACAAAATTGTATTAAAAAAACTTAAAAGGACGAACTTTGAACTGATCCTCGACGCCGTCCGTTCCTGTTTTCTCATCACGCTTTTTCAGTTTGGTAAGATCTTGACTGAACCGATCCACTGAAATGGCGGTATTCTCCGACAGACTGGACTCCAACAGGGCCTCGTAGATGAACTTCAATTGACCCTACGGCAACAAGGTATAAACTGATTCTTTTAACAATGTATTGTTTTGAACGCTGTATTTTGACATAGAGAAAGGACCACGGAAGGAGTAACAACTCTCTTAACTTCAGAGGAAACAGGATCACCGCCGCAAATACCTTGCAGTCATATGCTAAACAGATTGTCACCTTTGACACAAACAAACACTTTGCAGTCAGCCAATTGTGGAACAATGTCCATAGCAGAGCGGCGCATTGCATTTTGGGAAATGGGCGTGCGCAGAACTCCAAACCAGTAGTTCTGTTGAATGAAGGTGTGGAAAGAAAAGAATGTGTCTAGTCTTCAAATGCTTTTTTGTGGTTTGGATTTGGCTACGGTTGGCCACATCATTAATGGCTACGGTTGGCCACATCATTAATTAACATGTCCAAAAAGAAAAACTACTCCCTTCTAGATGCACAATATTTTGAACCAGAAAATCCATGCAAATTGTATATTTGTCAGCTTTAACAAAAGTCGTATTTCTCGCACGAATTTTAAAGATTTTGTACTCGACTGCGCTTGCGATAAAGTCCTATTTGATGCAAAATGTCTACTCTATTTATTGTGGAAAAGCTTGCAACGAAATGACGTTGGGAAAATATGACGCAGCATTCTTCAATGCAGGGCCCAGATTAGTTGCAGTTTATCTTTGTAAAATACGGCGTTGGACAACCTACACATTGGATTTGTGTGGCCCATTGATCTCTACTGCTCGACAGGTTCGTACTCTTTCTGTAGTCTTTCTCTATGATTTTGAGTGACCAAGATGAAAAAAGAAATTAAACATGTAATAGAGTTTGTAACGAACTCATGGAACAATAATGTCTGAATTACCTTGCTCTGATTTATCGACAAAACTGCAATCTTTCAGAAACAGCGTTTAGATGACTTGATAAATGCGCTGCTTAAATGAATGTGAAGTGAATGCAAAACGTATATAGAATTTGTGTTTTGAATCTATGGTGGACATTGAACCAATGTTAAACGTCAATAAGTTTTGTGAAACCAATCATACCATAGTCTGCACCATCAGGTAGCGCTTGTCCCTCATTTCGCGAACAAAGTTGAGTACATCGACTTGTCCTTCAGCCTGAGCCTGTTCCAACATGGCATCTAAGGCAATGTAAGTTCCAGTTCGGCCAACTCCAGCGCTGCATAAAATCAAAGACACTAATGTTCATTAAAACATTTGTTATTACGACAAACATGCAACATGCAAAAACGAACAATTTGCAAACATTACTTATTAGTGTTATTTTTAAATGCTGGGTTGTCACGGCACTATAGCAAGCATGTCAACCCAACGTTGGGGAAATTTACGATACATAGCGCCAACAACAGTTTACCAAGGAAAGGATTTTCTAGGTGAGCAGTCCCAAACATCTGACGTCACTCTTCGAGGCTCATGAATAACGCCAGATACCAGCCACACCGGATGTTGCCAGATGTACCTTTGACCTAGCATTCTTTTCACACGGAGACTCGAAGTCTATTCACACGTACACATTACATAGTGAACACAAAAGCAACACTGCATGACGATGTACATATCGTTAGACACACGCTAAAAGCGGCAGACGATAGAAAGTGCTAGCTGACAAACTACATGACTTCGTAACCGCGACCAATCACAACACAGATGGACGGCTTACGTCACAGCACTGCAATGAAATCATTGTATCCGCAGAAATCACTGGGCCTTACAGTACCTGTATTTGTCGTTGCGGATACGATAAAGACAGGGTACCAAGTTCATTATGGCGTGTCAAACGTTGCAATATTCGATAATGTACAATGTATGTGCGATGTTTCTCATATATATGCGATGATTGTCATACATGTGCGATATTCGTTTTATGTATGCAATATATGTAATATATATGCAATAATTTGTAATATATGTGCGATAATTTGCAATATATATGCGATAATTTTTTTATATATGCGATAATGTTTTTATATATATTTGATAATTTTTAAATATATATTATATGCGATCATGCGATAATTGTATATGCTGGTTGGCATGGGCCGCCGAAAGTTAGTAAAACATTCAATCGTGTTAACAGATGTTTTAACCAAATTCAACATTTTCGGCAAACTTTTAATTAAATAAAATATCTCCCATGATCGGTTGCTTTGTTTCCAATAAATTCAACACTATTTTTGAATATTTGTGTACCATTGTTACAAACTGTAGCTATCTGTTTTTGTTTTGCATTTATGGCTTTTCATGGTTTTCCAGCCTGGGTTGGCAAAATCTTGGGCTGTGACGTTGCAAAAGAAAGGTCTATAGCGCATTGAAACAGTGGCTTGTGCATGTGCACGTGCTGTACATGTACATGTATGTCGTGATTCTGTTGCCCGGGCGCTTGACGATTTTGTCCGGGTGCTACATTTTTTGAACGGGCGCATTTTTATTTGTTTTTTAGAATTTTGGACGGACGCTGTTTTTTTAGTACGCATGGTATTACGCATCACTAGCATTAATAACTACATGCACACTTGTTATATTGCAATTACATCGTTGAAGAAGCTTACTACGAGAAAATAATGAATAATGAAAAATGAAAAAAAGCCTCATGTCATTTCAAAAATGCCCGGACGCAAATCTATAACTTTCATTCTCATGGCCTTACGTCAGATGATGATAATTCCCGTAGGTTGTCATGGATGAGTACTAAAGCACGCACGTACCGCTCGAGTCTCAGCACAATATCTTATGCATCAGAAAATTTGTTTGAAGAGTACTTCACTTCACAAAAATTGATAAAATCACGTAAAGAAATAAAAAAAACTGTCCAGGGTCTCCTGCTTCCGCAGCCATTTTATTCCCTTGTATACGCGAATCAAGTCTCATTCCCTGACCATCAGTCTAGTTAAACCCGTACGCCCACCTCAGTGAACCATACTATACCATCCATAGTCTGGCCCGATCTAAAACATCAAGGATACGGGGATCAAGTGGACAGGAAGCCATACTATATCCCACAATTCCGTTTTCGCACATATATTGAACGAAAATCAAATATACATTGGTGTAACATCGCACATGCATATTAAATTATCGCATATGTATATCACAAAACATCGCATACAAATGATCGCATATATCATATATAAAAAAAATATCAAATATATATAAAAAATTATCGCACATATTAAACAATTATCGCATGATCGCATATAATATATATTTTAAAATTATCAAATATATATAAAAAAATTATCGCATATTAAAACAAATTATCGCATAAATATTACAAATTATCACATATATATTGCAAATTATCGCACATATATTACAAATTATTGCATATATATTACATATTTCTTTGTTCAAACCCGAACTATTTAAATAAAATTTCCCAGTCAGTTTCCCTTGTGGTTCATGACTAGATATTTAATATTAAAAAGTCGCATCCCCTTAAGGTGATCCCGTGGCTGCCGCTTCCCAGGTTGAATCGTAAACGTGGGTGTGATCCCTGGCTACACGGCAGTTAACGGTTGTATGGCTTCTGACTGGCACCCCGAACAAAGATATTGACTAATAGGGAGACCGCCAACATAGGGCTGGATAGCTCAGTTGGTAGAGCGCCGGTACGTTAATCCGGAGGTCGTTGGTTCAAGTCCCGCTCCAGTCAATTTTTCTTTGTTCAAACCCGAACTATTTAAATAAAATTTCCCAGTCAGTTTCCCTTGTGGTTCATGACTAGATACATATATTGCATACATATAAAACGAATATCGCACATGTGTGACAATCATCGCATATATATGAGAAACATCGCACATACATTGTACATTATCGAATATTGCAACGTTTGACACGCCATAGTTCATCCCGTATCATACAGCCTTGCGGTAAAATGAGTTTAATGTTGAAAACATGCACAGTGTGTTGAGAAAGTGTAGCATAAAATATAATATCAGGTATTAAACAAAGTAATTCTTTCACAAATATAGTAACTTTGCATCGCAAGAAAAACTAAACAAAGGCATTTTTTCAAAAGGGAACAAAAGCATGGTAATTTTACTTGACGTTAAACATTGAAACTCCTGGTGTGTACGGTGCTAATAAATCAACTTAAAATAGAGCTTCTACTGGGCAAACTCTTTTTGGCTCGCTGTATTGTGAACGCTCGAAGTGCAGCTCATAAAAATTAGTTTAGTTCAGTTTGTTTTCAAACGAGTGTTTTTTTTTTTTTTTTTTTTTTTTTTTTTAGGGGGGGTTCAATCTAAGCTAAACTGTTATTTTAAAATCATAACTTCAGACTGTAGTGTGAATACCAGCAAGTGAAACACATGTGGATTTGAATATTGGATGCGAATTTTTGGAAATGATTGCCTTTACCTGCAGTGTACCAGTATAGGACCTTGTTGGGTTGTTTCTGACGCCTGGACTCGTCTGATAAACTGAAGAAGGGATGACGACTCGGGTGGCTTCATATCAGGCCACGTGATGTAATGATACTGCAAGATCTCACGGTACTCACCCTCAGGCTCGCTGCTCTGTAAAGCAAATGAAAAATATAACTTATACTGCAAAAACTGGGGTGTTAATAGTTACACCATGTGTATTGTAACATATAGCTACCTAAAACAGAATAAAAACTAATAACTTGGCTGTTAAAGTAATATTAACATTATAGTTTCTGCAGCAATTGGTGTTGTTTTAACATCCATGGTGTAATTTGTTATTTCTTGTTGATGTATATTTGTGACAAAACCAGTGGTGTCAATTTGAACACGCCAGCTTTTGAAATGTACAATTAAAAACGTATGGCTAAAATGGGCAAATTTACAGTTGCTTATAACTATTATATGTATTATATATAGCTCCCGCAATAAATTTCCTTTTGTTCAAATTGGTACAGAATACTGGAAAAGTTAGTGTTTTCAAGAATAACTACATTTCACACAGAGTGAAACAAAACGCCTGTCGCATAGAAGAGCAATTCGTTAGTCAATCAACAAGTGGGCTAAATATGTTTTACAATTACCCGTCTTTTGTTTAGTTTGACTTCACGCCCTTGCAGATAATACAGAAGTACAGAAGTAGGCCTAAAGAAAACTACAATAATGTATCCAATGCGGCTTACTACTCTATTCAAGGTATCGCGTGTAAACGTGTCTAATTTGTGTAGTATGTGTTACTAGAAAACAACTAAATAACCCATCTCTTCTCCCTATGGAAATACTGAAAACAGTGAAGGTATCTGTTTACCTTTGACAAGTTGAAAGTCCTGACAATGAAGTTCAATGTCTTCTCTTCATTCACGTTGTGGACAAAAATCTCTCCAAAGTCGCAAGAGCCCTCGTCTGGCCAGTACTTTACACATTTTTCCTACATGGGAAATTGTTGATCAGAAAGAGCATCAAACAACCCTGCGACGTTTAAAATCGTGGGAATGATCAGCCACACAACAATGAAGACAACAAATCTCTCTATAGGGTGAGGTTTGTGTAACGTTTTAACTATTGAACAACAGCAAGATTAGTTTATCGATTTACCCTTAACGTTGACTCTTTCCATTAATGTCCAAAAAGGCATGGACACAGTTTTCCCAAATACAACATAACGGTAATACGATTTTGTTCCAGTATGTTATCGTGCAGCTATTGCCGTATCAATTTCCAGTGGAATAAAACACTTTCCCCGCCAATTAAATTAATAACTACAGTCAAGTTGAACTACAACATGAAAATTAAACTTTCCTATTTTTGATAACAAACACTTTTCAAAAGATAACTTATAGTTGAGGTTGTGCCAATACCTTTTCCTTCTCTACAATGTTGGTAAGCATGACAATCTTTCCCACTTGCTCCTGCCATATCATACGCCACATGTCGTTGACAGTGGTTTGATTTGGACCTGTGAACAAGCAGATTCGTGGTGAACATGAAACACGGCTTAAGAGATCTTGTGCCATTTAGTGACAAATAAACAATTCCAACTACAAACACATTAGCACATATACAGGCAAATGGAAGTGCTGAGAAATTTACTTGGGATAAGCCGTGGAGGGAATGTATTTGTAAACGACTAAAATACGGAAGTCCGAAGCACCTGTCACTCCTTGAAATTACTACGTTGTCATTCTCCTTTGGTGATACGAAATTGCAAATTAATTGAAAACTTTGCTTTTCTCCAACTATTTTTATTTTAAATGGATAAACATGTTAAATATATTGTACACATTGTCACAAGTTATTCGTATAGCTACGCTGCGATAATTGCAGAATCAAGTGCATCTGTATGGACTAAGATTCTATATATATATATATATATAAACCCCAGATCGAAAAATGACACTGAGCATTTGACTGGAGAACTTGTTGTGTATTGAATAAGTATTTGGAATACAAAAAAATGTACTTTCTACTTACCCTGGCAAGCGATGTATTTTGCCTCATGTTTGTACCCCTTTCAATTAAAAAAAGAAAAGAACAACGTATTCAACATTTAATTTTGAAAATTTACATCAACACTTAATCAGCTAAAACCAGGTGTAGCATAAAGATTGAATGAACAACATCTTACGTTGATATAGCTTGCATTGATGTAGTCAGAATGTGGACATCCTTCAATAGTCTCCAACAGAACACGGGAGTGGTCGTCTATTAAATGAAAGTGTAAGTTGTATGCAGGATGTAACAATAACAGGAATGTCATACAGTGGGTCTATTAGAAGGGCAGCTATAGTCACTTTTTTTTAGTCTTACCAGCTGAAGTTCGAAGTTAAATAGAACATTGTGTACATGGTAGCAAACATGGGTTGTACTTTCACGCATGAAACAGTTATGAATACCAAAAGAAAGTTCCTGTTCACTTTTACTGAATGAATTGTTAATCAAAGTGAGTTGTAATTGTGCTGGTTATAGTTTCCTTTTGGGGCCATGTTTTTTTTGGGGGGCCAATGGCACCAATACATCTAAGCAGAGTATTGTTGTGAGGCTTGTTTAATTTAAGACATTTCAATGTCTCTGACGAGCAGGGAACTGTCCAGTGAACGTACACAGTTGTTTTTATGAGGAACAATAAACTAACATCCCCTGGCCTGTAATAATAAACACACCTTACAAAATGTCAACGAAACCAGTATGTTCAAGCGGGAACAAGTGGGTGGGTAGGGTAGGAGTAGGCTGTGGTTTTAAAGGCTGGGTCGTTGTTTTTCTCAACGCAGTGTTGTTTTATCAATATAAAAATAAATACAGTAAAAGTCACTTGTAAAGCTTTTATTTAAACATAGTGTTCTACTTGTGGAGAAAACAGGTAAGAACTAAAGTTAATTCATGTAAGACCGTCGAGTCCATTTAAATTTAAAAGAGGTGACAGCCTGCATCTAAAGCATGTCAAGGTTCAGTTTCCACAAACAAACACCACGGGTATTTGAATCTTCAAAAGTCTTTGGAGACTACTTTCTGTGGTAGCAATTCAATTAATCATTGAATGATCAGACTGAAACTTCAAGCACTTCGATTTAAATAACTTACAGGCAGGAATATTGTTGTATCTGTTCTTCTTCTTGTTCTCGTGGACCATTGCGATATCATGAGGATGTGTAGGCTGTGCTGGAAGCGTCTTGTTAGGGAAAGGAAAATGGAATAAAAGTAAACGCAAATTGACAATCATAGAGCTGTCAATGGTTGTGTAACGTTAGCTCCAACATGGAGTTGAGAACCGTGTCCCTGCAGTGGCTGGATGGATAAAAAGAACCATGCCCAGCGTGGTTGTTGATTGTTCATTGGTTACATCAGGAAACTTAGCTATTATTGACACAAGAAAACAACTCAGCAAAGGTGCTTGCTTTCAAGACCACCTAAGTATTTACCTCGAAATCTTGCTGAAATCCATTGATCTTTCCAGACTTCCTGGCCTTTATGAACCTTGCCAACTCCGTCATTGCAACTGGCTCCGTGCAAGAAACAGAACCCGTCTTGGAACTTTTCGACTTCAGTTTCGACTTTTCGTTATGTTTTGGCCTCACAGATGGACCAGGCTTTGATGTGTCATCTGACAAAACATAGGTGGTCTGTGCTATGCCTGTTGTGGATGGTGTTGTTGACTTATCTTTTTGCGCGTTTTGCTCATTTTCGGTATCATTGTTGGATTCTGTGGGTGATTTTAATGACAAGTCGTTTGATGTTTGGACTCGAGATGTTGAGCAACGAACTTGAAGTTCAACTGAAAATTAATAAACACAAAGTTATAAATATTAGGTATGTTGGTTGGAAGGGAAAGTAATACCTTAATTGCTTAAAACAAAAATTCCAACCTGTTAAGGACTTAAGGTCACTTGTTTTTGACCTACACAAAAAAATACTCAAATACATATTGTGTAGGGCTCCCACGGCTAGAGGTCAAAAGGAGGTACCTCAATGGCTGAGCCTGTGCGTCGCGCGTACTCGTTGTGCGTTTCCCATTGTGGTGACGTTATGTTTCTCTTCAGTTTAGTAAACAATGACAAAGTGAAAATTGGTTAAGGCTAGACTGTACATGTTAGGTGCTAGATATTTATTAAAGTTCAAATATTCGACGGTACAATTTGTTAAGAGCCGGTTGGAAAACGTTAAAAAGGAAAATAGTAACAACATTTGGTATAATGAAATCCGACTTATTCCAGACAATAGCTTTCAAGGCGTTTTGAATCTTGTCCTTTTCCTACATGTAAAATATACCGTTATTCCTGTCCCAATTTATCCTACGAGCAAATAGACTACAGCTAAACTTCAGCTAAATGATTGTTTTGTCAGCTTCTATATTAACCCTACAAAACCATCTTGCCTATACAAACAAAACTTGAACAAATTCAACCTTGACACCTGCCGTATCTGAGGATGGTCTTATAATCTGGCCGATTGTCAACTAGGCTTCAGTATTAGTAATTACTGCAAAATAATTCTACTCTCACACTCTTCACAGGCGATTTCAACCTATCTTGGTCGAATAGTTAAAGGTAGGGTAGGGTAAAAATTACCCTCAAAAATAAGGACCATGGAAACTCACTTGGTGAAAAGCACCGCAAGTTATCATATTGTATAACATTGTAATAACAAATACCCTTCCAAAGAATGTGATTTAAGAGAAAGGTTCAAACTAAATGTCAATCTCTGAAACCTTTTATGTATGAAATGGTTTCTCAGAATGTGTATTCCAATTATGGATTAGTCTTCCTGCATGGACGTAACCACTCCAAATGTTTTTTGCGATTTTTATTTTTTTATTATTATTATTTTTTTTTTTTTTTTGGGGGGGGGGGAGTTGTATATCTACACTTTTATCAGATTAAAGCAACGGCATGGTTCAAAAAGTGTATTATACTTTGCCAGTACTTGGCTCGAGGAGTGTTGGTCACTGGTCACTTTAAAGGAAGTTCAGTTGTTTTGCGATGTTCATAAAATTTTACCAATGGTAATCTAGTGGTCCGTGGTCACTGGTCATTTAACAAACTAGAAAGCTTCTCGTTAAATTAACATTACGTGTTACCTTGCTTAAGCACGCACTTCTAGGGCTCAAGCCATATTTCAGGCGCACATGAATTGTGGCCAATGGTTACCTTTCGGTCAGCAGTTGCCAATTTAAGAAATGTTTTCGCATTTTAGTTTGTTTTTCAGTAGGCTGACATTTGTGAAGCTCATTAGCTCAGCAATTGTTGTGTTTTATTTGTATAAATGGTTGAATATAACGTTTTTGGGGCCATAGGCCTAAAGGTGTCAAACTAAAACGAAACACGTTTGAAATTGCCACTAACACTTCACCTTGGACACTGGACGTCGAATCTGCACTCGTATCTGCTTCCCGGTTCTTAGCTTTTGCTGTTCGCCTTTTTTTCCTTCAGAGGTAGCATAAAAAAACAAGGCAAGTGTACGTGTGTCATGAGTACATACCAACTCATATTAAGACTAGAATTTGTTAATGAATTGTATGATTAAGTCGCATCCCCTGAAGGTGATCCCTTGGCTGCCACTTCCCAGGTTGTATCGTAAACTTGGGTGTGATCCCTGGCTACATGGCAGCTTACGGTTGAATGGCTTCTGACTGGCTACCTGAACAAAGATATTGACGAATAGGGAGACCGCAAACATATAGGGCTGGATAGCTCACTTGGTAGAGGGCCGGTCGTTGGTTCAAGTCCCACTCCAGTCAATTTACATTTGTTCAAACCCAAATTACTTAAAATGTACCCAGTCAGTTTCCTTTGTGGTTTATTACTTGGTTTTTTTATCAATGGCATAAGTTTTGTGAACAATTGTTGCACTGGTCTAAAGACTGAAAAATATATCACTTTTTTCCCTTCAATCTTTACCAGTTATGTCCCGTGCCTCCCAGTATTACTGATTTGCTGTAAAAGAAGAACTTACATAAACAAAAGAAGAAGCAAGATGAGAACGATCAGAAGTAAAATGGTGATGATGGTGACGACCACAAAAACACTGCTGTCAGGCTCTGAATAATCCCCGTCAACTACAATTACACAAATTTTTAAAAATCGCATAATAGCCTACCATTTTCAAAGAAGCAAGCACAACTTTTCAACGAAATAAAGTGGAAACTAATAAAATGTTACATTCAAACGAACATTTGCTAAAAATATAAACATGAGGTATTTACCAAGTTAAAAAAAAATTGCTCCGCAAGTTTTGCAAAAGGGCTGCCAAAATGGTTGTTAATGGTGTGCTTTTGTTTTGTTTTTGTTTTTTCGTAAATAATTTTTTTTTTCTAACCCTGCTCTGTGGACGTTAGTTTAACTGCAAAAGGACAGATGTAGTTTAAAGTTAAGGCAAATCGCACACACACGGGTGTGATTCAAGCCAAAGACCTGTTAGTAGGGATTGGAGATGCAGTGTTGCCTAACGGCAAGGAATGGTCGTGATTCCTCACCCCAGAAAGCTGTCTTTTTGAATAGTTGAAGGCGTCTCACAGGCTTGTTCTGAAGCCCCGGCACCTTCCGACCCCTACTGGGATGTTTATTGACAGGAATAGCTCAGACCATAACACACGGACGACTATTGAAGAGGCTTTGTTTGAGGACTATAAACTGCCCTTGGTAAGGATGATAGAGAAACAAACTAACCCATTCAACTTTTGTCATTTGTTTGTATACATATTTTTATGATGGTGGAATACCTGAAGAAACAAAACTTAAAATAAATAAACCTACTAACTGCAGTTTGCCTACCTTCAACCACCAACGGGTCGGAATTCCATTTCACATTTGCCATCTGTGTGAAAGTTACAATAATTTTTAGAACGTAACAAAACATAAGAAAATACTACCTGACTAATAAAAATATTCCATGATATCGGAAACAATAATATAAGTATTTGTTTATATAAACAAATACTAAACAACAATGCAAGTAGTTTTGTAGTGCAATCAATAAAACCGTTATTGAACGTATAAACACCAATAAATCCATATTTTTAGAAAGTTCTTGACTCATTCATGTTTAACTTGTGCAATACTTACCGTTTCATTTATTCTGCTTACAGCACCGACGTAGATCTCATACACAGCGCCCTCCTGCAGAGGTGGGTTCCAGTAGATGCCGTAGGTTTTATTATCACCAACGACAAATTTTCCTGGGAGTTCACCCGATAATTCAGCAGCAACGTAAGTAGATGGATTCTCGGTATGGTGCAAAAATTCAGGCACAGACCGTTTGTTAACCTTGCCCGTAGAAGCCCAATCGCCATTCATGTTCCTTACACCAATCTGGTAATGGCTATAAGATTTCGAGTTAAATACATAATACATTATAGTTTTTCATGTAATCCACCATCTTGCTTTTATTAATGAAATGAAATAATAAAGTTGTCCTTGATTTTTCAGAGAAATTGCAACGTCTGGAGGCAAAGGAAGTAAATAGAACGTTTATCACATAATAGTATAACATGAGGGTCCGAGATTTGTTAAGTTTAAATTGAAGGTTGTACCGCATGGGGTTTGTGTAGAATGTATGTTCTTTGGTGATGGCAGTGATTGTTGACACCAGGAGGCCTATCCAGGAAAGTGTATCTTAAGGCTGCTAAGACGTTCTTGTTTTCTAGAGTCTTACCTGATATATTTGGATATAATCTTGCTGACCAGACCAATGGCTATAGACGAGATAGTTGACTCCTTACCTATGAGAGTTGGCTTCTCTGGTGCTGGAATATCTGAGAGTTATGAAGTTGGAAATATTACGTGGTGTACTTGGTGCTTTATCTATAATCAAACTCATACAGGAATCAATGGACCTACTAGTTTCCAAATTCAGCTATATATCCCCATCTAATTCCTGGGGTTGACAACTTTGCAGTATGAAATAAACTTAATGAGCAAGCGGAACATCTTTATATAACAAAGCAGTGACCGTCGAATAATCTTTTCTCGTATAACTAAAAACAATGTCGCTGACCTGTTGCCATTTGAGTGAAAACGTCTAAACTTTCCTTTTGTCCCTCGATGCTGGCATCATTTACTGCCCAAATATGAACTTCGTACTTTGTCGAGGGTTCAAGATCAGGTATAACTGCTCTAAGGGAGGACAGGTCATCCACTACTTTAATTTTGAAGGATGTTGAGATGTTAAATTTGAAGGTGGTGTCATATGGTCTGGCCAGTACACGATGCCCAACCTGACGGTTTAAACAATTCCATATCAAACTATGTACACGAAACAATTGGGACAAAGGGTTTTTCGTCATTGTTATTATTATTATTATTATTAATGTAATTATTAGTATTATTATTGCTAATTTGTTAAATTTTTTATTTGTTTTTGTTTTTGGTTTTTTTTTTTTCTTTTTAGTGTAATTATTATCATTTTTTATTATTTATTGATTTATTTATTTAATTTATTTTATTTTTGTATTTATTTTTTTGGTGGGGTTCGTCCCGTCTTTATGTCATTGTGCTCTCTTTTGCTCCCACGAATCAGTAAAATAATACAATCGCTGAAAAAATAAGGAGGGGGACATTTTCGAAAGGAACAATAATTATTTTCGACAGAATCAAACAATATTTCAAATGATGTAAATTATTATTTTGAGAGAACGAACAACATTTTTGAGGTGACGAAACAATATTTTACAAACTCATGTCCCTGTATACGTGATCTGAAATGAGGATATATCTAGCTGGATGCGATAAGGGAATATAAGGAAGGGGAAAAACTTGAAACTAATATGTGTGTGAAGGTTTCCCCGCACACTCGTGCCCAACAGGGTTTTAAGGACAATACATAATGTTTAATTTAATTGAATGTAGTTTATTAACTTACTATATACTTGCCGATCCGTCCGTTCGGAAATCGCGGTTTATTCCAATGCAACGTTATGGTTGTTAGACCAATATGCTTTGCAATGACAGAGTCTGGTTTACTTGGCACTTAAAGACAGGAGGAAAGATTTCACAAATTTCAAATTCAACGTTTTCTAGTCTTTGAAATGAAAACAGAGCGAACAACAGTTAGAAGGTGCTTGGCTGCTTCATGTCAACAACAAAACGTACATAGGGCTATGTCACAAATTGGATTTTTAAAACTTTTATCAGACTTTTGGGCGAAACCTTTACTAAGATGTCATCAAAAATCAAATTTAAAAGTTGAACTGAGTGTCTACATTTTAATAAATTCTGCGTGATACCATACCCAGACAATATATAAATCACACATCTACATCTGTCTCAGTGTGTACAGTTTATGCAAGTTTACTTGACATCAGAAGAAAAAAAACGCACACTTACACTATCAGACAGATTTCAACTGTCCGCTTCATGATAGCGTGTAATAAGAAGCTCTATGGTCTACTAATTCTTGCATCACGTCCCTACTCAACCAATCAACTCATCCAAATTAACAACCAGTGCACTGTTCAGAGTCATTGAAGAAGCAATCTGAAAACCATATGGTTCGGTTCAACCAGTATTGGGTATTAACCCCAAGGCTAAGTAATTGCGGTATAATTTATGTGGGAGTTCCGGGAGAACTGGTTATTGATTTAATTTTATTTTGAGAACAAAGACCCCGGTGGTAACAAGAAAACTGCTAGGCTGTTGTGCAGATGTGGAACTTGGAATTTTTACTTTCTTTATTTAAAAAAAAAATTGTCACTGTTTGTTTATCAAAGACGGGTTGAAACCTTTACGTTTAGCGAAGTATTAACAAGTGTATCAAACACATCTCCTGCCACATTATTAACAAACAGACACCATGGAAGTTTGAATCTCCAAAAGTCACCTGGGGTGATCTTTTGAGAACCACTTGTTTTCGACATACTTTTATTATTTTCTGACAAACGGGACACACCAGACTTTACAGTTTCACAGGACGCTTACTACACACAACAATTTTTACGATATATTTTTACGATATGTTCTGTTTATGTTTTGGGGATTTTTGTGTTTATGCTTTACTTTGTTTTTGTTTTTTGTATTTTTGAGATACGCAGGCAAAATATTATTACAATCAAAATGTGAAATAAGCTTTACCCACTAAAGTTTTGGACCAATTTTGTTTTTTTAAATGATTGTTAACTGTTCAAAACATGTGGAAAAATTTTCAAACATACCTCCGTATTTAGTAGATGCTTCTGCGACAACACTCCATGGTCCTGTACCAATTTGTGTTTGTGCCCGCACCTACGGGGACAAAAACAGTTGTCACAATGTTTTGTAGATTTAATATAAATACTGTAGATTTAATCTTTGAGGCTTCATGCGAAGACAAACTTAAGCTGGTACAGGTATTATTACATGTAAAAAAATCACCAAACCCCAATTTTGTAAAATTCCAGAATAAGGTTCAGCCTATAATATTTGAAATAAATAACAATAAAGTACACTAAATAGGTACCGTCTACATATATTTCCAATAAAAAACAGTAATGTTATAAATGATGATCGTTGTGGTTGTAAAAGGTATTTCTAGTGATGATCAATTTGACAAGCTTTACACTGTTCACCCAAATGTTGTGCGACCATGAATGTTGAGCTAAATGAAGGGAGGCCTTTTTAATCACGCCGATTTAAATGAATTTTCATCCCAAAAGGATTCCTAATTTGGTTGAATAGAAGGGGGTCACTTTAATTTGATAAAACTGCCAAAAAACACTCCGGTGACTTCCCCCAAAAAGCTGTGTATACGGTGGACCTATGACGTCACCAAGAGGGTTTGGTGTGCTGTCTTACCTCGCTGAAACTGACTGCTTCACTTTTTGTATTCAAGTTAACGGGTTAAACACTATTCATACATTCATACCTCAAAAGAATAACTGATCCATGATTCCAATTCGTTGATTTCTTGAAATGCATAGAGTTCATGAAGCTGGTATTGTGGCGTCACTGTGAGATTATGCTTAGTTGTTAACTCGTTAGACGTCTTCCAGTAACGGATGTCATACCTAGTGATGATGCCATGGGGAGGATTAGGGGGGAGCCACGCTACAACGATCTGGTCGCTACTCGTGCTGAGAAAACTGACGTTGCCTGGAGCTGGTGGAACTTTGGGGAATGCATACCGGTAATTTACTCATCAATTACAACCAAGTTTATGAATATGAAACACTTAAGTTAATGTTGATTGAATCTCAAGAATAGTAAAAAAAAAATCAAAATGTAAATGCCATACAATTAATAATTGATTCGAAAGTTTTAATTCTTTATGTGGTAGCTAATGCATCCAAAGTAACCCCTAGATTATCATTGTGTTGCTGGCAGCCAGCTAAAATCTAGTTGTAGTGTAGATTCTTTGACGACGAAGAATAATTCCAATCAAAATTATTCAACTTAATACTGCGCGTTGTTTAGGAGCGGAGAACAAGCATTTTATGTATTTATAGTTTTACAAATAATCCATTGAGTTGAGATTTGCTTGAAGAAAATTGTATTTTGATCTTCAGTTTACGTTATTTGTTTTAATCCTGATGGTTGTAAACTTACCAATCAGTTAAAAACGTGAATCTAGTGATGTTTGAATTGCGACCTGCACGCAGATTATACATTTTCTGAGAAGAATTGTGTATCTTACAAAAACAGCGAGTTATTGTTCATAAGTTTGTCTTCAGAAGCCGTCACAAACAAAGAGCCGCTTTGTAGTTTCCATGTTTAATTATTTTGTTTTTTATACAAGCCCTTCCGAAGAGTTCGTGTTATGCCAATAACTTTCTTTCAACCCCCTTGCACGCCGGCATTTTAAGTGTCATATGTCGCAAAGAAATTGCCCCTCAAAATGTTGGAATTGTAGACGTGCATTTAGTGGAGGTGCGTTCCGCTTCTGGATAGGAACAGTTATAATCTGACGTGGAGGTGAAAACAAAATACGTTGTCTGAGTGTAAATAGGAAAGTACTTTTAAAAAAAAAACACTTACACCAAAGTTTTTGTTCATTTTTTTTTCTTTTTTTCTTTTTTAGTTTTTTTTTTCCAGATATGAGGCAAAGGCTTCTACGTTAATAACCTGGAAACTAAAATTGATCGTCTGTTTGGATCGTCAAGGAGTTGTAATACTTACGTCCTTCGAGCGTCCTGTTTGTAATTGATGCAAATGGGCCAGAACCAAACTGATTCACTGCAGACACTGACAAGTTGTAAGCTGTGTATGGTACGAGGTTTGTAAACGCCTCCAGTGTATTGGAAATGGTTCGTGTCTTCTTGCTACCGTTTGCAGTATTAACGAGATTCAATAGGTAGGCCGTTATGTTGCCGTTGCGCAGGACACATTTTGGTTTACTCCAAGCGAAATGCAGGGTGGTGTTTGTAGCAACGGTAGCTTTCAAGTCAGTGGGTGAACCACCCGGTTCTGAAATCATATTTAAAAAAATTGAAAAATAAATCCAAATGAACGGCGTTTCAACGTTTTCCCGGTACTTTGTGATTGATCAAAAGTGTTCAGGGGCTGAGTGGTCTCTTGTTACGAAATTAGACTATCATGGGTTTTGTTTCAGCAGCCCAGATTCAAATACCAGTCACAGCACACGTACTTGTGAGGATAGAGACTGACAGTAATAACATTAGCTGTATGTCAGCGTTGTAGCCGGGGCTGAATCTTAAAGTGTGTGTGTGTGTGTGTGTGTGTGGGTTTTTTTTAGTTTTTTTTGGGGGGGGGTCTTTTTTTTTTTTTTTTTTTTTTTGGGGGGGGGGGGGTAAGTTTGGCCAAATATACAGGTATTAATGGTGAACTACCGAACGTTGAGGTACTTCGTTGGATAGATTTAAAGTAATGCCCGTATTAGCACGATATTTTGTCAAAAAATATGGCCTAGATTATACTAACTGCAAATATTATTACTTTACACGTATAAAGCTCTCACCAAGACCGTAGCAAAATCAAACTCCAAAAAAGGGCAAGATTTGAATCAAATTAAGCTTGAAATGACTGAACACAAACCTGATCCGGAAGTGGTGACCTCAATAGATGCATCATTTCTAAACCCCTGATGGTTGTATGCTTTAACGTAAAACCGATAGGTAGAGTGTGGGTAGAGATCAGGGATTGTTGCAGGAGACATTGCCGATTCTATTTGACCAGTTCTTGTGAGTGCTTCTTCACACTGGTCCCTTCAATTGTGGAACAAAGACATATTACCGAAAGGTTTATGCTCTGTTCTTAACATTACATCTAACAAGCGAACTGATGTTGTCAACACAAAATAATTTAGTCTAATAGTAAAAAGGTAATTGTACTCACATGCTTAAGAGTTCATAATCTATAGTGTAATCATCAACACGGCACGTGGTGTCATTTGGCCGTTGCCATGTTATGTTTATTTTAGTGGCTGATAAATAAACCGCTTCTAGCATAGTCACACTTCCTGGTGCTGGAAAAGTAAAATTACAATTTATATTTGTGATGCCCGAACACTTCTCAGTTGGCTTTGAAAATCCATTGGCATTAGACATGTGCCCGTAACGAACCATAGAGTCCGATAAACCATAGGTCCGATCGACTAACTCTGCCCGGTCAAACACAGTGGGTAACAAAACAATAATGGGTGAGACCGAATGAGTTGACATTTATGTTCAAATCTAATGTTCGACAGATTTATCCGTACAAACGACGGGCGAAAACAAAATTACACCAACATTCTTACATTGGTTAACTTAAGCACCCCCTTTTAAATACCCTGGAACTAAGTTTTGACACATTATTTTTATTAGGGTACTTGGTACAACCATCAATCATTCTGTATTGTCAGGGGCGGATACAGGGGGCGTGGGGGCGCACGCCCCCCCCCCCTTTTGCTTGGGAAAAAAAAAACGAAAAAAAAAAAAACGGGAAAAAAAAACTCGAGGGGAAAAATAAGGGAGAGACCAAATTAAAGACATAGGCCTTACCTGGTTTTTTTTTTAAGCTACTAATATTCCATACCTCAGACACTTTTTTTCACCATTTTGTTGCTTGGTAAATTTTCACGCCCCCCCCCCCCCGTTTGGAAAATCCTGGATCCGCCCCTGATTGTAGCTATCAGAGGAAGCCTGTGTTGACCTTTATCAAGGTAACAGACACCATGCTAAAACAAACATCCACAAGTGTGTCGGGGGGGGGGGGTAGTAGATTTCCCAAAAACCTTCTATAAACTATAGTTAGTGTCACGCAATACAGTATGCATTCGGAAGTATGCATTAGGCCTGTATTTAGCAAAATAATTTACCAAAATAACATTGGAAATTATTTTTTTTTACAATTATTATGACTGACAACATCTACACACCCTCTGAAAGGTTTTGGGATTAATAATAATGGGTTTATAGCTTTATCCCTGGGTGTGGTAAGATTTCACCAAACCTACTACAAACTGTAGTAATGCTCTTGTCATACGATCAGTTATGACGCAATTCAAATCCTCCAGGGTTATTAGTATTCATTATCTAACTTTGATATAACTCAAACAATCATGGTTATAAGTTTTCATTCTTCTCTTATCAAAAAAATTGCACAGTTCAGTTTGTTTTGTGTTTTTGTATTTGTTTTGTTTTATGCATAATTTAAGCAACAGGAATTTAACCTCTTTACCACTTTCAGATGTATTTCGTGTTATCGTCGTTGTCCATTTTGACTTGTTGTTAGAAGCCCAAGCCCTCACTCTGAATGAATAAGATGTACAGGGTGATAAACCCTCAAATACTGCAAAGTTTGATCGGGTGGAACTCTTCCTAGGTGTGGATTCGTCACTCCGTTTAAAGTCATACTGATAGTGTGTAATGTTTCCACCTCTGGAATCACATGGAACAGGAGCCCAAGAGAATGCAAGGCTTGATTCGCTGGAGTTTACATTGACGTCAATAACAGGTGCCGCTGGTTCTGTAGACAATGTAACAATCATCTTCAAATAATAATTACCCAGTGACTTTAATGACGTAAGAGTCGATTAAAAAATAAGGTATCGCACATATTTCCAACAATTCATAATTCTTGCTCATCGGTTAACTGCGGCAAACTAGAGTCAAATAATAAGTCAATATAAAGTTGTCGGGATTTCATGAAATCATACAGGTCTAAACAATTGCTAAACAATTTATAAGTATTAGGGAAGTTTTCCATCGTCATCATGTGCCTTCCTCATAAAGATGGTAGGTGGGAGACAACTGTGATATTCATCTCCAGTTGTGACGGGTCGATAAGTTAAACACGTTGGATCGCTGTGAGGATAGTAAGAACAGTCCATTCGTTGATGTTGTCGTCCCATTTTGTTTTGGTCTTCCATTGATTCTAACTGCATTATCTACACATTGCTTTATAGGCATCAGATATTTTTTCATTAGATAGAGTCCTACCGTGAGTTGGGAAGTTTAAAATATTGGTATAAATTGCCGATTGCATTCAATACCCTTCTAGTGCAAATGTTGTTAACATCCCAAACATCTGATGACATCAACCTGGGGTAAATGTGTATGTACATTTTTTGTACGGGGATGTTTTGTTTCATTCCTGTTTGTTGTGGGGGGTTTTTTGTGTTTTTTGTAGAGCGAAATTGAAATTCGACGTTATTGGATTTCCTCAACTAATGGGTCTTTACTTTCCAAGGAGGAAAATTTCGTGTGACAAAATCCAGGCCGCTTTGATTGAATATTATTGAAAGTTAGAAGTGAACCCAATCGTCCCTGTACAAAAATGTTTTTACTCTGAATTATATCATAGGATGTTATGGATATTTATACATTTTTGCTTACACCAATTTAATGTAGACTTTTACTTTTTTCCCCACACACATGAGAGCTACATCCATTGGAAATTTATCACAGAAATGATAATAACATTGTAGAAAACTTCATCAAATCTGAACCACAATGCACGAAAGTTAAAACATTTTCGAGTCCAGACTTTTATGTGGATCAGAGATATGACGTTGACTGTAAATTAAAGAACGTGATGCCGATAGTTAAACGAGATATCATTCACCTGTTTCTCCCGTAGTTATAATTAGGGAAACCGTTTCACCATATCCAGCCTGATTCTTTGATGTTACATTTACTCTGTACGTTGAATATGCCTTCAGTTCGTCGATAGTGATTGAACTGTTAGTGATATCTGATGAGCCGACTAATTCATTGACCCTGATACATTGGCCAATATTGAGTAGGTCGTGGGTCACCATGTAGCCTGTGGCGAGGCAAGGATTGTCTGAATCGTTACCAGGAGCTGTCCACAATACTCTCAGTTTATCGTGGTCCACTTTGATAATCGTCAAGTTGACGACGGGATCTGGGACTGGAGCAGAAATTAGTCAATATATTCACTGCTTAATACTAATTTTTGTTTTCATTACTTAAATTGTTGGAAAATTACCACAAGCTCACATCGAACGTATGGTTTTGAACAACTCAGATTTAAATGCTACATTGCACTTTACATAAATGCAAATAACTTAATTACTTAAACTGGGAGCAGAACATTGAAATTGAGACGAGGGTCCTTGTTGCCAGACGAATTAACGCTTAAAACCAAGCGTTGGTGTGATGTCCGAAACAAAAAGTTTTTTTTTGGGGGGGGGGTTAGATCCCATAATCAGACCCGAAGAAGTACAACTATTAATTATAGGTTTATTGATAACATTTTTCTTTCAAGTTAAAGTGGAAACCGAGTTCAAGTCTTATTTTTGGGTTTCCTCGTTGATTTTTGAATTTGTTTTTAAGGTAAAACTTGGGTGTGGTCCCCGGCTTCACGGAAGTTATCGGTTGTAACTCTTCTGAATTGCACTCCGTACAAAGGTATTCACAAAGGGAGACCGCCAACATAGGGCTAGATAGCTCAGTTGGTAGAGCGCCGGTATGTTAAACCGGAGGTCGTTGGTTCAAATCCCGCTCTATTGACAACTTGTCTTTGTTCAACGGTTACCACGAAACAAGTTTTACTTTCGCATAATCTAATCACAACATTGTTATACTTTCCCATCAAACGTCCGTCAAACTAAAGTACTTGATAAAACAAAATAGCACATACGTAAAACTCAGTAAAAACTGTTGGAACCAACTGGAACCAGGATGTTTGAATACGCGCGATGGTTTAAAAAAGTTTGGGATTGAACAAAGTACATCGATTTTGTCTTAAGTGCTCAACGGTTGTTTAGAAATCAACAATATATGTTGCGGAATATCGAAATATCCGTTTTGTCCGTTTGAATGCTGCCTTCAATACGGCCAGAATCACCGTTGTTTCTTAACTGTAAACGAGTAACGATGTTTCTTTTCATCTCGCTGAACATTTGGTGGCCTTGATGTCCTTTATGAAAATACCGTAAAAGGTTCTGGCCTTTTTCTCACTTAGTAAATTCAAGTGCAACTTTCACAGGTGACTTCTCATTCATCGTTTTGATCAGCGTGCCAAAACTCAGTAGTACACTTACAGTAACCAAACGATGACCCTAACTTTAGGAAGGTCGGCAAGGTATGAATCAATGTTGAGGTCATTTGAAGTGCATTAGATGTTGTTTGGTTAATCAAAAGTTACTTGTGTGGACGCATCCTGGACATGTGTTGGATATTGGGCTCATTGGCGTGGTAATAATAGGACCAAACTAATGCAATATATCTTTCAGTAACAGATAAAACTCCTCATTTCAAGAAAAATTAAACTCCTTTTTTTCCTCGCACTTCCTACCTGCTCCAGATGTACGTTGATGTATCTTCTTCGTCCACCGAGAACTAGCGTTTTCAGAAGTTAAGGCCTTAACACTAAATGAGTAAGAGGTGCACGGTGATAAACCCATGAACGAAATAAAGTTTGAAGAAGTGAAGTTAATGGTCATTGTGCTTCCTCCATCTCGTCTAAAGTCGTACTGGTATCTCGAAACACATGGGACAGGATTCCAAAAAAATGTAAGACTTGAATCGTCGGCGTTTCCATTGGCGTCGATCATAGGTGCAGCTGGTGGTTCTGTATAAAAAAACAGAAAGTCTGCCCCTTTCAAAATATATTCAATTGTGTAATAAGGTTGTATGTCTTGTACCATACTCGGAGGTGTTTGTAAACCCACCAAGGGACTATGTTAAGAGTGACATGTGGACAACTACAACAAACAGGCACTAAGTCCAAGTATTAAGTTTGTTTATTGTGAGCTGGAATAGGAATTCACATAATAATAAATAGTTAAACTATCCACTTGTGCAATGTTATGTCTTGTCAAATTATGGTTATCTTTACATTGATCGAAGGCAACCGATGTGTCAAATCATAGTGCACAGTAATGGAATTCATAGTGTTACTTCAACACCAAGAAAACGATAAAACACCGTTGGCCTGTGTGGGGTCACAGTTCCGGTAAGGGTAATTTTCTTGGTAAAACAAACTTGCTGATCAAGCTAAAGACATCTAAATTCACCTGTTTCTCCTGTAGTCACAATGCGAGAAACAATGTCACCATGTCCAGCTGCATTTGTTGATGTTACATTTACTCTGTACGTAGAGTTCGCTTTCAGTCCGCCGATAGTCATTGTAGTATTTGTTGTATTTATTGACGTGGTTAATTCAGAGTAGTTCTGACAATGCTCATTAAGTTTGAGAAGTTCAAAGGTCACCAGGTAGCCAGTGGCGAGGCACGGATTGTCTGAATTGTTGCCAGGGGCTGTCCATGACATTGTGAAATTATCAGACTCGATCTGCTTGATGGTCAGATTGGCAACAACATCCGGGCCTGTAGTCATAACATTAAGACTGTTAAAGACTGACTTCCATTGTACGCGTGAATTATTACAAACGTTTGTTTTAGCACAATTACTTGATAAAACAAAACAGCACATACGTAAAACTCAGTAAAAACGGTTGGAACCAACTGGAACCAGGATGTTTGAATACGCGCGATGGTTTAAAAAAGTTTGGGATTGAACAAAGTACATCGATTTTGTCTTAAGTGCTCAACGGTTGTTTAGAAATCAACAATATATGTTGCGGAATATCGAAATATCCGTTTTGTCCGTTTGAATGCTGCCTTCAATACGGCCAGAATCACCGTTGTTTCTTAACTGTAAACGAGTAACGATGTTTCTTTTCATCTCGCTGAACATTTGGTGGCCTTGATGTCCTTTATGAAAATACCGTAAAAGGTTCTGGCCTTTTTCTCACTTAGTAAATTCAAGTGCAACTTTCACTTGGCAACAACATCCGGGCCTGTAGTCATAACATTAAGACTGTTAAAGACTGACTTCCATTGTACGCGTGAATTATTACAAACGTTTGTTTTAGCACAATCAGCACCGAAGTGTCTTGAGAATGTACGAACAAAGTTTTTGACATCATTTTAATTTGGTCATGCGTAAAATTTTGTAGTAAGTAAATTATTACTTGTGTGCCAGTTCAGTAAGGTAAAAATAGAAAGGTTTTGACTCAACAGATGTTTAGTTGGGGGCCAATTGGGGGATAACAATTAGTTTGCTCTGGTTATTGGCGCGTTAGGCACTTGCTGTGGCCAAGTTTACACCAGGAACCTGCCATTTAGGCAGGCTCTCTGAGTATTTTTTTCTGTTCCCGATGTGAAACCATCGATATCCATACCTAAATTGAATTATTGGTCAAGTGTTCAGTCAAGCGTTTGGTTGTCAAAAAAGGACACGTTGTGAGATGACAGAAAACACCATCTATTTGCAGTTGCTTTCCTTCCAAGGGAACGCATGCGCCCTTCAAAAATGTTAACATTAAAAGGTACCTCGCAAGCAACGGTAGACCTTGTGCATAAATTCTAGTTCACATAGAAGTCTAAAATACTCCCAGTGTATCACCATAAAGTCTCAAGATAAACCAGGATCTCATTATACATTTACGTAAAACAAACAAAGAAAAACGAGGCATTATATTTACCCTTAGATGAAGTCGAAAACGCTATTGCGTCACTGTATGGCCCAGTGCCATTTTTTACCTCAGCAGCAACTTGAAACAAGTAGGACGTGCAGGGGGACAATGTGACGTTAACGTTGTTGGTACCTTTGACTTTAACAAATTTGTCAAAGCTATAAGGTTCAGATTTCGAAATCTTCAGAATGTAGTTCTCAATTGAGATATCACTCCTTTCGCAAGAAACTTTCTCCCAGTGAATATTGGGGTTGGAAAATGTGACATCCTGATTCGAGTATCTGTTGAGCCCCTGAGGTTCGAAAGTGCACTCTGCAGAGAGATAAAGGGGACGGTGTTACTAAACCTCTGATTGGTCCATGAAAAAGGTCCAAGACGTTGTTTTTATTAAAATGTTAAAAAGACGTTTTTTTAACTAATGAATAATAACACTAACTTGTGAAATACCTTGACATTTATCTCCAGTAAATTCCGGTTCACAGTCTCCATCACATCTACCTGTTACTGTATCACAGGATACTCCGTCAGCGCAGTGGCAAGTCTGGTCACAGTTCACACCAAACGTCCCGGCAGCACAGGTGTCTGTTAGAAAAGGAACTTTCTCAGACTTTTGTCTTAAAATCGTGATATTGTTGTGTTTGTTGCAATGCATATAATTAAATCGTACCTTGACAGTTTGTTCCATTGTATCCTGGTGCACAGTTACCATAGCATTTACCCGTTGTCATATTACAATGTAACACGTCTGCGCAGTGACACGTCTGTGCACAGTTAGCTCCGTATGTTCCATTTTCACAAACTTTAAGAGGAAGTTGCGTAAAATAAAAGGTTATTAGACCATATTTTGGTTTTGTTGTTTTTATTCCATAACGGTAAACATCAAATAATATTTTCTGTTGCTTTAATTCATCCTCAAATCAAACAAATCCATATTTCCAATAGATGTAGCAAATTTTTATCGGGAAAGAGATTTGAAGTTTTTTATAACTGTACAATACACTGATGTGTGTAAAGAACTGTTCACTGTTCAATTGTTGTACTTGGTTTTAAGATGATATTTTTTACCTTCTGTGCAACTAAGACCTTGGTATCCGGCAGCGCAACTGCAGCCGTACGGATCTGCCAAACAAAACAACATTCCTCTACACGTGGTACCATCAGCTGATTGGACAGAACTACATTGGAGGCTGCCATCTTGACCAAATCGATTTGGTCCAAGCACTGTATTCGTAACAAAAAAACATAGTACAAATAATAATAACATATTCAAAATTACTTTAAAGATCAAAATACTTTGTTGTGTGATATTTTAGACATAAATCTCTGGTTTGTGTTCACTTACATTTTAAACACGTTGTACCACTAAATCCAGGTGGACAAACACAGGCACCGCTGACGTCATCGCAAACTCCCCCATTAAGACATAATGGGCAATCTTGATTGCAGTCAGGCATATTCCATTTATCTCGCTGGCATCCTTAAGCACAAGTTGGAAAGAGTAGTAAGTTGAACAGATTGGTAAAACATAAGCCCGTTTGATACTGTGAGACTAAAACTACAATGTCGGGGCCCGGGACTAATTCCAGCCCCCAAACACCACATTGGTTTTGCATGTGGTCGATGGAAAAAATAATCTGAGTGTCTTATTTTATAATTATTATGTAAGAGTTAAAGTACTCGACGAATTCTACTTAAAATGTGCAGTTACCTAAATGAATTCGCCTATATGTGACCTTGTCGCATGATTTTGTGTATAAATCAATGATAACATTTTCTAATAATTTTTCCCTTTTTTTTTTAGCTTTACCAGCGGAGTAGATGCAGCATCCATTATTTTCGGACCAACCACACTATTCAACACGATATTATCAAAGCTTATTTGCAGAAGTTCAAATCACAAACTTTGAAGAGACACTTTGTTTAAAAAGCCTCCAAAAAAACTGTTGAATGCATTGCTACATTTCTGTGTGCTTTAAAGCGAGACATAAAAGTGAGATACAAGAGTTACAAACACGAGTTATTGACGCGTAAATTGTCAGACTTAATATTATTGTTGTGTACCTCTAACAATCAGTCTGAAGATTGCATGTATCCCTTTGCCACGATGATGCAGAAAGTGACACTCGTAGATACCGCTATCATTGGTGTTGGCATTGGTAATATTCCAAAACATTGAGCCATTCAGCTCTGCGAAAGGTTGGCTGCCATTCTTTCTCCATCGGGTTTCATTGAGGGAATTATTCAAAGACTTGACGCTCAGACTCACATCATCACCAAGGTTCACTGTTTTGCTTACAAACGATGGCAGAAGGTGAGCTTAAAGAATTAAACAGCAGAAATTAACACCATTCAATAAAAACAACAATACATGCAATAACCTAAGAGTTAAAGACGATTGGTTGAGGTTTTTGTGGGGATTTTATCCCGTGAATTTTTCAGTTACGATCAAGTTTGGGTTTTTTGTACATTACATACTACGTTACATTTACCCAGTCAGTTTCCGATGTGGTTTATTACTTGATATAGAAGAGAAACATAATATTAGTTAAAGCTTCTGGTGTGTTTTATTTTATTTATTTTATTTTTCCAGATCGAAAATCATTTATTCTTCTTCTTTCCACCCCCTTTTTAAAATTCAAATAATAGTTATCCAAACCAACAAAACTGTCTGTCGCCTTCATATTCAGAACCAGTTATTGCCATCGGGTCACGAGAATCAGAACGATGATTTGGATCAGACTGATCACACTAATCAGAGAGGACTCAAGATCTGTGTATCCTCGTATTGTCCCGGCAAGCAATGGAAAGTTTGAACATTTACTTGAATAATTTATTACGCATGTCATTTTTTTATAGTTACCATTTGAACTCATGATGACAGCTTCTATTATGACTGTGCTGGCGTTTATACTTGCATTACAAGCAAACACACCGATGCTGTTGCGTCCATCCGAGACTGGCATATCTAGTGTTGAGATATGTGTATATTTAGTTGATACTCGAGTTCCTTGGGTAGACGTTTGTACCAGGTTTTGGGGCACAGACGTGTTACTGGTGCCTGTGTTTGTTGTCCTCCAAAAAGACAGAGTTCCGTTCTGCCCAACAAGAATCCCCTTAATGAAGGTTTGGTCAGATGAGTTGATGCGGGGTTTAGTGACGCACGTGAAATCATCAATGCCCGACACACCTAAATTAATCAGAAAAGAAATGTTTATTCTTCAGAACACAGTCATTTTCAACATAAGGCTTTTAAATCAAGCTTGAACTTTCAGTGAGTAGGTTATAACAAAACAAAGTGCATAGTTATGGACAACGTGCAAGGAGGAACAAGAAGAAGCAAGCAGTTGGATTGTTTGGGGCACTATAGTGGTGCATTTTTTATTTGTTTTATTTTCATAGGTGTTCGTGCAATACGTGCACGAACACCTTTTGTTTTTGCTATGATTTTGTTTGTCCTTCTTTAGAATCTTCTTCTTCCACGAAACTCTTCTCAGCAGCATAACTCAAGATTGAACTGAATTGAACCTTGAAAGTCATCATACAATTGAACCTTAATATGAGGACGGCACAGATTTGATGACGTCATGATGATGTCATCGGGTGTCGAATTACAACAAGGTTTCAAAGTTGAAAATTTTCCATTTTCTATTTGCTGTATTTCATTGAATTTGAAAACTATAATGTTAAAAGCTATTCATCTGATAGGTCAAGACTTTGGCAACATTTAAGAAGTGAACGCCAAAAACCTGAGTAGAAAGACGACACTTGATAGTGTCACGATGACGTCATCGGGTTTTGAATTACATCAAAGTTTAATATTTGTAAAGATTTATAACTCATGAACCACACAGTGGATTTTTACAATCTACACATCATCGGGTAGGTCGTTAAAAGTTCAACAAACGCTACACACAACGCAACCCCATTTTACCTTGACTTCCGGTTCAAACCGGAAGTTGAACATTTTAAAATTTCATATCTTATTAACTACGAAAATTTGTAACATAAACTTTGCATCAGAGGTTATAGATAGTTATTCTGCCGAAACTTTTGCACAGAAATGATAAAAAATTTTACATTTTTATCTGGTTAAAACTGGACGTCAAAGCACACATGTCTGTTGAACCTCATTGTACGACAACAATGGTTGTGTTGGCCTTCACGTCAATACAGTGTACATCAAATCTGTACCAGCCACGCACATGTCCAATGCACGTGTTGCTAAGGTTGACATGTACTGTATTGAGTACTGTGCAGCTACATGTAGGGATACATTTGGCGTCGCTCGCGTATTGCATTGCATATTGCACACCCAAATAATGATAGTTTATGTAATATTTGAAAAATTCATAACTCCTTAACCACACATTGTAGTGTTAAGCCCCATTCACGAGCGCTGCAAACGCGGGTCCCTGGTTATGGGCGCCGGCCGTCTGTCACCTTTACCGCGTGCGATTTTTGAGCGAGCATTCACACGACACGCACACACACGTAAACGTACGTCCCTCGTTTCGGTACTGCAGGGTCAAGGGTCATGCTTGTTTACTGATGTTTCACTGGTACCACGCGCAACGCAAATAAATTGCGCGCTCACACTCAGAATACCAATGACTTTCCCGCGCGTGGCATGCAGTTCCGCACTGACTCGAAAGCTACTCGTTGAATCTTCTTTTCCCGTCGCTGTTTTCTATATTTTTGGTGTAATTTTGTTGATAAATAATGGATTTAGAGTCAGCAATTCTTGCTCAGGTGCCCACTTCAAGTGAACAGAGATCCATATATCAGACGGACAAGGGTAAAAAGAGGCAAAAGAACGCGTATAAACAATAGAATAGTTGTCAGAATCAGGAGTGCTGTCTTCACGAACATTCTGCTACAAATTCTACGCCGAGATTGCATCGTTTTCAGGTCACGCATCGCACGCCTTTTGTAGCTCCTTCCCATTGAATCTACGTCTTTGATTTTTGGTTTTTCACTCTTTAAACTCAATAGAAGTGCCACCAAAATCCATTCTTCGGAAGTCGCCATCTTGCAGGTGACGTGTCCGTGCCGAATCACCATGGTCACGCTCAACACCGGGCTGATGACGCGCTCTGCGCATGTGGATTTCTTCAATCAACGCAGTGGTCCCGTGTTACGATCGCAGGCATCGGTTCAGACGACGGCTCCCTGTGATTATAACGTCGATGCGATTTTTTGGAGGAGGTCTCGATCTGTGTTATAAACAACACGGGACCCAGGTAATTTTGTAACATGGATAGCATTCACACGACGTGGATTTGCGATTTCATAACATCGGTGTTATGAAATCGCACGGGACCCTCGTTTGCAGCGCTCGTGTGAATGGGGCTTTACGATACATTCATTGTCTGAAGGGTCTTGATGAATTACACAGCTACACAAACTGTGATCCGTTTGACCTTAACTTCCGGTTCAAACCGGAGGTTGAAATTTAATGTTTTCAAAGATCATAACTTCTGAACCAAACATTGGACTGCTACAATCTATGCATTATTGGGAAGGTGTGTAACAAGTGAAGAAACGATACAGAGAATGTTATACCCAATTTGACCATGACTTCCGGTTAAACCGGAACGCGATATTTTTTTTTTTTTTTAAATCATGTGAAAAATAAGCACTGGAGTCAGCATTCATGTGATATAATTCTCAGTTTAATCTCGGTACAAATCAGTTCAAAACAATCGGTTAGGAAATCAGGAACGGAAACCTGGGTTTGCTATATTCAGGCTAATTGGATCACTCGGTAGGGTGTTGTGTATTTAGGGATTTAGTCTGCAAAACAAACCAAAGAAAAGACATAGGGATTAGGAAATCAATTATGCAAGATTACTACTAAAAAGGCTATTGAAATACTAATTTGAATGCGATGTAATAAATGTCCCATAGGGTTTGTGCATACATGGAAAGGGATGTATTTCCGACACCTAAAGAATCATCACCGCTTTTGGCTGCAAATTCACGATAATTACGAAACAGTAATGCACTGAATTTGAATGATTAAGAATCTTTAGCATTTATAAGAAACAATTATAGACCAGGTTTTATCGTAACACAATTATATTAATCAAAAAGTTGACGTTAAATTAGAGAAACTCACCATCCGATTTTAGCCTTGATGGCGAGCAGGTGAGAGCAGCTTTTCTCGCCGCGCGGTGGCGCACTTTCGCTGCAATTTCTTAACAGCCGCCCCTAAACTATGCGCAATAGTTTACAAAATAACAAGGGGATTAGTAAATTGTGAATCAAAACTTTGATCATGAGGTTAATTTGAATAAATTGCAAATACAACAGGAACAACTTTAAAACAAATGGCCACCCCTTTAAGGGTGTAACACTGGAGCTTTACTGCAGGAAAGATCCGCAGATGCATAAGGGTCTACTTCTCGATATCATCATTCATAGGTACTTCAGTGTGTTCGTCCTCGTCTGGTACCACTGGCAGCTTGATCAAACGGGCCACAGGTCGAGTGAGTACCCGGTCATCGGTCTGCACCTTGACAGCACGTACTCGTCCATCTTCGCCAGGAAGCACCTCAATAACTTTAACAACTGGCCAGCGGGCTCTGACCTGCTGGGGATCAATCATCAGGACGACATCACCAACGGAAAGGTTTGTAGTCTCACCTCGCCACTTCTGGCGTGCCTGCATAGCAGGTAGGTAGGATTGAACAAACTCTTTCCAAAATCTCTGCTTCAGGACTTGGCCTTGTCTCCAACGCTTTCTGCTGAGAATGTCCTCCCCAGGGTAGACAACTTGTGGTGGAGCATGGTCTCGCCGCCCCATGAGTAGCATGAAGGGGGTGATTGGATCAGGATCAGAGACATCTGATGGCACGTAACCCAGGGGTTTCGAATTCATAAGGCCTTCAACCTCAACAAGCATGGTATACAGTACAGTAGGGGTGACCGTCTGCTTCCCCAGGATGGCGTACAAAGCGTTCTTCACCGATCGGATCTCCCGTTCCCAGGTTCCACCAAAGTGGGGTGCAACAGGAGGGTTAAACTTAAACCGAACCTGGTGCCTTGCCAACTTCTCCTGTAAGCTGGGGGACATCTCCTCGAAGGCTTTCTTCATCTCAGTTTCTCCTCCCTTAAAATTTGTCCCATTATCACAGAGAATCTCATGCGGGGTACCACGACGAGAGCGGAAGCGAGTGAAGGACATCAAAAATGCATCAGTGTCCATTGATTCCAATATGTCAAGGTAGACGGCTCTCACAGTCATACATTTCCATATGATCCCCCATCTTTGCTCCGTACGTCTACCAATCTTGACAGTGAAGGGTCCAAAGCAGTCAGTACCAGTTGAATAGAAAGGAGGTTTTCCAACTCGTAACCGAGCTGGAGGCAAGTCAGCCATTTTTGGGATGGATGGCCGTCCTCGTCTTATCAGACAACCCGTACAACGAGTTTGGAAACTCCTAATAGACTGTCGACCTCTTAAAATCCAGAAGCGTCGCCGCAAGTCAGCCAGGACTGCCTCTGCTCCACAGTGTCCTAAGCGGGTGTCTGCAGCCTTGATCAGAAGTTGGACGATGGGGTGTTGAGGGTCAAGCACTATGGGATGTTTGGTTTCTTCATCAAGTGCGTGTGCTCGACGAAGTCTCCCACCAACACGGATGAGACTGTCAACCTGGTCATACTCTGGAGAGAGGTCAGCCAGTCGGCTCTTTCTCAAAATATCTTGCTTGGAGGAGAGAGCAGTCAGTTCACCTGGGAAACTCTCAGACTGGGCCTGATGGTAGAGTAACTTCTCACTCTCTTGCCAGTCATCAGCACTCAGGAGTTCTGGCTTCTCCTCTCCTTTTGATTTGTATCTGGCTGCCACTGATGCCTCCACAAGCTCATCCCACGTGGTGTATTTGGTAGGATCTATCTCCGGACAACTGTCTTTAGCCACTTGAGTGACTGCACTGAAGCCTTGTCGTTTCAACTCAGACTTGGCTTCTTCCGGGTTGTGTTGGGCTGGCCACTCGGGCCACCTGTCTTCACCGTAATAAAGGAAGGGCGGAGCATGCCATCTGCTAGTCTCGACAAGTAGTCTGAGTTCCAGACCACGAGTGAGGTCATCAGCTGGATTTCGTTCAGAATTAACATACCGCCATGTGGCATGATCTGTTAGCCGTTGAATTTCGGAGATACGCGCACCAACAAAACGGTTGTAGCGGCAAGACTCCGACTTGATCCAAGTAAGGACGGTGGTATTGTCACCCCAGCAGATGATCGAGAGTGTCATCTTCATTTCACTCTCTATCAGTTCTGCTAGTTCGGCTCCACTGACAGCTGCAAGGAGTTCTAACCGTGGCATTGTCTGAACGCGCTTTGGGGCAAGACGGGATCGGGACATCACAAAGCGCACAGACACTTCACCATTGGTAGCAGTGGATCGGAGGTAGGCAACTGCCCCATATGCTCTTTCCGAGGCATCTGTAAAAACGTGGAGTTGGTATGTCACTCCATCAGGGTTGAAGTGTTCAGGCAGGTAGCAGCGGGGAAAACCAATACGAGGAAGATCAGCAAGTTCGGCTCGCCATCTCTTATGCTGAGCACTCATGCCTGCCTCACCCTCGTCCGGAATTGGATCGTCCCATCCCCAAGGTCTCTTCCACAGCTCCTGAAGCAGCATATTGCCTCTCACCATAAAGGGCATCAGGAAGCCCAAGGGGTCCTTCCCTGCACATCTCATTACGTCACTTAGCACAGCTCTCCTGGTGAGAACAGGCCAGTCTTGGAGCTTCAACTGGTACGTAAAGGAGTCAGATCCAAAATTCCATCTGGGGCCCAAGGCAGCCTCTTCGGGTGAAGTGTAATTGAGATTGAGCCATCTCTCAGTACTTTCAGATCTAGCTGTAGTTGGAAGATCTGCTACGACCTCAGGCTTGTTACTCGCCCATTTGACGATAGGGAATCCTCCTTCTCCGAGGGATTTGCACAGCTTTTGCACTAGTTCCTTTGCTTCTTGCACATTTGTTTTTCCATCTAGACAATTGTCTACATAGAATGCACTTGTGACGCTTCGTAGTACATCAGGGTCTTCAACATTCTCTTTGGCATGCTTTTGTAAAGCGAACGAAGCGCAGCAGGGGCTACATGTTGTACCAAATGGAAGTACGTTCCATTCAAGCTCCTCCGGTTGGTCTTCAGTGCGAAGTGCCCTCCATAAGAACCTCAGCATGCAGCGATCTCTCTCCAAGGTATAGACACAGTGAAACATTGCCTTAATGTCTCCTGAGACGGCCACAAGATGTTGCCAAACCGCAACAGTACGCCTATCAGGGATGAACCAAGTATGGGACCAGGTAGGAGTCGATCATTCAGGGAGTGGCCACAGTACTTGAAGGCACAATTAAACACAAGTCGACATTTGTCATTTTGTTTGACGATATGATGAGGGATATACCACTGACGCCTTGCATCATTCGCTTTCTCCTGGTCAGAAACCGTACGAACTAGTCCTGCATCCTTCAGTTCTTGTATTTTAGTACAGTGAACCTTTGCAAGCTCCGGATCTCGTTGAAGGCGTTGCTCATTTCGAAGGAGAGTTGGCATTACAGAGTTTACTGGACTTCTGAGGTTTTCATCATCCTGCCTCCAGAGGAGTGGAGTTGCCACTCTGCGGGCACCATCCACTTCTACATAAGTGGACTTGGTTTCAAGGAGATCTATGGCACGTTGGTCTTGCTTTGACCGGGTGACTTGCTTCCTCTCAGCATACATTTTGAAGTCATGATGCCATAACTTACAGACACCTTCGTGTAAAGTTGCATCAGAAGGTGTGGGTCCCGACATGTAGTTTAGTTCACCATGATGTTGGTGATTCATGGTGGGGCCTTGCACTGCCCATCCAAGTTTAGTTCGCACTGCCACTGGAGCACCTTCGGGACCAAAGCGGCTCTCCAATGGAACCACCAGCTCAGGATGATCACTGCCTATCAGTAGAAGGGGTCGTACTTCTTTACACTCATGCAGGGGAACATCCTTTAGATGAGCCCATCTCCGGCGCAAGGCCTGTGCAGGAATGGAATGTTCAGACAGTCTGAGCATTTTGGATGAAAACACACCAGAGATACTAATACGATGTCTGGGTTCGTCGGCTGGTGAAACATCAAGCTTGACAATCTTGCCTTTGCAGGGTGTACATTCTTCTCTAGCAGTAGCAATAGGCAACTCAGTATCCTGACCATCGAGTCCCAACGACTCAGCAGCCTCATCGAGGATCATAGTGAAATTGGACGCATCATCCAGTAAACAGTAGGTTTCCAACTTGGCACCTTTGCTATGCAGAGTGATTGGTAGGATTTTCATGCAAACATCACGGAGGAGCCAGGGAAAACGGAAAAGAAAACTCCATAGAAAACGGAAAGGTTGGGATCGAATTGTGAATAATAGACCCCATACCCCGGCTGGACAATAAGATCATGAAGGATGGTCAGATGGGTTTGGTCGCACTCTCTGCACGGCTTGCGCAGATCACACTCCTGACCTTCTTTGTGCTTACGGGCACATTTCCAACAACGACGACCTTCTTTAATCCACCTCAACCTCTCAGGAAGTGAAAGCTTCTTGAAATTAAAGCACCACGACAACCAGTGTTCCCCATCGCAATAAGGGCATTTCCGGATGAACTTCTTGTCTTGCTGTCGCGGTTTGGGGGCATCGCTTTTTTCTGGTTTTGATGAGAGAGCAGTACTGGACTGAACGCTGCTCGTTCTGGTTTTGGAATAGAATGCGACTGCACCTTTTCCTCGCTTGGCTCGGTTGGTCATCTGAGACTCAGTTGGTCTGTTATCTGCCAATTGCATTCTTTTGCGAGATATTTCTGACGTTTCTTGTAACCACTTGTTGATGTCTTTGAGGGAGAAATTTGTCACATCTTTTTTCTGCATACATCTCAAGAATGTGGTTTGGTGAGTAGGGGAAAGTCTGCTATACAGAATACAAGCAGTTGAGTTGGCCTTTAACTCAGCCTGTCCCTCTGGAGCACTCTGGAGTTGAGTGACTAACGCTGAGACGGTTGATGCAAATTTAACGAACCCCTCGGAGTCGTGGGCTCTTAGTTTCGGCCATGATGTAATCTCTTCAATTTTGGCTCTGATGAGGATCCCGATGTCCCCATACAACCTCTTCAGCACAGCCATAGCCTTGGTAAATGACTGTGCATCATGCTCGAGGCCTTTAATATCCTTACTTGGTTGACCACTTAGTTTGGACTTAAGAATGAAATATTTCTGAATTTCACTAAGGTGGACGAGTGGTCTTATACAGCTATCAACCATCGTCTCGAAGCACCGGTATGCTGACGGATCACCTCCGCTGAAGTGAGGGACTTCCATGTTCAGTCCACCTGCAGTTGCCACCAACATGGAGCTGAGCATCATTTGATTAATTACGCCAGAATCTGACACGGATGGAACAACTGGGTGCTCTGCAGCCGCAGTGGACGAAGGTTGTCCAATGGGGTGTGTCTGAGTAATCACCGGGGATGCCAAGGGAGCTGAATTGCTAGGGTAGCAGGAAACGGCAGCAGGAATTGGCATCGGGCCGGTCTTGGGTGTGGCTTTGGATGCTACGTGTGGGGTGGCAGACCACAGACGGGGTGTGTCATCAACTGCGTATGTGACACTGGGCTGTGCTGTGGAAAAAGCAGAATTAACGGTTATGGTTTGAGAGGGCGCAAAGCTAGCAGCAAGCGTGCTGGCGGAGAGCGTGCGCACAGGTGCAGCGGAAACGCAAAGCGCAGGCACAGAGCGCATGCTCGTCTCATATGGCTTATCGGAAGGTGACTTCACTGTTGTGGAGTCATTGGAATTTACCCCGGTGGTGGGGTTCAAAGAAACACTAATATTTGTTAAAGAACCACTATCATTAAAATGCAAATCATTGTTCTCAGTCTCAGTGAGGATGGCAGACTCAATTCTGGCTTGAGCAAGTCTCAGTTCTGCCTCTGTGAGTTGTTTCTCAAGTTCTAATTGGCTGGAGAAATCTCGTTTTCTCTTCAGGATCCGTTGTTCCTCCTGATCAGCATCCATACGAGCACGTTCCAATGCCAATTCTTCATCCTCTTGTTCTCTTTGTCGCTGAATGTACAACCTTTTCTGGTGTAGGGCAAATTCTTCACGGGTCCTTTGTGCTGCCAGAAGCTCATGCTCTATTTTCTCTCTCTCGGCTCGAGCATTTTCCTCTATCTCTGCTTTCCTACGGGTGGCAGCAAGCTCCTTTTCTCTGGCAGCTACTTGGATCCGGGCTCTCACGGATAGCAAACTGACACTTAGGCTACTTCGTTGGCTCAATACAGATTGGGTTGATTTCTTGGAATGACGGCTTAATGTTGATTTAGTTGAATTTTTTTAATGCTGGCTCGCAAGGCTTGGAGGGGGTACGTGGTCATCCATGTTATTGGTATCACGTCTGGGTCACCATGAAAAATAAGCACTGGAGTCAGCATTCATGTGATATAATTCTCAGTTTAATCTCGGTACAAATCAGTTCAAAACAATCGGTTAGGAAATCAGGAACGGTAACCTGGGTTTGCTATATTCAGGCTAATTGGATCACTCGGTAGGGTGTTGTGTATTTAGGGATTTAGTCTGCAAAACAAACCAAAGAAAAGACATAGGGATTAGGAAATCAATTATGCAAGATTACTACTAAAAAGGCTATTGAAATACTAATTTGAATGCGATGTAATAAATGTCCCATAGGGTTTGTGCATACATGGAAAGGGATGTATTTCCGACACCTAAAGAATCATCACCGCTTTTGGCTGCAAATTCACGATAATTACGAAACAGTAATGCACTGAATTTGAATGATTAAGAATCTTTAGCATTTATAAGAAACAATTATAGACCAGGTTTTATCGTAACACAATTATATTAATCAAAAAGTTGACGTTAAATTAGAGAAACTCACCATCCGATTTTAGCCTTGATGGCGAGCAGGTGAGAGCAGCTTTTCTCGCCGCGCGGTGGCGCACTTTCGCTGCAATTTCTTAACATCATGACTCCTAAACTACTCATTGTAATTTCATCATGTGTACGTCATTAGAAAGATCACCTAAGACTTAACAAACGATACAAAGTGTGACTTCAAACAACCCTAACTTCCGGTTAAAACAAGAAGTTACAATTTCATTTTCAAAAAAATTCTACTTTTTTACCCTGACTTCCGGTTCAACCTGGAAGATCAAATTCAATACTTGAAATAATCATACCTCCTGAACCACACACCTGATGTTAATCAACTACACGGCATCACAAAGGGCTCCTAGGACTTACCTAGCGCTACACAGTATGACCTCATTTGACCTAACGTCTCGTTCAAACCGGCAGTTGAAGTTGTTTTTTTTAACAAATCTTACTCCTGAACCACAAATTGGGTTGATAAAGTGAAATATTATTTAATCATAATTTGATCAAGAGCACCTTGTTTTTGTAGTAATATCACCGGTGCCATTTTATAAACTAATGTAAAATATAAATATTCCGATGGCAGTGTTTCTATATCATATACACCTCATAAGCAGTTTTTTGTTCTGAGTCATTACAATGGAGTGAGTGTGAGGCCAGTCCGGAAGGGCCAACTCTGCCACCTTGCACATTCCTAAGCAATGACAGAAGTAGTGGTCAGTGCACAGACAAGTCCAAATATGGGGCAATCGCCCACACTCTCATTTGTTTAATACGGCCCCCTTCTTAATCCAGCCAAACATATTCCTGTATGTATAATTATTCAAATGTCCCTTTAATGAAGTAGGAAACAGTCCCTTATATGGTTACAATTTGTGTAAGAAAGCATCTTGCTGTTTCCTTTATAAACCCTTGTAATTTCAAGTTGAGGACAGTGAGAGCCTCCACCATCAGTCGTGCATTAAAAAGTATCTTCAATCATCAATCCTGTGTCAACGTGTATCTTCTTATAGTCTGAGAGCATATAGCCTAACTGGCTATAGTAAACAAAAACTGAATGTCCAGTTTTTCTTTATGTTTGACAATAGAAACAAGCAGATCATTGTAATTTAAGGTTGAGAGCGGGAATTGACGTATTAAATAATCTTAGTTCATAATCGACATAAATTGTCTACTGAAAATTTTTTTTTTAGGAAACATCAATTTGTGTTAAAAGCTGGCTTTCAACCTTTTTAAGTCTCAACACCTTAACAAAGATTAAAATAAAATGCATTTATGGCGAATGCAAAAAAGGACAACAACAAGTACGAGCCTGTAAAAAGACTAAACAATTTAAACACATCAAAATTAAGATTGAAAATGTTAAATTAAATTACGATCTACTTGAGAAAATATCTACCAGCGGGTAAAAGGTTACGGTAGCAAAATTTTATTATGGCTTGCAAAGTTAAAATTGAGTGAATGTAGGGAAACTAATAGATTTACTTTAACTCACGGACACATTTCTAGTGTACGGTAATAATTCATATTTTGATGCCTGATTCATGTAACTAGTAAACTTTAAATTAAAAACAGTATTTTTTCAGTATCCGTCCAAATATTCCTATCTTACCTACTACTACTTAGTTATGAAAATTATCATGTCGCTAAGATGAACCTGGTCCGCCTTGATTGCCATTCAGTGGGAACAGCTACTTTGCTTTGTCCTCCCAGTTTTTAAAGCTCAACTTAAAGGAAATCACTAAAACAAAGTGACCCTCTGTAGTTGTTTAGTATGTTGGTTATTAATTGGTCGTAAGTGCGATTTTTTCTGGGCTGCAATTTTGCTAAAGATATATCGGAAAAAAATGAACTAGTGTTTGTTATCGCCGTTGGCGGAGCCCTCGCATGTCCGGAACCAATCCGTCGTACTTCGGACTGGTGAAGATAGTTTATCTTCGTCTATATGCGTTTATTGTTGGTTTCTTTGAGTCGTTTCCTATGTATTTAGGGTGAAAACGGAAATAAGTCATGAAGTGTAATTTCAGGTAAATACTTAACATATGTGTCCACGGTCAAAAAAATCAATTTTTAAATACTTTGTGGGTTAAAGGGCCTTGGGGTGCAAGTAAACAAAATTGACTTTTTAATTTATTATATAGCCCGTTGCCATGGTAACAGCTCCTTTTGTGTTTTGGGCATTTTAGGCCGATTTTGGGGTATGAAAAACTGGTTTTATTAGTGTATTTGAATAAAGAGAGACAAATACTTTTTGTAAACTGAAGCATACTGTTTCATCAGAACCAAACAGTCCCCTTTGAACAGATTAGGCCTACTCCTCAAAAACACATCTTGTATTGCTTGCAAGTGGTATTCAAAGTGTTGTGAACATTGCCCCCTTTGTTGGAAGTCACACATTGGGAATTCCCCCTTGTACATCAACACTAGAAAGAAAGTCTGTGCTGTCTTCAGTTTCCAAGGGTCTCGGAATATTTTTCCATTTGGTTGTGATTTGGGCCAACATTGGTCGTTTCATGCCTGGTGAGAAAAACCTTCGGCAAATGTATCCTGTTGTAACACTACTGCCTCAAATATGGTAATTTTTCCCACAACAGGAAAATGCATTTATTTTGAAGTTTTTCCTTCAGTTTGAATTTATAATACACAAAGACATGTATGCTTTCTGGCACCCGTTATTTAATTAATACAAAGTGATTATTTATAAATATGGTATCCAACCAAGCCACAACCCATGCTTTGCCAGATAGAGTTCAAGATTTTTTTATCAAGACTACTTCACCTTGTGCATTTATGATTCCCATTGCAAGTAGAGAAGTAGTGCAATGAGCATTATTTACAAGTTGTCCTATGTGGCCTTCCTACAGTATCATTGGTACCCTGCATGCCACCCAATGGAAACCTTTTTATCCCCATCAAAACAAAAAAGCCGTAATAATGAGCCAAAATCAACCCAATTATCTAACTAACATCATTTTTGGCCTTCTGTCATCAATTCTCCCATCGGGGACGGGGTTTTATTTTATTTGCACTGTTGCAAATAACAAAAAGCGGTAGGTTAATATAATATTAGCAGGCAATTCAGCCAGTAATGTTTGATAATGGTTTTCGGTGATCGTTCTCTGAGACATATAGGGCCTACATATACAAAAGTATTACAAATAAGTACGATATTGAATGGAAAAAAGAACCAAAACTAGCCTTATTAAACACTTGTCACTGCAATAGCATCTTACTGATTTATGTTGAGCAGGTGCAAGCATTTACAACTTCTTTCAATTTTGCTTCATAAAGAGATCTCTTACGCTTATCTTGCATATCTTGTGTATCAATGTTAAGATCATGGCAAACTGTTTTCAACACTTTGAAGCTGAGACTGTTTAATTTCCCAGAGCTTATGAGTTCACAAATATTGATTGTGTTGGACATGATTGGATGCTCCAGACCAACTGCCTCAAGAACAGAAACCAGGAGTTGTGTATGATCTTTATCTCTGTCCTCCTAAACGTTGGTGCCAGTGCTCTTATCTTGATGCAGTTCGGCTACAATAGCTTGAAATCTGTTGTGCCGTCAAGAGCTCTGCTGCAGTGAACATACTGATTCCTTATGTATCTTTCTTGATGCGTATTTCTTTTGCAACAATTGCAGGGTCACATTTGTTTCCACTTACTTCACCCAGATTAAACTTTTCATTTAGGAAATCCTTTTGTTTTTGTTGAAGTGCTTGAACTGTCGACTGCACTGCCCAACCTGCAGGCAGTTGTTTTTTGCCCTGAGCTTGGATCGTTTTTGCTTCATACATAATTTTCACCTTGTCATGAAGTGTGTGCTTCTCTAACAATCTTGTGTGATTGCCACATAGCAAATGGTGATTCAAGTCACACAAAGTCTCGTAGGAATCGATGCAACCTTCTTCGGGACAAGAAAAAAGCTCTGATTCAGGCACAACATAATCATCGGAACTTTCACTTTGTTGTTTCCCACTTCTACAGCCTGGCCTTTGTCTTGCATGGACCTCTTTAAACATGAACAGCAGATTCAACACCAAATTCTGACTGAAGCATCAAATTAATGTTACAAAAACAAGCCTACAGTTTTTGACAAAATCATTACATAGTCCAGGCTCTAGTCATTTTCAATTCTGTCAAGGTACTACAATTTTTATGCAATTTACATGTATAGAATTTTTTTTTGGAAAAGACAATGCATTTCTAGAATTTACTCATTCATGATACTCTCGCTGGAAACTGATGACAGCACATACCTTCTTAATCTTGTTGCATGTGCAGGGGGAATTCCCAAATGTGTGACTTCCAACAAAGGGGCGCTGTCCACAACACTATGAATATGCAAGCAATACAAGATGTGTTTTTGAGGAGTAGGCCTATTCTGTTTAAAGGGGACTATTTGGTTCTGATGAAACAGTATGCTTCAGTTTACAAAAAGTATTTGTCTCTCTTTGTTCAAATACACTAAATAGAATGTTATCAAAAGTAAGAAATGTAAAATATCAAATATTTAATGGAATATAACATACTTCGGGGGGGGGGGGTAAAGGCCGAGATTACAGTCATCAAAAAATTCCTGATCAATGTGGGGTAATCTACAAGCCTTCAAAGTGCTTAGGAAAAGGTGCCGAATTGATGGAAGTGTTCTTTTTTATGCTATTAATTCAAACTGAGGGAAAACATTCAAAATGCATTTTCCTGTTTTGGGAAAAATGTCCATATTTGAGGCAGTACCGACACAACAGGATACATTTGCCCAAGTTTTTCTTACCAGATATGAAAAGACCAATGTTGGCCCTAATCACAGCCGAAAGGAACATTTTCTGAGACCCCTGGCAAGATGAAATTTTGAGGGCCAAAAATAGGGTAAAAATGTCAATTTTGCAAGTTCTAAAAACATGCTCTCATGCATGTTGCAATAAAAGCCTAAGGGTGAAATTTATAGCAATAATTTGTTTTTCTAAGTAAAGCCAAGGTTGATACTTTGTAGTGAAATAAAAGTTTTAATGAAATAATTTTGCATTTTGGTAGGATGGAGCTATAAATATTACATAAAAACCAGTTTTTCATACCCCCAAATCGGCCTAAAAAGCCCAAAACACAAAATGAGGCAACGGGCTTCTTATGGATTTGAAAGGTCGATTTTGTATCCTAAGTCCCTTCCACCCACAAAGTATTACAAAAAAAATTTTGACCGTGGACACATATATGCTAAGTATTTACGTGAAATGACACTTAAGTTTTCATCCCTTCAAAACCAATTGACAGCTATTGCAATTGCCGTGATTAAAGCTACACGGTAATCTTGTAAAAGCCACGCCCTGAGCGGCACAACGTTAACTCTGAGTCGGAGAAGTCCGACAGTATCATTATCATCAGCAAGGGGACAAGCTGAACAGGACAAAGATCTTATTCCCCAAAGTTGTTTATCGACGATAACGGAATCATACACGATGTGCAGCCTATAGTCCATATTTAGTGTATTTGGCATTTTGACTTGATCCAAGTGAAAAAACTAGCTGTAAGTACAATCCAGTTTATCATCAATAAATGATAAAATGCCTTGTAACTCAATGAACTATATTATTTTCAACGCGTTTTTGTGGTTACATGTATGTTTACATTGTCGGTGCGCACGCGCAATGTGTAACAAGTATGTGTAGAGCGTTTGCGGATTATATGTGTTGCATTAATATTTTCATTGCAAATATTATTAATTGGACGATGTTTGTAAGTTTTACTTTTATCCAATCAGCCTGTGCGGATTAGCGTGAACCAAAGTGTTTTAATTATACATAAATTTTTGTGTCTTTACATAATCAACAATAACTGTTATGACTGTTGGATATTAGTTGCTTTGACTGGATTACATAATTACTTGGAGGTGGAATAGCCGTTCACCGTTGCCTGGAATAGCTGTTTGTTGTTGGTTTGGAGTGGCTATTTTCTGTTTGTTTTCGGCAAAACCTGAAGTTAAGTCTTCACCCAATATGCCGAGAGTGTATCGCCAGTCAACGCAAGCCCGTCAGACGGAAGGAGCAGTTAAGCATAAGAGGAGCTAGTTCTCGCCCTCGGAAGTATTCTGGGGCCGAGCCAGATGCGCATAAAGTTCAGCAGTCGGGTACTCCAACAACGGCTGCTACCAGCGTTGGCGTGAGTGTATCTCTGCCAGCGACAAATTTTCAGCCTCCTGGTGGCTATGGACCCACGGTTGACATGACGCCAGTGCCTGGGCCGGTGTCAACAACAGTGACGACCGGTTCCTCCGCTGCCAGTCCGGGAGTTCCAACTGTTGGCACGCCGATAAACACACCGGTTGAAGGACCCGGTGGTGAGTATGACCAAGACTCGGGCGTGGGTGTGTTGGAAGGAATGAGACAGCCTCTGGCAATTGTTCAGTTGGGTTTTGGCTCCCCATTGATGTTGCATGTTCCACTTAAAAAAATAATAATGCATCTGCAGTTTTTGCAAAATCGGAACATGCCGCCACTGATGTGTCTCTTGTCGTGGAAGGGGGACAATTGGTGCTGGGTAAGCCAAAGAAAAGCAAAACAATTGAATCATATGATGTGTGTATGTGGCAATCTGCTTTTCGCACATTTACGTCCATTTTTTTTGTCACGGCATCCATCCCCAAGGGCGTCGATGGGTGGGGGACAGGGGGAACATGTCCCCCTCACTTTTTAGACTGGAGGGGACAGCATACTAGATGTCCCCCCCCCCACACACACACACACAAGTGTGTAAACACCTCCAATCGGGGACCTCCTATTGTCCCTCTTTTGTTTGGACTCTAACTTTTTGGCAACAGCTCCCATTGGTTTTGTACACAATTTCTAACTGGGGACCCTATTGTCCTCTTTTGTTATTGAATGTGAAAACAAACTCACACACACACACACACCCCACCTTACGGATCCGGTTTGTGGGGTACTGCTATTGTTGTTCTATTGTTCCCTTTTCTAAAGAATTCCCTTGTGGGGCCCTATTGTTCCTATTGAAATTGCCTTGTGGGGTCCATTGTTCCATTGTTAAAAGTACCCCGTAAGTTGGCATGTGTAAGGGCACACACCCACACACACACACAAGTGTGTAAACACCTGCAATCGGGGACCTCCTATTGTCCCTCTTTTGTTTGGACTTTAACTTTTTGGCAACAGCTCCCATTGGTTTTGTACACAATTTCCAACTGGGGACCTTAACCCAACCGGGGACCCTATTGTCCTCTTTTGTTATAGGTCCCCGGTTTGAATGTGAAAACAAACTCACACACACACACAACTCTACGGATCCGGTTTGTGGGGTACTGCTATTGTTGTTCTATTGTTCCCTTTTCTAAAGAATTCCCTTGTGGGGCCCTATTGTTCCTATTGAAATTGCCTTGTGGGGTCCGTTGTTCCATTGTTAAAAGTACCCCGTAAGTTGGCATGTGTAAGGGCACACACACACACACTTTTTGATTGACTGTTCATTAGAAATATGCAACAAAATATAAAAATATACACCTTTTCTTGATTTTATACAATTACAATTTTTGTTAAAATAAAATAATAGCGAACAAATGGCGAAATGTTTTTTTCATTTTTATTTTTTTTTTCTGATGGACCACGCGCAGAATGGTATTTTGGGCCTATTATGTAAGATGTATTTTTTCAAGACTTGCTCGCCCGTCCCCCCTACTTTTCAGTAGCGATCGACGCCCTTGTCCATCCCTCTGCGCCGAGCTTCTTAATGGTTCGTTTTAATACGATAAGTGCCTACCAATGGGTTGAAGTAGTTCATGTTCTTTGTTTGAGAAATTCAGTACCTTTTTAGAGTGTAAACTTTTTTCCGGGTCTTGATTTTTGACACAATATCTTGATGATTTCCTGTTTGTGGGTGCGTCTAAAGCAGAGTGCACATGTTTGCTAGTCACATTCGAAAGGGTTTATGCCGAGCTGGGTGTCACTTTTGCGAAGGAAAAACTGTGGGCCCGGTTCAAATCATCAAGTTTGGGGGGTAGAAATTGATTCAGTTCACGGCCAAGTTTGAGTTCCCCAAGCTAAAGTTACAGCAGTTGCCGCGCAAATACAGCAAGCGCTGAGTAGGCGTAAGATTTCACGTGTGTGTATGTAGTCCATTGTAGTGCATTCCTGCAGCGTCTTATCGCTCTGACTCACGGGCTTTCTCGCCCTCATCAAGTGGTACGCATTTCCAAAGGTGCCAGGCTAGACTTACTCGCATGGCTTTTGTTGCTGACCCATTTCAATGATGTGTCTGTTTTTATAAGCGCGTGGCAATCAAACGAAGTCAATGACTTGTTTACCGACACAACCGGCAGTATTAGCTATGGGGCATATTTCAATGGCAAATGGGTTCGGGGTCTGTGGCCTGAAATTTGTTTGAACAACCCTCCATCTATTGCCTTTTTGGAGTTTTGCCCACTTTTTTGCTCCTCTGTTGGCTTGCAAAACAGTAATGTTCCATTCAGCAATGGTGCATATCCAGCAGTGGTGCATATTATCAACAACAAGTCTTCTCATTGCCCTCAGATTATGTGCCTAGTGCGTCCATTCGTTGTGCATTGCTTAAAGTTTAATATTCTAATCAAGGCTGTTCACTTGCCTGGCAAATTGAACGTTATAGCAGATGCTTTATCACGCTTTCAGATGCGCAGGTTCCGAGAAGCGGCTCCTCAGGCAGATCCAGTAATGACACCACTTCCTGTTCTTCCTCAGCTTTGGTAGAAAGTGAGATTGACCGCTTGCTAAATGCAGCCATGGCGCACAATACACATAAGACATATGCGACAGGGTGTAAAGCCTTTTGCCAGTTTCGGCAGCGACAGTATCTAGGGTGGTCGCCAGCATCGGTTGCCGAGGTTCGCCATGTTATTGCATGGCTTTCATTACGTGGTTGTCTCCACCCACGATTGCCAATTATGTGTCAGGGGTTGGTTATTTTCATAATGTTCAAGGGAAAATGGATCCCACAAAAAAACAATCAGTCAGGACCACCTCGATACATTCGGTTGGTAAAATCGAGTGACAAGTCAGTTTGCCCAGTTCAGGCTTTACATGACCTTATGGCTATTCGCCCTTTTCTGGATGGTCCTTTGTTCTGCCATTTCGATGGGCGTCCTCTAACTCGGCACCAATTAACCAGTGTGTTGGAAAAGACTGTAAAGTTCGCAAGGTTTACAGGGTATTGCATTCACAGACATTCTTTCCGTATTGGGGCAGCATCCACGGCTTCAGAATTGGGCCGTTCAGAAGGCGAAATTCACAAATGGGCCGGTGGCGTTCTGCCGTGTGCGTAAGTTACATTCGTCCCGCTCCTGCGTGTGGACTTTCCGAGTGAATCTTTCATTTCATGACACAGTATTTTGGTTATTCACTTTAAAGGTTCTGTTTTGATCACTGGGGATTCTATTGTTCGTCGGGAAAAGTCCACTGGGGTTATCAGTGAGAGTTTTGTGGATAGGACGAGGCGGTGCTAGAAATTTCCCATTTCCGGGACTTGCTGTCCGACTTGTCAAGAAAGAGCCCTCCTCTGGCTCTGCTGATTGTGCATTTAACGAAAGTTATGGTAGCTGTAGATGGGCTTGTTTTACTACATGATTGTGTGTCCCTTATGGCGCAGACTGTACTGGTTTGGTCACATATTCTGTTCTCAACCAGCGATTGAGCACAAGCGGCGCACGGTTAATCGTTATGCTTTAGTCTCAATGCAAAGCGCTAAATGCGTACTGCCTACACCATCCGCAATGTTTGTGGTCAGAAACCTGACTATTCCAATATGACGGGGTACACTTGTCGCAAATAGGTAACCAGATGTTTGTTGAAAATATGCGCAACTGCATTGGGTTTTGCTTGCGCTTTTAAGGCGGGCGCATTTGTTATTTCCTGTTGTATGGGGCTATCTTCCCTCTGTCAGGGTGGCGCGCTTGGCGCGTGTGGCAAGTTTTAACGGTAAGGATAGCCACCAAACACATTTGTGGCGCTTTGGGGGTCATTAAGCCAGTAGTATAATGTTTATACATTAATTGTATTTTGTGACTTGTTTAGTTGCCATAGCGCTCCAGAGTTTCATGAGTTCGGTATCCGGAATAATTAAAATAATAAAAACAGTTTCCAACGGCTCTTGCATGAGTTCACACAAGCAAGAATGTTTATTCTTAGTTTCATTATGGAGTCTGTTTTTAATCGTGTGTAAAAACCAAATCATTGCCGAGGTAAAGTTAGCTGATTGACTGAGTGCACAGCATTACGGACTAGGTTTGTGTGGGTGTTTATCTAAACGCATACGCATTATCTACACCGTCAGCAACATCTTCAACTGAGTGACGTCAGGGACTATTTAACCAATTAATCGCCCTCAGCGGCCAAATGCTCAAAGTTTTACAAGTTCCCCGATAATGACACTCTTTTATGTGATTTTTAAAAAACTGGGAATCCAAATAACTCGTTAACCAGTAGTCTGATATAATGTCTGCATGGTGTATAACTGTTTCTGCTGTTTAAAATATAACTCTAATAAGATGCCTTTTCGCATGATGCACGCTGGTGTGGGGTTAAGCAGATTAAGTCTGCGAAATGACGTCATATTGTTGTTTTGATTCCTAGGCGCTTAAGAGCTTTTCGTGCAACTCGGCTTTTTGGCTCAGCGTAACAGATTCTGTTTTTCCTATGTTATGACAAAGATTTTTATTGAGTTCCACCTATTTCTATGTGATTATTTTGCAATCGTTTATCTTTCTACACTGCAAAAACTGGGGTGTTAAATTGATTCTCTTGGTATCTATATGTGACAACACCGACACGGTGTTAATTTCACCAACGCTATAGTAATGGGGATAAATAACACCATGTTGGTGTTGTCACATATAGATACCAGAAATAATGTTAATTTCGTTAAAAGTGAAACAGGAACTTGAAAAATGTTATCACGCAATCGTAAATTGCCTCTTACTTTTTCCTTTTGTTTTAACTAGGGTATTGATAAATATTAAGACTAAAAAGTGAAAGAGGAATAGCTGTATCCTTCATGGATGGAGAGATTAATCAAAATTCAAAAGCCACACGTCATTCCAAATATAGTTGAATTAATTTAACACTGGGTGGTTGACTTGGAAAATACCAATGACTGGGGAAAGCTTAACATAATTTCATCCATGGTGTCTTTATTATGCACTTTCGAAGATCTGACAATGATTGACAAGGTAAAACAATGTTGTGTTAATTCGACGAGTTTGTGCAACGGAAGCGTGCTCCACGGTGCATAGCGTGTTCGGGTTTTCTCGTAAACCTTGTGCGTTGACTCGTAGGGATAGCGAGGCCCAGATGCAAGAATTAGTGATAACTAGTTAGCTAGCTAGAGTTTATGAACATGTGGGAGAGGTTGGGATTCAACTAGGGTTACTCTATAAACCATGCATATTCTGTAGCAGAGTCACATTGTTTTAACGCTAGGAATTGTGTGCACGTACCTTTCCCCCTCCTTTTAACGAAAGTGTATTTAGGACATGATTTTAAAAAACAAAATATTCCGCCGGGCGGAATAGTTATTCGCCTGGGCTGATTACTATTTTGCCTGGGCGGATTACTAATTTTCCCGTAAGATCACCCAGACAGCAGCCTGCAGCAAGAGAGCAAAGTAGTCCGCCAAGGCCAAATAGTACCAACCGGGTGAAATAGTTACTTTTTTTGCTATGTCCTTAATACACTTCCATACATTTTACTTTTACACTATAGTACGTAACTTTTAATGAGATTTATATTTCCACTACAAACGAACATCTCTGTTATTATAATCAAGGTTGAGTTGTTAAAACTGCTGACAAGTTTTTTCTTTTCTTTTTGTTTTCTTTTGTGTAAACATTTTAACGGTTACCGTGGTTCGTCGTAACTCTCCGGTCTGTGACTTATGGGGGATGGAGGATTCAGATTATCGCAACTACCTTTGCATCCGTAATCGTACAACCAGGTACTAGTACGTTTATCACAATTTGATTTATCATGAGTGCTGGACATTTTACAGCTTGTTTTACCATCTTTTGGGTTTGCTTCTTTGTGATGTTGTTTTTTGACGATCTTTGAATGCCGATGGGACGTTCTCGTGGCTTCGAACCGTCGCCTAACCCATAGCTGTATGTGGCTCTCTTTTACTTGACTAAAATGAGACCAATGTTAAAAGAGAACCATAACTACCCTTCAAGTTGGGGGGTACCCTTCGTCTGTCGGACAAAGGTTGATTGTGCTCATTTTCGGCACCTTATGGAGACCAAGAACAAAACAAAAAAGGGAAAACAAAAGGTCTCCATATGGAAATTCTAAAGACCGGGGTGCTCCAGAAGGAATTTTGTTTACAAAGTCAAGGAAACTGTTAAGTGCAGGGACAAGGGAAAGAACAAAAGAATGCTCCACAAGGATGCATTTTTCAGAAGTGTGGACTGACATGTGTACACAAGTTGTTTAAAAATGACTTTCTGCTGAATTGAAGTTATGTTTAAATGTATTCATACAGAGCACCATTCTTGCATCAGTGGGCAACAATATTATGTAAACTTGACACTTGCATCGGCTGGTAAGCGTATCCGCTGACCTTTGAACACTTTTGTTCTTTTGAACATTCCTCCTTATTTATGCGACATTTTGATGATTTGTTTTTCCCTTTGCAAAGAGAACATCTAACAATTATTGTCAATCAATAAATTACGTAAACGGTTAACCAGGTGATTTAAATATTGAAATTTGGCAAGCAAAAGCGCTTAAAGTTTTCATGCTTTGTATTATATGTTTCAAAATACCATTTTTTGTTACTGGCTTGTATGTTTTCAACATATGAAAATCAAAACCGTTGGCTGAAGTCTACAGGGCTGTATTCCCAGGATTTTAGAAACACTTCACCTCTCTCAGATTGACTCTGGTGTGTTTCCATTGGAGCGACCGTTTAAACGTGACACTTACACAACTGTTTATCCACTCCGTTAAACACGGCACACGTACATAGTCTAGAAGTTTGTTGACCCCGTAAATCTATGACTTCGTTTTGTTCTCCCATTGTTTGGACTGAGCGTTTTCCGCACTGGTTTCATGAACAAACATTGAATTTAGCTAGATACATATACATATGCCTAAGCCTCTCGTGTTGAAATACACAAATTATGTGAAAGAAAAAGCAATCGACATATTTAACTTCAGCCTATTCTCAGTATAAGGCTTTTTAAAAAATTAAAAAAACACTGACCGAAATTAAACGCAAATTTACTAAAAATGTTTTCTGAATACATCACCCTGTGAAACCTTCTATACGGTTAGAATTTCAAATGGAGTTGTTTAACTTGAATAATAGGATTGCAATCTTTCTTGACACTTTTCTCACAAAGTCATCACTACAAACAAATGTTGTTACAATCGTTCACTTGAAGTTAAGACTATAACTTCATCCTGGCATCTGTTCTGCACCGAACATTAAGATATTCAAGCAGGTCTTACAAACACTAAACATGGAAAATATAACTTTCAAAGTTTAACTGATGCACAACCGTGGTCCCTAACCACGTACACCGATAACCAGATGGCTGAAAGTACACGTACAATACAAATACAGATACTGAAATATTTGGTGCTGGAATCAAGGTAAAAAATAATCACTGACATTAAAACAGTGTGTTTTCTGGCACGGGGTAATTATCAATAAATTGTGTTTTTGATATTCTTACCTTGAAACAATCCATAAATTATGACGACTAGCTTGAAGCTCAGGTGAACCTGGTCTGCCATGGTTGCCAGCCAGTGGGAAAAATGACTCCGCTTGTCTCTCATAAGGTTTAAGTATTGTTAACTATTCAAAGTGAAACAGGAACTTTGTTGGAACGCTATTGTGTTTAATCCAAATTGCTTCCGTTCAATACTCGATAAATCCAGATTGTGAAGTGAAAGAACAGCAATCGTGTCAGCTTTTAAAAATACAAAGTTAAATGTTTTTGTAGTGAAAACTTATTTTCTTTTCTATGTGTCATTGCCAATAAAAAGTTTAAAGAGAAGTATTTAACTTTTAAAGAGTACATTGATTTAAATTCTGTAGTTGTTTGTATAAGTGTTTGTTGGGGTGTTTGTTTGCTTGTTTGTTTGTTTGTCTGTCTGTCTGTCCGTCGGGCTATCTGTCTTTACCTCTGACTGTCTGTCTGTTTGTCTATTCACTTGTTTGTTTGTTTGTTGGGGTGTTTGTTTGTTTGTTGGGGTGTTGGGGTGTTTGTTTGTTTGCTTGTTGGGGTGTTGGGGGTGACGGGGTGTTTGTTGGGGTGTTTGTTTGTTTGTTTGTTTGTTTGTTGGGGGGTTGTTTGTTTGTTTGTTGGGGTGTTGGGGTGTTTGTTTGTTTGTTTGTTTGTTTGTTTGTTTGCTTGCTTGCTTGCTTGCTTGCTCGCTTGCTCGCTTGCTTTCTTGCTTGATTGCTTGCTTGCTTGCCTGCTTGCTTGCTTGCCTGCTTGCTTGCTTGCTTGCTTGCTAGCTTGCTTGCTTGCCTGCTTGCTTGCTTGCTTGATTGCTTGCCTGCTTTGCTTACTTGCTTGCTTGCATAAATGAATGCTTCAATACATCAAAGCCCCACCTCCCTCACGAAAGTTTTAACGTCAGAACTTACCCCTTCACTCAGCCCACAAAACGGTCTTGTGAGCGCTGTCAGGCACCTTCGTATGTGATGAAGCGTATGTCAGAACTGTGTATTGTTATTAATATAATAACTCCGCACCGAGGACAACGTTGAAATATGCTTATCAAAAGCATACTAAAAAACCAGGGAACTTTAAGACTTAACTTTACTGTCACAACTTTAAGCTTACAAGACCGTGCAGTTTTCAAAGAATCAATCGCACATGCCCAGTAAACGTTGTTTGTACACATTCATTGTTCTTTGAATAGCTGTTGTTTTTTTATTAACTTGGAAATTGTTAAACCATAATTAAAGCAACATTAATCACCTGAAATCTTTGGTTCTCAAAACTCAAACTCAATGTTCGTGTTTTTCAAGTTTTTCTACAAGGAAACTCGGGGAATTTTTTTTTGCGGGAAACTGTTTTATTATTTCGTTTAAACATTTAGACACCCGGATAATTCTTTAAGAGGAAGTTGTATGTTTCTGTGCTCATTTTGAATTGATTGGAAGGATGGACGATTGATCAGCTCTCATTTTCTGAAGTTTGAACAAATACAGTTGTATGCGAAGTGTTTTAAATTAATTTTGGTGTAACTTTGCATCGAGGACCATTAAAAAACAGCATTCTTTATTGTATTATTTTTTTTTTTCTCCACGGCGGTTTAATAAAAGTGTTTCTTGAGTCCTGATAGGCATTGCCATTTCTGGAAACGAACACAAGTCCTCTAAAACTAGTTTTGTCTCTTCCTGGAGGAACACCGTCCGCCCAATGTTATGAAAGGCCAGTAAAGCTTCCGATGTTGATACTGGGGATCGCATACCAGTATCAGTACAACTGATTTCTCACGGAAACCGGAAAAGTCAAAGTCAATGGATTTCACAGAGTGCAGGGGTCGATACATAATAAAAATATAATATTCGTTCAGATTAAGATTGTTAATAAGCCTTTCAAACAATGGCAAGAAGAGTGAACTAAATTCCCCTGGAGACATTACTATGCGTTCCATGGTTCCATGGTTCCTATCTTTAGTACAGAATTGAAAATGATCAAAGTGATTGAGAAGAAAAAAATTCTCACAGTTTACACTTTCTGTAATTTGTAACTTACTTTGAAACTCAGGGGTCAGAATTTACTCAGATTCTGGTGTCCCCGGAGTACTGACCTAATTTAGCATTACCCGGAATCTGTGTCAAAATCACCCAGAAACTGGTCAAACAAACTGATGCAGAGTCCCAGTTAAAAATCAAACATTTTAACTAGTTCCGTGGTCAACCTGATCCAGAAGCGGGTCAGCCTCCTGGATTATCGAATCTTTAGGAATTGTGAGCCGGGAATTCATGGAGTATAAAGAACATCTCCGTTTATAGCGCCGCAACGTAATTCTGCATGCAAATAACCGTCCTTCTATTATTTGTTTTTGATTTACTTGAAAAACTTGAAATGAAAAGTCGAAATAACCACTTCGTTAAATTTCCAGAGATTGGCTGTGTGACAACTGGCAATATCAGACATTAAATTGCTTTTCCGATAATTCAAAATACATCAGTTAACACAGAAAGCGAAACTAGGACCAACCTCAAAAGATTGTTGGCAATAATTAACAAACTCAAGCAAGTTTTATGAGAGACAGTTTCCCATATAATTTATATTAAAGTTTATATTGCTCCGGAAACAATCCTTTTCAAAGTCATTAATATTTATATATTCATTTATGCAAAGCTTGATTACATCATCAACCGGTTAAAAAATAATATTAGGTTTGCGGTTTAAATTGCGTGACGAGGTTGCATGACGAGGTATCAATCTATAACATTCGGTTTGCGGTAACACCACACTTAAGTGCTTTGACTTCGGACTTTGGGAGACTATACTTCGTTCTGAAAAGCACTGTCCTGCTTATTAATTAAAACTTGGGCGGAATTAGGAAATCGGCCGGGACTCTATACTACCAGGGGACTTGGTTTAACTTCTCGTTGCTAACTTCACTACCGCGGAGTGAGTTTTTAATTAAGAAACCAATTAAGAACTAAGTAGTCTCCCGATTTCCAAAAACTACTCCGCGGTAGTAGAATAAACAGCGAGACGACTTCTCAAAGAACAAAGGTAGATACACATGTTGTTATACCACAAACTGAATATACACGATACTTCACCATGCAATATACCTCAAAACCCGAACCAATTGGTTAAGTATACTTGTCTTAACAATTTAAATGCAGTATGTTTTTTAAATTTGCATTGAGCTAATGCATTGCGATGTTGAACAACAAACACACGCAACAGTTTCTTGAGTGTTATGAGACGATCGAAATGTTAATTTATCTGCATAATTATAGGTTTCCACCTATACATTTCCTAATTGTCATGGTCATTTGCGTTATAATGATTTTAAATAACCCATAGGCCATAGGCCTAAGCTTTTTTGCACAGCATAAAAAATCCCCCCCAATATATATATAAATAGTTTGGGTTTGAACAAAGAAAAATTGACTGGAGCGGGACTTGAACCAACGACATCCGGATTAACCTACCGGCGCTCTACCAACTGAGCTATCCAGCCCTATGTTGGCGGTCTCCCTATTAGTCAATATCTTTGTTCGGGGTGCCCGTCAGAAGCCATACAACCGTTAACTGCCGTGTAGTCAGGGATCACACCCACATTTATGATTCAACCTTCAAGTCCCGCTCTAGTCAATTTTTCTTTGTTCAAACCCAAACTATTTAAATAAAATTTCCCAGTCAGTTTCCCTTGTGGTTTATTACTTGATATTATATATATATATAACAATTTAAATAAATAACAAGGACACCACAGACTTCATCCATAAGCTAGAGGATGTCAAACATCAAATACCTGACTCTGCTTTTTTGGTTACTTTAGATGTTTCATCACTGTATACTAACATACCCCATAATGAAGGCATAAGTGCATGTGTCTCTGCCCTCAGGGGTAACAAACAATCCCGCCCCTCAGTGATACATGTTAAGGAACTCATCAGCCATATTCTCACTAAGAACAACTTTTCATTCACTGACAGGCATTTTCTACAGATACAGGGTACCGCCATGGGTACAAAAATGGCGCCCTCATATGCCAACATTTTCATGTCTGACTTAGAGGAAAAACTTCTGTCCTCTGCCCCCAGCCGCCCACTAGTTTGGTGGAGATTTATTGATGATATTTTCTCTATCTGGTGTGGTAGTCAAGACAGCTTGGTTGAGTTTATCGACCATATAAACTCATTCCACCCAACCATAAAGTTCACTACTGAATACTCTCTAACAAGTGTTAACTTTCTAGATGTAACTATCAGTAAATCCCCTAGCGGCATTGCTACGGATGTATACAGCAAACCCACTGACACCCACCAGTACCTTCTCTCCAACAGTTGCCACCCCAGTCACTGTAAGAAGGCAATAGCTTACAGTCAGGCCTTGCGCATAAGACGTATCTGCTCCACAGATACCCTATACAAAAGGCGCTCATCGGACCTCAGGAAACACCTTGTTTCTAGAGGTCACAGCGAACGCAGGGTTCAACTTGCCATCAACAAGGCCCTCAGTATACCACGCCATACTCTTTTGGCCAACAAGGGGTCCAGAAAAGTCCCGACCAATAGAGTTGCCCTGGTCACCACCTACCACCCTAAACTACCCAAACTCTCCTCAATCCTCAATGGTAGAATGGATATTCTCCATTCATCTAAGAGGATGCGCTCAGCAATCCCTGATAACCCCATGGTTGCTTTCCGCCGACCTAAAAACCTGGGAGACATTCTAGTCAGGGCCAAACTCCCCCCAGGTACAAGCCAAACACCACCACTAACAGAGATACAGGGTTGTCACAAGTGTACCCGCTCTAAATGTAGAACCTGTCTCTACATCAAACCTGCACTTAAAGTGAAGAGTCATAGCACTGGCTCTTCTTACAATATCAAGACCGACTCCCTATGTAGCACACCCAATGTGGTCTATGTTATATCTTGTAAAAGATGTGGACTACAGTATGTGGGAGAGACTAAGACCAAACTCAGTCTTCGCTTTGCAAACCATGTCTCTTCCATAAAGACCAAGAAACTGTACCCCGTCTCCATCCACTTCAACAGCCGTAATCACAGCGTCAAAGATGTTGAACTCATCGTGATTGAGGCTTGCAATGGTGACGACACACACCGCAAACTCAGAGAATCACACTGGATTCACCAACTCAAGACAGTCCAACCCTTTGGACTCAACGTAAACACTGGTGTTAAATAAATTCCCATCACACTCCTCCCACCTTTGCTTGTTTTTTCTTTGATATAAAATAAATACAATAACTGTAAACAACAAGTTCTCTCCACTAGTCTATTTTCACGCTTTTTCTCTCGCTTACTTCATTGATACAAAATAGATACAGTTATTGTCATTTACATGTTCCCTACATTTCTTTTTTCTCTCTCTATAAAAGGTTTGAAAAAATCAACCTGTCAATAACCCATTCCCTCTGCAGAGGAATTAATAACCTGCTCTCTCTGCAGGTTCCTCTTGCTTAGTTTTAACTTCTTACACTGATTCTTTTATTCTATAATTACTTTGATCTTGCCTCCTATTGTTAGTTGCATTTTCTTATGTGGCTTGCCCTCTAATCCCACCCTTTCATACTTCCCGCATTGTAATACCTACAATGCAGTACCACCTTTATGGTCCAGTGATCCAGCCTTTCACACCGACCATCCTTTGTTCTCACCTCTTCACTCTTATTGGTTCTTAGCCAGTAAATTTACAACTCTGATTGGCCATATTTTCCCTCTTTTTTCTGGATACTCTCCCTTAATCCTTTGCTCCTCTTTTTGCTATAAATGGATATGTTTGTGTTTGTTTGTGTATGCCTCTGACGAAGGTCCGGATTGGATCGAAAGCTAAGGCCATCTCCCCTACTAATTTTATATAATATATATAAATAGTTCGGGTTTGAACAAAGAAACATTGACTGGAGCGGGACTTGAACCAACGACCTCCGGAAACGTACCGGAGGTCGTTTGTTCAAGTCCCGCTCCAGTCAATGTTTCTTTGTTCAAACCCGAACTATTTAAATAAAATTTCCCAGTCAGTTTCCCTTGTGGTTCATGACTAGATATATATATATATATACGGATGTATACAGCAAACCCACTGACACCCACCAGTACCTTCTCTCCAACAGTTGCCACCCTAGTCACTGTAAGAAGGCAATTGCTTACAGTCAGGCCTTGCGCATAAGACGTATCTGCTCCACAGATACCCTATACAAAAGGCGTTCATCGGACCTCAGGAAACACCTTGTTTCTAGAGGTCACAGCGAACGCAGGGTTCAACTTGCCATCAACAAGGCCCTCAGTATACCACGCCATACTCTTTTGGCCAACAAGGGGTCCAGAAAAGTCCCGACCAATAGAGTTGCCCTGGTCACCACCTACCACCCTAAACTACCCAAACTCTCCTCAATCCTCAATGGTAGAATGGATATTCTCCATTCATATAACAGGATGCGCTCAGCAATCCCTGATAACCCCATGGTTGCTTTCCGCCGCCCTAAGAACCTGGGAGACATTCTAGTCAGGGCCAAACTCCCCCAGGTACAGGCCAAACACCACCACTAACAGAGATACAGGGTTGTCACATGTGTACCCGCTCTAAATGTAGAACCTGTCTCTACATCAAACCTGCACTTAAAGTGAAGAGTCATAGCACTGGCTCTTCTTACAATATCAAGACCGACTCCCTATGTAGCACACCCAATGTGGTCTATGTTATATCTTGTAAAAGATGTGGACTACAGTATGTGGGAGAGACTAAGACCAAACTCAGTCTTCGCTTTGCGAACCATGTCTCTTCCATAAAGACCAAGAAACTGTACCCCGTCTCCATCCACTTCAACAGCCTTAATCACAGCGTCAAAGATGTTGAACTCATCGTGATTGAGGCTTGCAATGGTGACGACACACACCGCAAACTCAGAGAATCACACTGGATTCACCAACTCAAGACAGTCCAACCCTTTGGACTCAACGTAAACACTGGTGTTAAATAAATTCCCATCACACTCCTCCCACCTTTGCTTGTTTTTTCTTTGATATAAAATAAATACAATAACTGTAAATAACAAGTTCTCTCCACTAGTCTATTTTTTACGCTTTTTCTCTCGCTTACTTCATTGATACAAAATAGATACAGTTATTGTCATTTACATGTTCCCTACACTTTTCTCTCTCTCAAAAAGTTTTTAAAAATCAACCTGTCAATAACCTAATCCCTCAGCAGAGGAATTAATAACCTGCTCTCTCTGCAGGTTCCTCTTGCTTAGTTTTAACTTCTTACACTGATTCTTTTATTCTATAAATACTTTGATCTTGCCTCCTATTGTTAGTTGCATTTTCTTATGTGGCTTGCCCTCTAATCCTACCCTTTCATGCTTCCCGCATTGTAATACCTTCAATGCAGTACCACCTTTATGGTCCAGTGATCCAGCCTTTCACACTGACCATCCTATGTCCTCGCCTCTCCACTCTGATTAATCCTTAGCCAGTAAATTTACTATTCTGATTGGCTATATTTTCATGCTTTTTTCTGGATACTCTCCCTTAATCCTTTGCTCCTCTTTTTGCTATAAATGGATATGTTTGTGTTTGTTCTTGTTTATGCCTCTGACGAAGGTCCGGTCTGGATCGAAAGCTAAGGCCATCTCCCCTACTAATTTTATATATATATAATGGCTCTTCTTACAATATCACGACCGACTCCCTATGTAGTACACCCAATGTGGTCTATGTTATATCTTGTAAAAGATGTGGACTACAGTATGTGGGAGAGACTAATACAAAACTCAGTCTTCGCTTTGCCAACCATTTCTCTTCCATAAAGACCAAGAAACTGTACCCCGTCTCCATCCACTTCAACAGCCTTAATCACAGCGTCAAAGATGTTGAACTCATCGTGATTGAGGCTTGCAATGGTGACGACACACACCGCAAACTCAGAGAATCACACTGGATTCACCAACTCAAGACAGTCCAACCCTTTGGACTCAACGTAAACACTGGTGTTAAATAAATTCCCATCACACTCCTCCCACCTTTGCTTGTTTTTTCTTTGATATAAAATAAATACAATAACTGTAAATAACAAGTTCTCTCCACTAGTCTATTTTTTACGCTTTTTCTCTCGCTTACTTCATTGATACAAAATAGATACAGTTATTGTCATTTACATGTTCCCTACACTTTTCTCTCTCTCAAAAAGTTTTTAAAAATCAACCTGTCAATAACCTAATCCCTCAGCAGAGGAATTAATAACCTGCTCTCTCTGCAGATTCCTCTTGCTTAGTTTTAACTTCTTACACTGATTCTTTTATTCTATAAATACTTTGATCTTGCCTCCTATTGTTAGTTGCATTTTCTTATGTGGCTTGCCCTCTAATCCTACCCTCTCATGCTTCCCGCATTGTAATACCTTCAATGCAGTACCACCTTTATGGTCCAGTGATCCAGCCTTTCACACTGACCATCCTATGTCCTCGCCTCTCCACTCTGATTAGTCCTTAGCCAGTAAATTTACTTTTCTGATTGGCTATATTTTCCCGCTTTTTTCTGGATACTCTCCCTTAATCCTTTGCTCCTCTTTTTGCTATAAATGGATATGTTTGTGTTTGTTCTTGTTTATGCCTCTGACGAAGGTCCGGTCTGGATCGAAAGCTAAGGCCATCTCCCCTACTAATTTTATATATATATAATGGCTCTTCTTACAATATCACGACCGACTCCCTATGTTGTACACCCAATGTGGTCTATGTTATATCTTGTAAAAGATGTGGACTACAGTATGTGGGAGAGACTAAGACCAAACTTTTTCTTCGCTTTGCGAACCATTTCTCTTCCATAAAGACCAATAAACTGTACCCCGTCTCCATCCACTTCAACAGCCTTAATCACAGCGTCAAAGATGTTGAACTCATCGTGATTGAGGCTTGCAATGGTGACGACACACACCGCAAACTCAGAGAATCACACTGGATTCACCAACTCAAGACAGTCCAACCCTTTGGACTCAACGTAAACACTGGTGTTAAATAAATTCCCATCACACTCCTCCCACCTTTGCTTGTTTTTTCTTCGATATAAAATAAATACAATAACTGTAAATAACAAGTTCTCTCCACTAGTCTATTTTTTACGCTTTTTCTCTCGCTTACTTCATTGATACAAAATAGATACAGTTATTGTCATTTACATGTTCCCTACACTTTTCTCTTTCTCAAAAAGTTTTTAAAAATCAACCTGTCTATAACCTATTCCCTCTGCAGAGGAATTAATAACCTGCTCTCTCTGCAGGTTCTTCTTGCTTGGTTTTAACCTCTTACACTGATTCTTTTATTCTATAAATACTTTGATCTTGCCTCCTATTGTTAGTTGCATTTTCTTATGTGGCTTGCCCTCTAATCCTACCCTTTCATGCTTCCCGCATTGTAATACCTTCAATGCAGTACCACCTTTATGTTCCAGTGATCCAGCCTTTCACACTGACCATCCTATGTCCTCACTTCTTCCCTCTTATTGGTTCTTAGCCAGTTAATTTACAACTCTGATTGGCTACATTTTCCCGCTTTTTTTCTGGATACTCTCCCTTAATCCTTTGCTCCTCTTTTTGCTATAAATGGATATGTTTGTGTTTGTTCTTGTTTATGCCTCTGACGAAGGTCCGGATAGGATCGAAAGCTAAGGCCATCTCCCCTACTAATTTTTTATATATATAAATAAATAAATAAATAAATAAATAAATAAAAATTTTAAAATGATACCGACTTGCCTGTATGTGTTTCACTGCTCTGAGCCGTATGCGTAAATCTGACACCCAGCTTAGTAAACATGAGCCCTGCCAGGAAGTCGTAAAACAGCACGCAGAAGTTCTAAAAGTTTAATATTTTACACAATGCTTTTTCTTCAAAGACTAATTTGAATGAACATTGGTTTGTTAGGAACTGTGTGTATGATGTTTATTTTATGCTCTTGTTTATAATGTTTACGATAACCTGCAAGATTGCATTTCTCCGGGTACTTCTAGGTACCCGTATGCCTGTATGCTGGCAACACTGCCATCTTCAGCCATGTTACGAACAAATGCATACGCATTGCAATCAATGCTTGACAATATTATTTCTTGGAGTAACAAGTACGGTATGATACTTAATCCATATAAATGTGCTATGTTACTTATTTATCATGATTATAATATCTAAGATGACCATGTGTCCATAACTAGAGATCACAAGTATCATAGAATCACAATTCAATCAGATCTCAAATGGCATATCAATACAATGTTGGTCTAAAGCTACACAAACACCGAGTTTCATTATGAGAACTTGTGGTCGTGCTAAGCTTCCGTACCAGTTTTCTCTAGCACTCCGTAGACCGATAATTGAATATGCCAGTCCCGTATGGATTCACCCAACAAAGTGCAAGTGATTTAAGAGTGATTTTACCAGATTCATTTTTAAAACAAAACTCAATTAACCATGATCAGTCTGACTACCTGAATTACTCCCAAAGGTTGACTTTACTAAATCTCACATCGCTTGAATCAACGAGAGGGTTGTTGAGCTTACGTTTCTGTTATCAACTATTGTATAATCACACCGGCAATGACAGCTCTTTGTTCCAAATCAATCAACGTCGAGATTTTACTAGATTCACAATTCCGTTTTCTAGATGAAATAATGTAAAATTATTATCTTTTCATAGTGTGCCTGCCTTGTGAAACTCATTGCCCATCGATATCCGTTTTTGACATCTTTATTTTCAAGCAGCTGTCAAAAACTTCTCCTTGATTCAACCTCTGCAACTTAAAGTTCTTCTTATTGTTTTTATATTTGTAATTGTTATCCTTTTTCCTTGTGTATATTACGTTTCTATACCTTTTAGAAATATTTTCTTCGGCAGACTGAACATTTAGGCTATAGGAAATTTACATTTTCCTCCTCAGTATAGCATTCTCCATATCTATTTTGTATCTCTTTTTTGTGTAAATGTTTATTGAACTTGTGGAGAGAAATAAAATAATAAAATTATATTGTCTGTGTATCAATAATGAAATCGGTTATCATTTTCAAGTTTGAGTAACACTAACGGAGGAAGTTTATCGCGCATGAAGTCCCCCCTGGTGATCGAACCAGAATACGCTTAAGCCATTTAAACCTCGCTTCCCTTTACCAATGGCGTAACCTGACATTTTCATTGGGGGGGGGGCAATCGGGGCAAAGACACTGTGCGGGTATCGCGCGTATCTAACGAAAAAACAAATCAAGGAAGAGCGTATGTATTTCTAAAACCAAATCTTTGTTTTAAAGTATATCTAATTTACAAAGTGATTTTTTACTTTGTATGGTTAATACACAAAACAAATGTGTTAATTTTTATTGAAACAAAGCTTAAACTAACAGACAATGATACTTATTTGATCTTAACCTTTTAAAGACCCCTTTTGTAAACCCACGCCTGAATAATGTGCAACCACTAAATTCACGGGTGACAAGTAGAGAAAGCGACGCCTCAACGACCGTAGACTGCAATGAACAAGCTTAGGCTTAGCTACAGCGTCTGGCAAATATCATCGCGCGACCAAAACAAGTGTAAGTTTGGTGATTGGAGGTGGGCACAAATTATAGAATTTTTTTTTGTTTTTTACTTTATTTTTTTGGCAAGTATTCGGAAGCTGAGGTCAAGTTTAATTCTTGGGTTTTCTTTGATTTGTTGTTGATTAATTTTTACATTATCAACAGCATATATAATTTCCATGTTCATAAACTGAACTGAATTGACTAAACAAAATCTCACCCACGTTAATTACTACATATGGTTTGGACCACAATGATCCCGGAAGCTCGAATACGCGCGAGACTTGCTCAATGTATTTAGGTAGTTATTGGCATATGTACATATCGAACCATTCATTCGTTAATTTTGTTTAAATCTCCCTTGTGAAAGAAAAGAGGGGGGCAAGGAGTGGGGGCTCAAGCCCCCCCCCCTCTCCCTCTCTTTCATACGCTACTATTATCAAAGCTTGCACCACAGTAGACGTCCATTATCGATACAAAGTGACCTTACCTTACACCAAAGAGCTACACATTTACTCCTGAGAAATAAGACATTTACTCTAGAGTTATAATACAGGTGCTGGATCTTGGATCCAAATTCGGTTTCATTTATTTTGACACGGAATTTCAATTTTGGACACGAACTCTCTCGGCATCAACGCAAATACCATGGAACATAGCTACATTTACTTGCGTTACGTCTCGCGAAAATAAATGACATTTATTTCTTCCAGTTTACATAGAGTGGGTAGGAGTCTTGATAACGAGTCCTCTTGTTGCTCGATGAAATCTGAGGCTGTTCAAAAAATGCACAAAAAGTTACAATTATTTCGGTTGCAGGGAAGAAGTATTCAGATAAACAAGCAGCCCTAACTTAGTATAAACCTCATATCGTTTCCAATACGCCTGTGGATTGTTTCCACCTGAAATAATATCACAAGTCGACACACGTGAAATGAACAAGTTTAACTTTGGTTACGAGTTAACTTGAGTAGGAGTTGACTTTGCTGAGACTTAACCTGGGTACGAGTTGACAGGGTACGAGTTAAGTTGGGTATGGGTTTACCCGAATTCGATGAAATAGTAGTTCAGAGCATCACAAATCATCGTTGCGAATCAATTGATATGTTTAGCAATGCAATTAAGCCTCCTTTTGATGATGTCCTTTTGAAGAATATTGAGTTTGGTAAAAGAAATAACACAATTATCCGTAATCACATTTTACGTTGCAGTATCATGAAAAGCATTTCTGCTTTCCAAATTGTAAAATTGTCAACATTTGTTTACACTGTTTTAAATGCATGGCAGTATAGCTTATACCTGTAACCTAAAGTTGTCATATATTTTGGACTCTGATTTCACTTGGCTCTTCCTCGGCTGGAAATGAGTCGGCTGATAGTCTTTAGACAACACTTTTCTCGCGGGCTGACTGGACACTAACAGAGTTTCAAAGATGAACTGATACTGATCCTAAACAATAAGGCACAAGAGAAATGGAACATATACAATAAATACATATAACCGTATGCTCTATTCTGACCACGAAATAGTAAGTAACTCGCTAGTTGTTTAGTTTCCATCATAAATCTCGTTTTCAAACAAGAACAAAGGAAAATTCACCTTCAAAGTCTCGTTTATATTCGTTTAATCATGTTATTTGCAAAAAGAGAGTATAATATTAACAAAATACAGAGCCCCTGACGGTACAAATTAAATATAAACAAGTAAAACAGGGGTACATTTTTTCTTCGTTCCCTTGACATCATTTTCGTCAGCACAGAATATATATTTCGAGGTATTAAAGTAAATTGTTGCATCTAAAGGACGAAATATTAATTTGATGTATAATGAAATACTATTTTGTTGTTGTTGTTGTTGTTTTGTTTTTGTTTTTGTTTTTTAACGAGCCAGTTCACTCTTGTCCCAAGAAACCATTCTGTCCTGATAGTTTTGTTTTTAGTCCCATCCTGTTCATTGAAGCACCAGTTTCCGTCAACTCCATTCATTTGGGTATAAAAATTCGAGGGACGGAAATGATGTCGTGGGAACCTTTGTGAAAATTTACACTTCGTTCCTTCGAAATAATATTTGGATACCTCTAGTTAAATCTTAGTGCGGCCTGCCCCGCCCACAAGGTCATTGTCTTACCATGGTTTGCACCAACTGGTACCGCTTGTCGATCATATTGCCTGTACATTTCAGCACATCGACCCGTCCTTCAGCTTCAGATTGTTCCAGCAAGATGTCCAATGCAATGAAAGTTCCTGTACGGCCTGTCCCGGTGCTTCAATTTGGGTTTGACACAAAATATGAAATGTACAAGTAACAAGTGAAATTAATCAAGTTTCTCACAATTTACAACAGCAGTTGATTTAAAAACGTAACTTAGTTTGTATGTTCCACTGTACAGTAGTTGACTTACTCGTGCTGTTGGGAAGTTACACGTTTGGTAATCAGTCTTGAAATTAATAGCTATAAAAACTTACTTGGTTAGAAGTTCAGCAGCGTTCCATAGTATAAACCATTTTAACAATCATTTCACTTCAAAGTAATGTGGTTAAGGAAAAAATATACTAGTTTTTATCCCCAAAGTTTAAATCCGAGAAACGTCAATTTCAGACACGTTTCTCAGATTGTGCATTCCAACTATGGATTATTAACCGCTCCGGGTTTTTGGCGATAACTCAAAAACGCTACCACCTCTTGAAATGAAATTTTCACAGGTTAGTTTTGTCAACAATTGTATAGAATGGAAAATTCAAATGGTTCCAAAAACGAAAGATATACGTTCCCATTATAAAGGCCCACAAGTCAGCAAAAATTATCTGTGTAAAAAGCCCACATAACAGATATGTAACATTTATAACAAAGCAAGTCGTTAACTGGTTGTACATTTCGATGTGCAGTTATGGTCCGACTCATACAAGTAAAACATCACTCCTTAGTATGTGTTTACTACGTTCTTATGTGTCTAGATACCTGCAGTGCACGACAGTTGGACCATGTTGGGTTGTTTTTGATTCTTTGACTCGTCCGATAAACTGAAGCAGGGATGAGGATTCAGGTGGCTTCATATCAGGCCACGTGATGTAATGGTACTGCTGGACCTGGAACGATTCTCCCTCAAGAACAACGATCTAAACCACAATGGAGCAACATAATGTTTGAACACAATGGCTGTTAGAACAATTTACTAAAGTTGCCATTGAAAGTAACACAAGGAGAGTAACTCAATCTTCACATCCGTGTTACCGTTTCCTTAAAAACATTGTCAAAATGGGTTTTGTTTTGCTGATTTATAACCTTAATTACTAATGGTAGGTCCTAAGCATTTATGCAACATGCTATGTTTTGGTACCCCAGTGTAATTTTTTTAATGAACATATGTTTCAAATTGTGCCCTATTTGAACAATAAACAAGGCAAAGTTTACCTTGGACACTTTGAATGTCCTCAAAATGAACGTCGGATGTGCGTCTTCTTTCACATTAGTCACAAGAAATTCCCCGTACCTTGACGATTGATCTGGCCAATACTTCTCACATTTATCCTGTGGGATGACAGCACAAAATAAGAATTATATAAAAGTGCAAATATCTCTCTAGGACATAAGTAAGAGTGCAAAACGGCCCAGTCTCAGAACTCATCCCCGAGTTCCTGTTGGACCGAAAACAACAAACAGGGTAAGATCAAATTTACTAAACGGAGTTCCAGAAGAGGGGTACTAAGCAGACCCCAAAACCTAGTGTTGATGTTTTACTAACATTATTTTGAAATAAGGAGCCGCACCAAAACGCCCTCTGCGCCCGTCGAATGCATTTTTTACCAGCCCCCTCCAAAACATCGAACTCCGTAGTCTTGAAACAGGACCACACGGTTTGTTCATGTTGTCCTAATGGGGGCTTTCATAATAAGTGGCCAATCGAGGGTATTTTACCTTTCCCTTCTCCACCAAATTGGTAAGCATTACGATCTTTCCAACTCGTTCCTGCCACACCATCCGCCACATGTCATTAACAGTTACCTGACTTGGACCTGCAATTATACGAAAAAAGCACATTTAAAGGGTACACCTGACATCCCAAATATTAACTTTGAATAAGGTGTCCTCCAACAGGCCTACTTAAAGGGAAGGTTTCTACTTAAGAAATACTCAACAAATTAATGTATTGACCATAAAAACGACGTGGTAAAAAGCACTGGAGAGCTGCTGCTAATATATAAAATATTGTTAGAAAGAGGAAATGTTTAACCCCAAAGATCAAATCTCCAGTCGTTAAGCCTTTAAAGTGTGCCCTGCCTGTAAAGCATTGCTGTTGCAAACGACTGTTAAATCCAAGACGACTTGATGGTAACGTTGTCGTTTACGTCGTTTTATTATTACTCTAGACAATGTCATTTGGACTGTGTTCACGATAATGAGCTGCATGTTGCACCGTGCTTTCCAAATACTTCAGAATGGGCGTTGCCAGTTATAAAAGCATATTCACAAACTACAATAAACTTACATATTTAGGAATCAACAACAAATTTATCGAATAATCTCGTCTGAAACTTTATACAGAATTTGTATATTACCTTGGCAGGCAATGTATCTTGATTTACGCTTGTATCCCTAGAAAAAGAAATAGAGGAAATATAAGTATGTGTGATCGTTGTTATTTTTCAGTTTTCGGGGTCTTATTGCATGCTATTTCAACTTCATGAAATGTTTTAAACTTGATGCAAATTCAGGGTTGCAATAATTGTAAATGTGATAAATGGAGCCAAACTAGCCCCTTCTTGAGAGAAATCAACCATTGCAGAGTAGATGCAGTTGGGAGATATTGAGTCAAAGGTGACTTACGTCGATGTAACTTGCATTGATGTAGTCCGAGTGCGGGTCACCTTCAATTGCGTCCAATACAACACGGGAGTGATTGTCTAAAGGTAACAATACGCCAACGAGTACAGTGAGTTGTGTATCGAACACTAAGATTATTTTACATTGCACTAGGAAATAATTATGTGGTATTCCATATGGAATACCATATAAATCGGGGGATGTAAAACATTTGTTTGTTTTTTTAGAGCAGGAATATATTTTAATTCTTATCAGAAATTATAAAATGTTGTTAATAGTTTGGGTGATATCGCAGTTTTGTCAGAATACAAAATTGCTGCCCCTCGTACTGAATTTAATAAATGAAAAAATTTGAGTTATTGTGTCCATATACCGTGTACAAAGCACTATGGTCAAACGATTTAATTGGCGAAAACTGAACACTGTGTGCTCCGACTATGATGTCAAATAAATAATTAATTTAAACACACAAACAGAACCTTTCCAGATTGAGTAGCTCTAGACAACGGTCGGAAAATAAAACTGAGCTTGTTAATTGGGGCGTTTAAATTTGTCCTTTATTAAAAGTGACAAATTAACCCATTTGAAGGGTTTGTAAGACCACGTTACGATAATAAAAGGTAATGGTTCTCATACAAAAACAATAAGGACATGAACGTAAAAGTAAATACAAATAAATATGAAAACCACTTTCAAAAGAGAAATTCCTTTTTCTGTGTGAGAGAAAAGAGTTACACCAAAAAATCGTTTAGCACTTGGGTCAGATATGACCCCGTTCCAAGAAGAGAGTGCAAAAAGACGTGGAATAAGAGTTACTTACACGGCAATACGTTGATGTATCTGTTCTTCTTTGCATTTCCCTTCATTTTTGCGATGGTCTGAGGATAACTGGGCTTCGTAGAGAGAATCTTTTGAAGGAAGGAAAAGAACAAAGAAGGGCCTTGTCACTCCGGGCATTTAATGACAACCGATTGTTACGCATTTAACAGAGGTATGGTCATTCCTTGCTCTTTGATCTCCAGGTTCATAATTTACCTGGATCCCGGAACCCAGGGGCCGGACCCATTTTTGTGTCCCACTGACCTGAAACTGTTTTGGTTTGTTTTTTATTTCAGCTCGGATTCTCGGTCAGTTGACCCATATCTGTGTCATTTTGGAACCTATTCCTGGTCAGACTGACCCATAAGCGGTTCAGGTCCAATGGGTTGTTAATATTGCACTTTACCTAAATCACTAACTTAAAATGTGTTTTTTGTTTGTTTTTTTCGATGATGCTTTTAAAACTGTAGCCCGTAACAGCTTTGTTAGACCATTGCTTATCTGACCTTCTTCAACACAAACCCTTAGTCAGCCTCACTGTTCAATCTCTCCCAAAGTAAATCCAAATCAAGATAAAGCCCTTGGGGAGTTTGAATCGGGATTCTGTGTGATTTGTGATCCCTATGAAATATCGGTCCACGCGAGAGTTCAACGGCCTCAATTGTGCCTTTTTATGGTCCATTCTTTACCTTGATAACGATGCAATAAACATAAATATTTAGCTTTACCTTAAAGTCCTGCTTGAATCCAGTATTGTTTTCCGCCTTTCTTTCTTCAATAAATTGTGCAAGATCAACAACAGCAACTGAATCAGGGGATTCAACAGATCCGGGAGATGCAACAGATCCAGGAGATGCAACTGAACTAGGGGATGCAACAGACCGGAGAGATGCAGCCTCTTTTGATTGACCATGCAGGTAAGGTATTAGCTTGACCGCTCCTTTATTCGACATAGCCGGCCAATTGTTTGATGACAGACACTTTGATGGTTCAAGGTATATGTCATCAGATGAATCGGTGTACGTTTCATATGGACAATCAGTTGCTAGGTTTCCAGTGGATGTCTGAGATGGTTGCACAGTGGACACACTAACTGCATGTGAATTTGAAACACATGGTGCAGTTTGTTTTATGTACCTATCATACGGTAGATCAGTTGGTGATGCTGAACATTGGGTATTGGCTGATCCAGGTGGAAATTTCTGTACAGATTCCAGTTCCACTAAGGAAACAAAAACACCACCGTTAATAATCTATAGCTTCAAAATATGAAAGGTTTCTTTGTAATGTTATCAGAACGAAAACCAGGGCCTAATAACAAGAACCTGTCACATGACTCAGAAGGGGGGTTGGACAAATACAAATTGATTGAGGGCGGGATTTGAACCAAAGACCTCCGGTTCAAAGTTCCGGTGCTCTAACAACTGGGCTATCTAGCCCTATACAGTCACCCTATTTTGTCAATATCTTTGTTCGTGTAGACAGGGATCACACCCAAGTGTACGGTACAACCTGAGAAGCGACAGCCAAAGAATCACCTTAAAGGGATGCAAATTTGTTGTGTTGAATAATTTATATAGAACTAAACAACAGTGGAAAATGACGGGTAATTTCAATATTTTCGGGTTAAAAAAACCCAATGTCTATAGAGCAAGATTTAAACCGACGACCGGCACGTTAATCCAGAGGTCGTTATCCAAATCCCGCTCTTTTTGAACTTTAGTAAATTTTACGCTATGCACAAATTCTCTCCGCAAATAACTTTCAATGTTCAAAAGCATACCCGAAGTAATTCAGTCCAAAAGTAAGTCAATTTCTTTGATAGTTGTGGATTTGTCGTGTAGGATTCCATAAATTGTCAATATGAAATCGTTCCACCAACCTATTTGCATTTTGTGCGTCCATGACTGCCGAGAAGAAACGAGAACAAAATGGTGACAAATTTAGGCTGTCAGACAGATTTTGGTGTTTTAAACTCACACGATAGTCGGCAGGCCACCGCTTCAAATTACACAAAACTGCGTGTTCTTTAAAATGAAAGTAAATCTGGCGGAACGATTTCACAAGGTATTTGGGATGTTTACAGTAAGTTGTTTTGTATAGTAACTTGAGAGTACATTTTTGTTTGTCATGTCTGGAATGATGTTATCGATCTCTAAACGGCTCGTTTTCAAACTACTTGGAACGTCAATACATCCAACTCCAAGCTTACCTGCGTCAATGGACTCTATGGATGTGCTTCTTTGTGGTCTGCGTTTTGACCGCTGCCTGCGTATCATAAACAAATGAAGAGTGTTTATTATAATAACTGATGCTTATGATTTTCTTCTTTTTGCATTGATTATTAAATATAAATGCATCTGGAAGTTTATTATGATACCGTTTCCTTCTCAATTTACTTACGTTGATAACAATCCTATTTACTGCTTAATATAGGCTAGATGTGATCAAGCAACAGACAACTCGGAAAATAATAAAATGTGCTTCAATCCAACAGCGTATTGAGATATCAACATCAAATTGAATAGTAAATGATGCGAGTAATAATGAGATTTTCCAGCAGCCTACCAGTGCAGCCAGATTGGTGGTTAAAATTTGATTGAAATTTTGGATAATCATTTTCCATTAGTCCGGGACGCGGTCAATAGTTACACAATGATGCAAATGTTTGTTTGGACCCAAAGTGGTCTAACGTTATTAGCAGCCATGTAAAAACAAGAATATGCATATCAAGTATGTCGTAGGCTTCTGCGTGGCTGACAATTTATTTTCTTCTTTTTTTGTTCTTCTTTTTTTCAAACACTGTCAAAACTTGTTCGGAGAAAACAAGAAACTTTTATATGTTTCTTGGCTTTGCAGGAAAAGTCGGGCAATGCAGCTTTAGTGCCTTTACACAAACTTTAAGGATTTGTTTGGGTTTTTTTTGTGGTTTTTTTTTGGGGGGGGGTACAAAAAAAATTCGTTCACAGACGGGATGAAAATTCAACCTACTGCGAAATAACAGCAAGAACAGCAGCAATGACAACCAGTAAAAGGACAAGCACGAGGACAGCTGCGGTGACGTTTACCTCCGAATAATCTCCATCCACTGTGTAACAAACATTGTAATCAGACAAAAAATACTGGTATTAATTGTGATTTTGGAATGCGTAAAAAATTGACTCGTGTGGGTATGTGGCATCATTTTCACTTTGTGATTGAGAATTTTAATTTCTTAAAAGACACTCTAAAAACACCCGGTCAGAATTGACCCTGGTCCCAGGTCCGAGGAAGCCTGACTCATTTCTTGGTCAGGGTGACCCAGAAACTGGTTAAAAAGTATGATTGTGACTCAGAATAAGCAATAATTGGACAGGATTACGGATTATTTGAAACAAATCCAGGTCATACTGACCTAGAAATTGGTCAGGCCACCTCGGACCCGCAATCCGGGTCAAGTCTTACCCAGGAACTTTTTAGAGTTGAAAAAGGGTTTTCAAATTCTACGCGATGTTCAACTTCTATTATCTTTTAATTTGCATGTATTCATTGAATAGATGCCTAATTGTAAAAGACTGATTGATTTGGTTAATGATTCTGAGCAAAACTGTGTCTTCTATATATCTTTATATTACTGTAAACTTTCTGACCTTCAATCGTGAGTGGCTCATTGTTCCAAACAATGCTGGCCATCTGTGGAAAAAGAATGCAGTCAAACAATCAGATGATGATTTCAATGGTAATTACCAATTCGTGCTTTTGAGTCACAGATTGAGTATCGGTGTGCAAACATAAAAGTGGTTGTCCTACTCAACCTAAAACAAGTGAAAGGCATTTGTCAGTACTTTAATCCAAAGGTTTTACTAGTTAACCATTGTATAACTAAAAGTCAGCATTTAGTTGTAAAATTTGCTGTCTCTACGCAGGGAGGGATGCGACAGTCGGTGCGCTTATTGCCGTGTCTCGAAGAAAAAGCTCAGTGAAATAAAACACTCAAACTGACAGAGAATGTTATAGTTTGCTCTCAAGATTTTACTAAAGCTTACTCTCCCATTTGCCATGACCATTGGTTTGTTATTCACCTTTTTATTTATTCTGCTGACAGCACCGACGTAGATCTCGTACACAGCGCCCTCCTGCAGAGGTGGGTTCCAGTAGATGCCGTAGGTTTTGTTGTCACCAACGAGAAACTTTCCTGGGAGGCTTCCCGGTAGTTCAGCAGCAACGTAAACATAGGGATTCTCATCATAGTGCCAAAATTCAGGCACAGATCGTTCGGAAGTTTTGCCTTCCAATGTCGAACCATTGCTGATGTCCATTACACCAATCTGGTAAGAACTAAAGACAGCCAACCAACAGTGATGTGCTTACATGTAGAACCTACATTAACTATGTTAAAGAGAAACTAACTCAAATCGACCTCCAGAAATTAGTTAGGACATTGCATAAGTAAACTTAATACTCCTCACCCAATCTGACCATAGGGTAATAACCCTAAAAAGGTATTCGAAAAGTATTATGACCGAAGCAGAAGAAGAAGAAGCAGACGCAGAGGCAGAATTGTTTAATGATAAAAGTCGATAGGATATCTATAGCGTATACCAATCCACAAACACTCTTATGACATTTTACAAAAACATCTACAGTTGATCAGATCCCCATTGAGTTTACACGGTTACCTCCCTTCCCCATCAGACAACCAATCAAACTAAGAATTCGGTTTTCCAAAAGACTAGTTTCAGGGTCAACCTAGACTGAATTGCATACCTTCAACCCTTCCCTGCAATTTAAGTTTCAATAATTTACCTGATATATTTGGACGTACTCTTGCTAACCAGTCTAATTGCTATAGCCGAGACCGTTGATTTTTCTCCAATGAGAGTTGGTTTATCAGGTGTCGGTAGATCTGGTAGTTGCAATGGAAAAAAAGTCAAAGGTAAACTGTCAATGTGAACATTGAAAACATTGCCTTCGTTGACAATGCTCTGAAAAAATAACATCAATATCAATATGAGTAGCCTGCCCACTGAACTCCTGCTCACTCTCTATCCATCCAAAAACTTCCAAATGTATCCCTCCGAGTACCTCTACAAAGAACCGCCTTTCGAGGACCTAGCGTTGCTATTTTAAGATATTTTTGAATCTCTGTAAAACCCAAAGGGTCAGAATTGACTCGGACTTATGGTCCCGGGGGGCCTGACCTGCTGGGTCAATCCTGAACCGGGTTTTTATTTTTAGAGTAAAATGATGTTTTTATTGTTTTTTATGACAAGTAAATATCTTATGGCAAAATGTAATTTGAATTGTAGGTGTTATCCATTCTTCTTAAAGTCCTTGTTTTATAACTTGTACAAACATTTTTGGACAGATTATAACTGCGAGAATTTATTTTAAAGTCGTTTTGCAAAATGTGGATTTATAAAGCATACCTGTTGCCATTTGAGTGTATACGTCTAATCTTTCCTTTTGTCCCGCGATGCCAGCACTGTTTACTGCCCAAATATGAATTTCGTATTTTGTCGAGGGTTCAAGATCAGGTATAACTACTCTAAGGGAGGAAAGGTCAACAACTTCTTGAACTTTGAAGGTTGAGTTGAGTTCAAACTTGAAGGTGGTGTCGTATGGTCTGGCCAGTACACGATACTCAACCTGAGAATGGAAATAAGTCCTTACAAGAGTGAAAAGTAAATCAGGCAGGTTTTGATAGACGCCTTCACCTCCACTTCCTTATAACAGTCGTTAGCAAAAATTGTCCTTGCATATATTGATTGTTTACTTCAAAGCTGACTTACAATGTACTCATCAATCAATCCATTAGGCATTTGGGGTTTACTCCATACTAGGGTGACGGTCGTCTGAGAGAAGTTTGCCAAAATCAATAACTCCGGTTTACTGGGGACTGAAAAGGAGAAGCAGGATTTGTTAATAGTTTATGGGATTTGACATTACGTTTTTATTGGTTATTAAATTGATACTGGTCTACATCAGCTCCTCACACCTGTGAATACAAGGGAAATGAATTGGCACAAACGACCAGGCCTTCATGTGTTTTGATCTCGTAATAAAGGAAAACTCATTTTGGGGTCATACATGATTAATATTTCAAAAGAATGTGAACAATGGGGTCCTTTTTATTTCTCAGTTTAACATGGGGTTTTTATACTACCGTAAAAAGGCTTTTTTGGGGCCCCGAAAGTTCTTAGCAATCACAGTGGTTAGATTGAAACAAAATATATATCCGTGAAAAGGATATTGTATAGGAATTGTTTCATGTGCGCAGATCTAGACTGGTCATTTTAAACTTCATTTAACATTTTAGTTGATGGATAGGCCCTAAGGAGTTTTGTGATCGCAGTTAACATTGTGGTGTGCCTGGGTTGGGATTCTGGATGTAGCATTTTCGTTTATAACCTTAAACTATAACCTTTTCATGCTATACGGGCCTGTCGCAAAGGGGGGTCTTTAGGAAGCGTGAAGGGGGTACTAACCGCCAACTTTAGTCCTCCGAGTACATGACAAACTTGGCCCCGAACCGAAGTTATTCATTGCATACAATGTAAACGTATAGATGGTAAACGGCCAAAGATCTGTAACATGCTTAGTTGTACGATTGATGACACCTGTCGTCTGCTTCTGATTTGCAAGATTAGTTAGGGTGTACCGATACTCGGTTATTTCTCCGTGACGTTGACCACATTCTGGTAAATCCCAGGAGAATGTCATGGTTGTGTTGGTGACGTCACTTGACTGCAATTGGGTGGGAGGACCACTTGGGGCTGAAAAGGGGAAAAAGAGGTTGGTTTTCCAAACTGGTTCCAGTTTGTAGTTTCTTACATACCTCATTTTTAAGTTACGGTTGTAAATTTTTCAACAGAAGCATGCTTGTTCACAAAAAAGTATGTTTGACTGCTGTATGCAAATTTGACATGATTGCCAAACTGAGGACTTGCTGTACAGTAATCCTGAGCCAGTTCGACAAACCCCTGGCTTTGCAAAAGTTTTTAACGGTCACAGTATTGCAAAGCAAGCTGAACATTTGTTGGTTTTAATAGGAGTCACATATCCCTACCAGTGCCTGTCGTAGTGGTGACAGTTGATCTTTCCGTTCCTCGTCCCACTCTGTTGGAAGGCGTAACATACACATGGTAGGTAGAGTGAGGATACAGGCCCGTGATGGTTACAGGCGACTGGGAAACACTTGGCAATGATTTGCGAGACTGAAGGCGAGCCGCATCACATTGGTCCCTTTAATTGACACAAGTTTTGCGATTTGAAAATGTTTTAGTTATGCAAGCATTGTTTTGGCGAATCATGGAGGTTGTTTTATAAGCGTTCAGCAATACAATTTGTGTAAAATTAAATATATATAATTACAAAGAGCGCCACCAATAATTTTCTAAAGAGAGTTTATTTTCAAAGAGGGCAGTTGAAATCCAGTGATCACATATGCAAGCAGAAATCTGGAAAGTTTAGCTGAGAAGAGTACTTTATGTGTTTGCATAAACAAATCATCGTTTTCAACTTCAAAACAGTTTTGTTTTCCTACAGGTTAATTTGACCAAAGCAAACTTCTTAAGTGCGTTGCGAAAATCGTTTGCAAACTGACGATGTTTCGAATGATGCACTAGGAAAAAATTAATTAAGTCTCTGTTCTTTCTTTTTTCGTTTTTTGCTGCTTCTTCTTTCTTTTTCTTCTTTTTAAGTTAAGCAACACGCACTTTTACCAGCAGTGTTGTCATACCTGTTGTCAAGTTGATACTTTACTGTAAAAAAATCGACGAAGCAGTCAGAAGGTCGTTGCCATGAGACCTGTATCTCAGTGGAGATGGGGGAGGTTGTCTCCAACAAAGTGACACTCCCAGGAACTGGAAAAATACATCAAAACATCCCGGGGTCAAAGATTACTTTAATTTTGTTTTTGAGGGATTAAAGAAATTTGCTCTGCTGAACTTAAACACGCTTTCTGAGCTGACTGTGTGTTGACGTGGACCAGAACTGAGATGGTTGGACAGAAACTTAATGTACTTGGAAGATCTGAGATGACATTCCTTTCTATATATCAACGATTACAATAATACCTATTGCGGTTGTATTCTGAGATGCCTGTGCTGTCCAAGGACCGCTACCGCTGGAAGTGACGGCTCTGACCTTCAACGTGTAGGAAGTACAAGGTGATAAACCACTAAATGTTTTGGATGTCGATGATGTATAACTTCCGGAAGTTGGAAACGTATATCTTGCATTCTCCATGACGTACTGGTAGCGTGTGATTAGACCATGCCTACTTCCACACGGGACTTGGCTCCAGGTAAATCTAATGGATCGCGGGGACGATGAGCTGACACTGATAACCGGTACTCCTGTGGGATCTTTGTTTGAAAAGAAGAAAAAAGGAGTTTCAGATAGAAAACCATTTAGAATCACTGGGCTTCAAGTTGGTGAGATTGCAACATCTTCAAAATGCTATGAAATGGGAATGACTGAGTGTTTTCTGAACGTTGTTATGATTATACAAACAAAACTCAACTTACTACTGAAAATGATTTGAAATCCTTTAAAAAACTATTTATCAGACTGTTTATATAATTATCACGTTGACCTTTTCAGACCTACAGTTTTCACAGTAAAAGTCACTTTCCTTAATATTAATATTAGTAACAAAATTGAAACAATGAAAGTAATCAGTTATTACATACTTTAAGGTTTTAACAATAGAGTAATGATTTTACTTATGACCAGTGATGAACAGACCTTTAGATCTTCAACCTAATTTCTGTTTGGGCGATGATTGTATGACTTATAATGAGACCAAAAAGCTAATGTGACATTCTCAATAGCCCTTGCATTTCCCATTGCGCATGATCAGCGCATAAATGATTATGGGTGATTCTGACATCATGAGAGGAAGATGCAAAAATGTTGATGAGCACAAATTGTCGGCATGATATGATGGTCAATCGTGTCATCACAATACTATGACACTATTTGGTTTGGGTAAATTTGTCTGCATACACCCAAACCAAACAGTGCATTCCTATAGTGTCCACCATACCTCAAAAAGGCTAATGGCTTCGTGTTCCTCATCAGCAGCCAGCAGCAGATCATTACAAACGCGTAGAAGAGCAATGCGGCTTACAACCATAAAACTATGGGCGGTCTGCGTTCTACGTGTGCAACTGTTCGCGCAAACGTTTTTGATCAGTTGTGACCGAAGATGGTGACACCGGGGTTTTTTGTTTTGTTTTGTTTGGGGGGTTTGGGTTTTTTTTTTTTTTTAGGGGGGCATGTTGGTTATTGATGTACTGTAGGCATAATGTGGTCCTCTTATGAACATCACGATATGTACTCATTAAGGTAAGTTGTTATTTCAACTCCACCTGACTGAAAACACATTTTAATTATTTTCGTGACAAGAAAAATGCTAACCTTTTGGGTTGTTGTACGCCATGTTTTAAACCACCCATCAACACCTCAGATAATTATACGGTCGCCTATTTTTGCTAACGTTCGCCAACGTTGGCGGCACTCGAAATTGTTGCGCTCGAAATTGTTAGCAAACGTGTGCAAAAATGTTAGTAGCGTTTGTGCAGTTGGAACGCACCCATGGTGCAGTTTAATGTAAACCCATGCAGCATGATGGGCATCTTGGCAGCTTGATTTATTTTTAACTGTACTCGGTTTCCCAAGATGCATTGCAATATTAAGATGCCACTTACGCAAACTGGATAGTGGACAGTGAATCGCGCTCGTTGAAAAATGTTATAACGCGCCCTCTTACGGCATGATTTAACCAACTTAACTCATTAATCCAAATGAAATCAATGAAATGTCTCCAATGAAGTCAATGGGCCTGTAAGACCGGTGCCTGTCTTTATCCGTAGACCAGCAGCCGAGTTCACGAAACGCTAGGATTAATCCTATCTCGAGTTAGGACGAGTAACTAGTCCTTTAACAGTCTCACTAAGAGCTAGCCCGAACATCTGATTCACGCTTCGCCGCTCGAGAAAGGAAAAAAAAGCTCCCGGCGGGATCCCGCCAAATGTACCTTTGACCTCGCATACATTCACACGGCGGAAATTCGTAGTCTACACTCAAGAATTGGACGTCTCGTGAATAACAGATCGTGATATCGGATTGACCGAATGTTGCCAGATGTACCTTTGACCTCGCCTTCATTTCACTATGTACATGTAGACATAAAAACAACTCAACAAGTTGTGCACATGCTGCTTGCAGACGTTCGAAAGTGCAAGCTGAGAAATTACAACACCTCGGATCAATCATAACACGTATCAATGGAAAGCTTAACACGTTTATCGAATGAAACCAATGTATCCAATGAAATCAATGGGCCTGTAAGACCGGTGCCTGTCTTTATCCGTAGACCAGCAGCCGAGTTCACGAAACGCTAGGATTAATCCTATCTCGAGTTAGGACGAGTAACTAGTCCTAACTTAGGATTAATCTTAAGGTTTACATGTTACAGTGCAAGGCTGGGACTCGTCCTAAGTCCTAAGATTAATCCTAAGTTAGGAAGAGTTTGGTGAAATCGACGGCGGTCCAATTATAAGAGCCTGTCAAGTTGTGATCGTGCCGTAAGTGGGCGCGCTAAAAAATTACTATTTACAACGAGTGCAACACACAATCCACTAACGATCACTGACGTCTTGGGCCAAGACTAATGGGGCATTAGTGTTTGCTTACTGATCACAAAGGTTAATGCGTTATAAAAAGTATCACAGACATAAAAACTACTGGAAGACGTTAAAAAAAGGAACAATCATAAAATTTCATTTTTAATTTAATTTCAAGTTTTTAACAAAACGACCTTTTCGTGTAAACAATTTATCACAGCAAAATAAAAAGATTATTTTATGGTCTGTACTTTGACATACTCACTTGAAACACCAGTACGCCTTGTAAGTGAGACTGGTCTTCCATTCCCACTTGGATTCATCGGTGTAACTGTAACCCTGTATGTAGAGTACGCTTTAAGTCCATCTAAAGTGATCGTAGTGTCGGGAGTGTTCGGTGAACCACCGGAATGGTCACCCTGCTGACATTGGCCAAGATTGATGAGTTCATAGGTCACATTGTAGTCAGTATCAGGACAATGATTGCCACGGTGGGAACCAGACGCTCTCCATGACACGTTCAATTTATCAGAGCCAACGGCGACGGCGGTCAAACCGGTAACTGCATCTGGAGCTGTAACAGTAAGATGTTGTATTAATTTTGATAAAGCTTAACTCTTCCAATAATTCAAAGGTGTTTCTTTTGAGTTGATGCGTCACTTTTATCTATGGCGCTTATTCTTACTATGTTATCCAATAATGGAGACAACTCCGTGGAGACTGGCTCATTTCTGGGTCAGTATGACCATATCTGTGTCAAAAATTAGCACACAAATAGGTCAAACTGTTGCAGTTAAAATCACATTTTTAAATCAGTTTCCGTGTCAGTCTTATCCAGAAACGGGTCATGTTTCCTTGGAACCGGAATCCAGGTCATGTGACCCGATAGTTATTAGAGATATCTCAATAACGTTTCCGCCTCCCAGGTCAGGTCACGTAAGACGGTTATCGGCGCCTTAAGTGTCATTTCACGTAAATACTTTACATATGTGTCCACGGTCAAAAAATCAATTTTCTTAATACTTTGTTGGTGGAAGGGCCTTGGGTGCAAGTAAACAAAGTTGAGGCAATTTGGGCAATTGTATCCTGTTGTGTCATTACTGCCTCAAAAATGGACATTTTTCAAAAATACAGCAAAATTGCATTTGTGAAATAAAAGCATAAAAAGAACACTTCCATCAATCCAGCACCCTTTTCTAAGCACTCTTAAGGTTTGTGGATTACCCCACATTGATCAGGATTTTGTTGATGACATGTTTAAAGAGGTCCATGCAAGACAAAGGCCAGGCTGTGAAAGTTGGAAACAACAAAGTGAAAAAGAGTAACTATAAATATAAATATAAATAGTAAACTTGCGGGTACAACCATGTGTAAAAACTCTTTGAGGGAGTGTTGGCTCTGAAAAGAGCCGGTTGGGTCTCGACGTTTCGAACAGTATACTCTGCTCGTCTCCTGAAGACGAGCAGAGTATACTGTTCGAAACGTCGAGACCAAACCGGCTCTTTTCAGAGCCAACACTCCCTCAAAGAGTTTTTACACATGGTTGTACCCGCAAGTTTACTATTTATATTTATATTTATAGTTACTCTTATCCTCCACACCATGCAAAGCTTCAAACACCATTTAACAAAGTGAAAGTTCCGAAGTTGATGATGTGCCTGAATCAGAGCTTTTTCCCTGTCCCGAAGAAGGCTGCATCGATTCCTACGAGACTTTGTGTGACTTGAATCACCATTTGCTATGTGGCAATCACACAAGATTGTTAGAGAAGCACACACTTCATGACATGGTGAAAACCATGTATGCAGAGAAGTTGTATGTTGAGGCAGGAGTCATCCCATGTATAGAAGCAAAAAACAATCCAAACTCAGGGCAAAGAACAACTGCCTGCAGGTTGGGCAATGCAGAAACGTCCACAGTCCAAACACTTAAACAAAAACAAAAAGATTTCCTAAATGAAAAGTTTAATCTGGGTGAAGTAAGTGGAAACAAATGTGACCCTGCTATTGTTGCAAAAGAAATACGCATCAAGAAAGACACATAAGGAATCAGTATGTTCACTGCAGCAGAGCTCTTGACGGCACAACAGATTTCAAGCTTTTTTAGCCGAATTGCATCAAAGGTTAGAGCACTGGCACCAACAGTTGAGGAGGACAGAGGTAGAGATCATAAACAACTTCTGGTTTCTGTTCTTGAGGCAGTTGGTCTGGAGCATCCAATCATGTCCAACACATTCAATATTCATAAGATCTGGAAATTAAACAGTCTCAGCTTCAAAGTGTTGAAAACAGTTTGCCACAATCTTAACATTGATGCACAAGATGTGCAAAATAAGCGTAAGAGATCACTTTAATGTATGAAGCAAAATTGAAAGAAGATCACTTTAATGCATGAAGCAAAATTGAAAGAAGTTGTAAATGCTTGCACCTACTCAACATAAATCAGTAAGATGCTATTGCAGTGACAAGAGTTTAATAAGGCAAGTTTTGGATCTTTTTTTCCATTCAATATCGTACTTATTTGTAATACTTTTGTATAGGCCCTATGTGTCTCAGAGAACGATCACCGAAAACCATTATCAAACATTACTGGCTGAATTGCCTGTTAATATTAAATTAACCTACTGCTTTTTATTATTTGCAACAGTGCAACTATAATGAAACTCTGCACCGATGGGCGAATTGCTGACAGAAGGCCAAAATGATGAATAGCAAGTTAGATACTTGGGTTGATTAAGGCTCACTTTTAAAGCTTCTTTTTTTATGGGGATAAAAAGGTTTCCATTGGGTGGCATGCAGGGTACCAATGATACTGTAGGAAGGCCATATAGGACAACTTGTAAATAATGCTCATCGCACTACTTCTCTACTTGCAATGGGAATCATAAGTGTACAAGGTAAAGTAGTCATGATAAAACAATATTGAACTTTACACTGATATATCTGGCAAAGCATGGGTTATGGCTTGGTTTTGGATACCATGTTAATAAATAATTACTTTGTATTCAATAAATAACGTGCTTGGAAACAGTGCCAGAAAGCATACCTTTCTTTGTGTATTATAAATTCAAACTGAAGGAAAAACTTCAAATGCATTTTTCCTGTTGTGGGAAAAGTTACCATATTTGAGGCAGTAGTGTCACAACAGGATACAATTGCCCAAGATTTTCTCACCAGACATGAAACGACCAATGTTGGCCCTAATCACAACCGAATGGACAAATATTCCAAGACCCTTGGAAACTTAAGACAGCACAGACTTTCTTTCTAGTGTTGATCTACAAGGGGGAATTTCCATGTGTGTGACTTCCAACAAAGGGGGCAATGTTCACAACACTTTTAATACCACTTTATACAAGCAATACAAGATGTGTTTTTGAGAAGTAGGCCTATTCTGTTCAAAGGGGACTGTTTGGTTCTGATGAAACAGTATGCTTCAGTTTACAAAAAGTCTTGGTCTCTCTTTGTTCAAATACACTAAATAGAATGTTATCAAAAATAAGAAATGTAAAATATTAAATATTTAATGGAATATAACACGCTTCGGGGGGGGTTAAGGCGGAGATTACAGTCATCAACAAAATCCTGATCAATGTGGGGTAATCCACAAACCTTAAGAGTGCTTAGAAAAAGGTGCCGGATTGATGAAAGTGTTCTTTTTTATGCTTTTAATTCACAAACTGAGGAAAAAACTTCAAAATGCAATTTTGCTGTTTTTTGAAAAATGTCCATTTTTGAGGCAGTACTGACACAACAGGATACAATTGCCCAAGTTTTTCTCACCAGATATGGAAAGACCAATGTTGGCCCTAATCACAGCCGAAAGGAAAAATTTCTGAGACCCCTGGCAAGTTGACATTTTGAGGACCAAAAATAGGGTAAAAATGTCGATTTTGCAAGTTCTAAAAACATGCTCTAATGCATGTTGCAAAAATAGCATAAGGGTGAAATTTATAGCAATAATTTTTTTTCTCAAGTAAAGCCAAGGATGATACTTTGTAGTGATATAAAAGGTTTTCTGAAATAATTTTGCATTTTGGTAGGATGAAGTTATAAATATTACCTAAAAACCAGTTTTTTCATACCCCCAAATCGGCCTAAAATGCCCAAAACACAAAATGAGCTGTTACCATGGCAACGGGATATATAATGAATTAAAAAGTCAATTTTGTTTACTTGCACCCCAAGGCCCTTACACCAACAAAGTGTTAAGAAAATTGATTTTTTGACCGTGGACACATATGTAAAGTATTTACGTGAAATGACACTTAAGGGCCGGGGGTCGTAACTTCTGTGAACTTTAACAGTTTTCTGACTTTATTGAAAAAGAAAAAAAAGAACTTCCAAAGATGTAGCATTACATTAGTATAAATTACAGGTTTTGTGGCTTATTTATAGAGACAGATTGCCATGATTATTTGTTGATTTATAATGTTGACATATCAGTAACCTGGTCGGAGGTGACAAATGAAATGCTATTATTTTGAAACAAAAATACAGTCAATGAGACATGCCGCCTAGAGAGAGAAGTTTTAATGATAACATTCCCATCACATGGATCAGAAAATTGGTATCATTACTAGGGCATTGCCATTTGCATTCATGATAAAGTACATCAAGTAGGGCACATTCTTTTTAGTTCTTGTCTGATTATTAACTGCACCTGGTTTTGTGTATATAATTTTGGATTTCTGTTGTCTAAATCAAAGCAACGGACATAAACAGAAGAATGTATTTTCAGATGGAAGTATAGCTCCTCGCATGATTCAAGCAACTTTTCTGATGCTTGGCCCGAAAGAATTGGCCCTATATGAAATTATGATCTGCTGTTAAGAATATGATGCTTACTTTAAAGCCAACTTCAAGCACAACATCCAATCGTTCGCTGCCGGAGAAACTGTTTCCCTACTTACACATCCAAATTGCAAATAAAAAGACATATTATACGGTAGTTGCAATAATCGGGAACCTTCATCCTCCCGACCGTTCGGAGGATGGAGGGTTACGATTACCACAACTTATACTTAAACGGCAAGCAAAACAAACGGAGCAACAGGTAGACTGGTGGGATTTCTGGAAAATGTGAATGTTAGGGGCATTTTGGGGTAAAAGCAGGGAACCAGACTTTTTGTCATAATTCGTGCATGCTGAATCCGATAAAATCGGTTCCCAAGCCAAATTTTGAATTTTTGACCATCTAATTTGCATACAAAAAATGGCCGCTTAATTGTCAATTGTTTACCTTTCTTGAACCATTTTGTGCATTTCGTCTGTAACCATGCGGGCAAAGATAACAAATGAAGGGTCTATACCGATGTTTTGAAGTTCAGCAAATAGGATTAACACATTTTGGAAGTAATCAGTAGTAAACAATATTCATAAATATGCAAATTAGTGGCGGCCATTACAGAAAAAAACTTGTTTGCAATATCTTTGTTACTTGGCAAGAGAAAATGACAAATTAAGTGTCTTTACCCATGTTTTGAAGGTCAGATAATATTAAAAAGAAATTTCTGAAGTAATTAGTGATAACAGTACTCATAAATATGCAAATTAGTGGCCGTCATTACCGAAAAATCATTTTCCTCCAATATCTCTGTAACTAGGTAAACAAACATTTTAAATAAAGTGTATTTACCTATGTTTTGAGGGTCAAGCAATATGATCAGTGATAAGCCAAAACACATCTTTTCAATCAGGTATTTGAGTAAATGGTTTGATTTGTTTTTTAACCCCTCGATGTTTCTTAGATATTGCATTTGTATTTTATTTATATACCACAAGTTCTAGATTTCTTCTCAGCTTAGGCTTACGTTTTAATTTTGGTTATGTTACATTATGTGTGTTATTGTTTGTATTTAGCGCCATGAGCACTTTGATGGATTTGTGCGCTTTATAAGTTTTCATTATTATTATTATTATTATTATTAAGCCAGCTGCTTAATTATGCAAATGAGCTAGTAAAGATACAATTGCTTAATTATGCAAATGAGCTAGTACTAGCAATGACTATCATAGCAATTCATGTATCAATGCTAAATGTTTATGTTCCAAACTTTACCCCGAATTCTCCTCGATGCTAATACAGGCATGGCGGAGCAATTGGTCTCACTCACAAATCCCTCATCATTATTTAGTCTGCTTGACTAGACCGTATTCATACAAGGAGTCTGACATGCTGATATGCACACATTGCTGTGCATTGTAACCCAGATTTGCAGCATTTGCAACGTCGCATTCTGCATTGCTTCTGGCATGCACACGAAATCATTTCCAGGCAACTTTCGGGGATTGGACTCAATGACATCAGTATAGGATGTAGTCCTGAATCACCATGTTTCCATCCTACGCCAACAGGCTCAGGAAGCTCAGGTACTGCACAGTGAGCATTTCTCCAAACCATTGCTTGACAGTGTACACGCATCAAATGGAAGCGAAGAGCATCACTCGTTGGGGACATTGCTTCTGGTTTCCCAGTCTTGGAGAACAGTATATGCCTTGCTGCATCAACAGAGTCTGTTTTGTGCACATCATATATTCTGCAGACCAGTGTTTTAGCTAGCGAGCCGTGCAGCCGTGTTTTGCACGGCCAGTTTTCTGAAAACACGGCCCATTTTTTCAAGCACGGCTTGGTGGCTGTAATCCAGGCCGTGCACTGCTTTTGTCTAAAATGTATAAAATATGTGCTGTAATGTTTCCCATTTTAAAACAACCATAAGAAAAATGTATTGAAATTTTTTTTTTAATAATAAACTAAAAGAAAGAAAGACAGAAAACCGTTGTCGACTCCGATCCCCCTAAGACGCAAGTCCCTGCATGTGAAATTTAAGCGGGTACCTTGGGTTTTGTAAGTATTATTTATGTGGATCCGTAGCACCCCGTGGCAGAATGAACAGAGGGAACCATACCTCTCCTTCATGTAAGTAAGCTTCCACGGTCTTTGTCGACGAAACACAGAGGGAATTAGGAAAGATGAAGTCGAAGAAACGTAAAATAACAGACTTCTTCTCGAAGGTAAGGGTTGACCCTAGCCCTGGACGATATCGGAAATATTTACAGGCGATATATCGTCGGGTAAATATCGCCGATATGTCGATATACCGTGAAGATTTTTGAAAATTGAAAGTACACTATAGAATGAGATAACAATGCCTCAATCGAACGCGAAAAAAAACCCAGTTTTATCTCATACAAACCGCTGGGATAAAACACTGAATTAACATCCAGATTCCATGAAAACAGAACACCTTACATTTTGGAGAGTTTTTTTATCACTGGTTCCGACTCAATTAATTCATGTTTTCGATCTCCACGATCGGACATTGCGATCTCTAAAAAAGCTGTTGCCTCGATTTTTAATTCCGATTCGTTCAATGACATCGCTACACAACCATAAACGTTGCGTAAATACATGTATTTTTCAGTGCACCTGACGTTTCCCGACGTGGTGATTTCTCACCGAGGGAATTTCCCCTGCAGCTTCGTAACCACTGCAACACGCCGTTCCTTCGGCCCCTAATGATAAAGTATACAGCACAAGGAACGGTTGCGGCGGATAGAACATCCGCGGGATCGAGGTGATAGATACTACTATGGGATGGCAGCACTGCGCAAAGCATTACGTCATAAATATTCACACCAGTTGGCCAATTGGAAAGCGGTCAATCGGAAAGCAGCCAATCAGCCTGCGCCGCGCGCCAAGCGCGTTCGTCGGCCTGTGTCTATCAGCGATACTCTCGATGAAGAGAGACCACCATGGCTAGATGGGAAGACGTAAACTGACAAGTCAGTTTCCTTCCCTATGTTCATTAAATCCGCAATCTAATCTAATCTACATGTATATGATTTGCACATCCAAGAATCGTACTGTGTATTTGAAAATGCGGCATCCAAACACAATAGGGCTGAGTGGATCGGCACCGGCACCATCAACGTCTTGTTTTTAAATAAAATATCGCAATAATCACGATAATTCGACATATCCAAAACCGATGTCGATATCGTATCGTAACGTGGAGAAACTCATTTGAGGTTTCGTTAAAAACGTGAACTGATTAGGGTCTTGCCATGGTCGACAAGGAAACTTGTTCATAAAGTACCGATCGTGTGTTTCGCACGTGCGTTGTTCAATACATAGACTTGACATAGTCCCTGCTGTATGGCATGGTTGCATTGAAACATAAAAAAGATCTCTCTCTCTCTCTCTCTCTCGAAAAATTCAAACATGTTAAAAAAATTGGACTATACAAAAACATTTTATTCAGAACATTAAAAACAGCAACCAACCATTTTTAGGTAGTCTTCAATTTGCAAAAATATTAAAATAAATTGTGAAATTTAAGGACATAAAAGTGTAGGCAGTAAACTTGTAGTTATAGACAATAATATGGGATTACAAATATATTAGTTTTTTAACTCTTGTTTAAATGAGATTGATATTCCAAACAAATTCTTATCTGGCATGTCTGAACAGGGTTTTAAATGAGCCAACTAAACGCAACAATTACAGAGGAAATACTTTTAAGTTGTGTGTGTATAATTTCTTGCCATTGTACATTTTAAAGCCAAGGCTTTAAAATAATTATGAAGTAAAAACAATGAAGTAAAAATATTTATTAACATTCGTTGTTGTTAAGCCTTGCCTATCATTGAAAATTTGTGTTGATTGGTAATCACAGGTTTGTTATCGAAATAAAACAAACGCGAGTTGCCTGTACCTAAATGCACTGAGTAATGTCTCATTTAAAAAAAAAATTGTGGTCTGTGTGGATTTTTGGTGAAAAAAAGTTGCACACCCTGTTTTTTGATTTGCACACCCACTTTTCAAATCCTAGCTAAAACACTGCTGCAGACAAACATTTCTGAAGATTGAATGGTCTCCTCTGTGAGTTCACCGATTCCCAAATTTTTGAACTATTGATGGTGCTCTTTGAAGACTTTCCATGAAGACTTTGCAAAGTAGGATGTGGTATAATATCCGGTTAATGCGTGAAATGGTAACATTATTTGTTGCTAAATCTCTTGGTAGGTTGTTGAAAACTGAATCAATGGTATATATTGCCGTTTCTTGGCAGTACCAAACAACATCCAGAGGCGTTCACATTGTGCACGTGGGAAGGTAGAAACCAAAAGCACGAGAACATCAGTATCCCCTGACACAACTACTGTATTAAACTGCCTGTGCACAGCATGTAACACCAACCTAGTGTCAGCTTCTTCATGTGTGGCTCTCAGCTGGGTCAAATCGGTGGTTGTCTTTGACGACCTAACTTCAAGTTCCTCTCTGAATCCACCGGCAACTACAATCTCCTTATCAGGTGCCTGAAAACACAGTTCCTCAGACAGGAAATGTGCAAGATCAACTTTATTGTCAGGAAGCCACAGAAAGTTTGTCCAGTTTTTTGGAAGAGGCACATTACAACCTTCAACAGGCCGTCTGATTGGTCGAGCTGATATTTTGCGTCGTGACCTGGTAGCGCCCTTGATTGTCTCTTCTCTGTATCTGTCGAACAAAACGTCTATCCGTTAATAGTTAGACCCTGGTTTCAGTACTGCTCTTACGGATGTGTCGGCCAAATCCCCGAATGTTACTGCATTGGCAGGCTTTCCCAAAGCAACCACTAATGCCTGTCCATCAATGATGAGGCAAGATGACAAGTGATGAAGTTCAATAGCTTCAGGACAGACTATGTCTTTAGTTAGTTTATCAGCCAGTGCAGACTTGTTTCCAGTGCGGAGTGTACCATTCACTTCAGCAAGTGAAATAGGAAATGACAGAAGCTCGTGCTTAAGGACAACTGGCAAGTCAACTGGACGACCTGCTCTATAGGCAGTAACAAGGCGTTGGAGGACGTTTCCATCTGCCTTTAGGATAGTTCTCTTGTCTTTGTCTTTACTGTCTTTGACAACTTCGTATAGAGATGCAAATGTTTTGGCATTACTCTTGTGTTGGGATGCATGTATTGGGACGTCTGGCTTAATACCTTGCTCAGGTACAATCATTCTCTCCACAATGAATCTGTTCACTTTTTCTTGTTCGAGTTCTTTGGCACAAAGTAACGAATTTTGGATCTCCTCTGTTGCTAAGTCTTTTGTGACAAGATTTTGCAAGGGCCCTGGTCACTCAGATGCAAACATCTTGAATCCCTGGAAGGTCCTGAGTAATGCCATCTCATCATCGTTGTCCCGCTTTTGCCGTGATTTGGTTGCTCCATTGTGAACATGTGGAATGTCAGGACGGTGATTGTACATTGCAAAGGTTTTTGCTGCAATGTGAGACCTGAGATTATACGAAAGGGTCCATCTGCATAGTGCTGATGTTGTTTTTGTGATGCCTACAGTTCCACCTCCTTTCTTTCCTGTAACATTTATCCACCCCATGGCTTGATCTGGGTCTACTTGGTTGACTTTTTGCTTGACAACAAAGTTGCCCCTTTTATACTCTGATAGCACAGGTTCTGGAAGTTGGTGCATCTCGGCTATGTACACAGGACCCCATCTTGCATAGTTCAGGTGGTCATACCGCATGATGTAGGGCAACATCAGGCTGAAGGAGTGGAGGTGAAGCTCCCAAATTCCATCACGCTGAGCTCGAGTGAATTGCAGTAGTATTGAGACCACATCCATGTAGTTCCACCAGAATACAAAATTCACATCATCACATTTACTTGCAATGAAAGCTTCTGAAACCGTTCCTGCTTCAGACATGTTATAAGCTCTGCAATTCTTTCTACATTCAGCTGCGATTGCAGAAATTTCATCATGACATTTCTTGTCTGATTCTTCAGCAAACAAGAGAATTGGTGGCAACAAAAGCCACCACAGGGCTTGCAAAGTAAGTTTGTGAGCTCTCATAGCCTTGTTGAACACTTTTCCTGACAAGGCAAGCTGCACAGCACCGTCTCCCAACAGTCCACTCTCCAGCCATACTTCAGCTAAACCAGATCCAGCCATGTGATCTCCTGTAGTCTTCAGGAAGTTCATCGCGGTATGAAGTCCACCAAGGCGAGGGATTAATTTATCTCGGTATTCTTCAACAGACCACTTCAATTCCATGAGTTTGAAGAATAGAGCTTGGTCCACAGTAAGGATTGTATGCTCCTGGCCCAAATTTGAAAATATTGCCATGCATCTCTTTACAAGAGCCGGAGCAAGAATTATGGGCAAATATCCCACTGCTGTCTGCTCTGGTTCCTGTGATGAGACTGACTGATTGAATACTGTTCAAGAAGGTGGGAACCGCTAGTATTGAATTCAGCATACCAGATTTTGAAAATATTGCCATGCATCTCTTTAAAGGTAACTCAACCGAGGAAAGACTGGATGGGTGGTACCAACACTTCAGCAATCTACTTGGCAAGCCCAGTGATAACCACACCGATCTCAATGATTTCTTCTTCAACCATCATATAGCAGAAAACTTACCTATAAGAACCGGCCTCTTCACAATGGATGAGCTCCAGACTTGTCTTAAGAAACTGAAGAATCTCAAGTCGCCTGGTCCAGACAGTATTCCAGCGGTGCTATTGAAGTGCCCTCTCTTCCATGAACATGTGTTGTACTTCTGCAACGAAACTTACAAGTGTAACAAACCAGCTGCATTCTCCATGTCCGCCATCATCCCTCTTCCTAAAAAGGGTGATCTTCAACTACCACAGAACTACAGAGGCATCACACTTGCACCTCTTGCCACAAAGATATACAACTCTATGCTGTTAAATCGGATCACGCCACATGTCGATCCTGTTTTGAGATGCAACCAGAATGGGTTTCGGAAGCATAGATCCACCCTTCCACAAATACTTGCACTCAGACGAATAATCTAAGAAGTCAAGATTTCAAAGAGAAGCGCCTCAATAGTATTTGTTGACTTCTCCAAGGCTTTCGATAGCGTAAATCGAAAAGTCCTGCTTCATATCCTGAAGAACTACGGTATCCGAGAAGAGACTATCAGGGCCATTGCTACTATGTACGAGAACCCCACCTGCTTTATTCAAAGCATGGATGGACCAACCAAAGAGTTTCTCACCACAACAGGCATCTTGCAAGGTGATACACTAGCCCCGTTTTTATTTGTCACCATGGTGGATTACATTCTACGGCAGTCCCTGGACCTCAACAACTCTAAAGGTCTCACTATCACACCTAAGCAATCCAGACGAGTACCAGGCCTGTTCGTCACCGACCTTGACTATGCAGATGACCTTGCTCTTACTGCCGATCTACTTGATGACGCTCAGAGTCTGCTGTACTCCCTTGAGGATGCTGCTTCCAAAGTTGGACTGTTCTTGAATGGCAAGAAAACTGAGCTGATGACCATTAATGAGGCACCAAACCACTCCCCTGTCCTCTCTACAGATGGCACTCAACTCAAAGAGGTGCCAGACTTCAAGTACCTAGGCTCTTACATAGCTGACAGCAAGAAGGACTTTCTCACAAGGAAAGGTCAAGCATGGAACGCTTGGTTGTAACCAACTCCACTCTATCTGGAAATCCAACATATCACGACCTACTAAGCTTGCTTTCTTCCGAGCCTCTGTCGAAAGCATTTTGTTATATGGTGCTGAGACATGGACTATGAAAAAGCAGCTCAAACAGAGACTAGACGGTACCTACACTCGCCTCCTCATGAGAGTGCAAAACATCTCCTGGAGGGAACATAAGATAAAAGCAGAAATATACGGCAGTATCCCACCTATCTCAACTACAGTAGCACAACGCAGAGCCCGCTTTGCCGGCCACTGCTATAGAGCAAAAGAGCAAGTTGTCTCCGACCTCATCTGCTGGAGATTGCCTTGCCCCAACAGAGGGAGGAGACCCCTTAACTACGTTGACATGGTATGCAACGATGTGAGCCAGCACGTTGATGACATCACCACGGCCATGGCGGACAAGGGATTCTGGAAGAGTTTGGCTGCGTGCATCTCGGCTGCGGCCGCCCGATGATGGTGATGATGATACCAGAATTAAGACAAAAGTCTAGTTCCCAACTTTTACCCCAAAATGCCCCTTGAACCTTTAACAGAGCTATTTTTCAGAAATCCCACCAGTCTAAGGGACCAAGTCAGCCAAAGAGGAAATGGAGATGGTGTTGATGCTATCCCATCTAGTGACACTGTATCCTGTTGACTTGAAATTTGAAAATTGTATTATGTGACAATACAAGTCATGTTTCCTTCCTCATCAGTTGCATGTACGTTTTTAAAAGTTGTGGGGCTGCAATAAGTGTATTGGAAATAAAAGCATAGCCGTGGGTATGTTGGTATGTTTGTGTTTAGGAGTAACAAAGCGTTTATCCGTTGTTGTCTTTAAAGCATTAAAAGTTGAATCCGGAAATAATTCTGAAAGTCTCATCGCTCTGAATTGGAGGCCATGATTTGTTGGGTGCCTGTGTTATATCCCTGTGGAATAACGCCGGGTTGTAGTGAACACGAGAGGTGTTTTGAATTTTGTTTTGCTTTTGGTTTCTTATGAATCATCATAGTCTTTTCACGATGTCATACTTTTACGATCTGCGTGTTCATTGCTTTCAAAAAAGACAAACATTATACGGGAAATGATCGTCAGAGCAAAATTATCACCAGTTCTTATTGGATCTAAAACAACCTTGATCATCATTCTCCCTCAAATATTTCATATGAACTAGAAAACACTTTAATTGTCTTACTTTGAACAATCCAACAACGGATAAACGCATTTTACTCATAAGCACAAACATACCCATGGCTATGTATTTATTTCCCATACACTTGTTACAACCCCATCAGATGTACAAAGAGATTTGCCCGATTTTTGTAATCGATTCACATGCAACTGATGAGGAAGCAAACATGCATACTTCCGAAAGCTAGCTATTTCTACCCAATGAATCTGAAAGAATATCCCCTCCCCACTTCCTGGGTCTCCAAAAATGCAACTCAAGAAGAGGGTACATGAACATATTTATATTTCAGGGTGTCTTTAAAGTTTGTAAACTTGCCTTAAAATTTGTCAATGCGCATACACGTACGCAGGTTGGATTTGTACAATACTATACCATGGCCACTCCATTGATTGATCCTATACCCGTCCCATCATCCATCATCCTTAAATACATTAATGTATAAATCTCTTTCAAGATGTATTACCCAAAACTTTCCTAAATCAATGTTCTTAGTTTTTAATATCATGTGTGTTAGGATACAACTACCACCTCCATCCCACTAGCCACTCCCATCAGCAACCTACACCCCGTTTCATCCTTTTTTATACGTTTTTTTTTTGTCTTAATACATAATAGTTTATGGCAAGATAATTGTATGTTTTTCATGCCATTTCAGGGTTGACAAGCTTGTATTATTTGTGTTTACACCATAGGTATCGATAAATACCAATAAAAACATTAAATAATCGATATTCTTGTGTGGAATCTGCAAAAAAAACATTATATATCCAACAAAACATGGTTCACCCCCTGGCTGCCGGACTAATAGAAATTATTGGTACGGTAAGTGCGAGTTTCAAATTGTCAAAAACGTCGTATCTCGCTTAAAAATAGTCCGGATGTACACACAAAACAAGACTGCACCGAGATACGTCGCTTTGCAAACTCGAAATGCCACGTTTTTGAGTGAAATGTAGTCATAAATGTTGCAGACCTTGACATGTTTCCTCCGTGTATCCTGCCATATAGTCTGGAACCATGGTGCTATATCCCCACTGAGCCGAAACACGATCTAGAAAAAAGAGAGACAGATAACTCATCTTGAAAATGATTTGTAAAACAAAAAGTGTTTTATTTTATTTTTTATGACGTGGCAAAGCAACTTAAATTGAGCTTTATCTCTTCTGGAAGAGAGGAATCTCTATAATAGAGATATCTATATTACTGATACTATACAGATAATAGAAATAATTATATATTTTAGCACTCTAGGTCGAATCACGCAGGACCATGTGAACAGTTCTGAAGGGGCTGCTGACAGTGGCTGTATGTATCCGCCTCAAGTAGCAACAAACAAGGCTCCATATAAACTACATCAAAAAATGTTGACATCAATATTGGATAGACCCCAAACTTGACAAAGCACGTGAAAACAGTAACGGAAAAGAGACTTTAATCCATAATAGAGAATACAGATTATTTCAAGAGATAAAAGGGAGCTTTTCCATCAAGTAAAGAGGCATCTCAATTAGCCATTGAGATATATAGAACAATAGAGATATATGTAGAAAGATGTCTATGTTAAAAATAAACATAACTCCTGGTTCAAGTCGGAGTTGACCTGGAATCTGGGTCCCGTGGGAGTCAGGCCGACCGGGAAACTGGTTTAAAATGTAGGATGTTTTGTAGCTCAGTTTTTCAGTGAGTTCGACCCATTTCTGGATATTTTGACACAGATTCTGGGTCACAACATCATCATTTTCAATTCCACATTCTCGGGGAGAACGTATCGCACCGACAACACAGTTATCAGTCCAGCAGGTTTTGGGCGAGTCTACAGCCAGCTGACAGATTAAGCCCCAGTGCCTTGGTCTGCCCGTTCAACGCAAACGGTGGTGACCCCTTGGACGGGACCAGTTGGGACGACTACAGAAGAGCAGGCGCCACCTGGCAAGTCGGCTCTAGCAGCATCCACGAACCATTGTAATGGAAGACGGAACATTGATTGGTGAGAAGACGGAGGTCTTTTGCTACTCACAAAGTCTTGCTAGTGAAAATCCTCGATATGGTGGAAGGTATTCGTATCAAAGGCCAGCTTTTGTTCTAGCTCGACATAGAGAGTCCACGTCTCTGAGCAATGCAACATGGTAGACAGGACCAGGCTTTTGTACAGCCTAAGCTTTGATTCTCTTGAGAGACAGCGTTCCTTCCAGACGGTAATTAAGCAGGCTAGGAAAGATGTGGTAATGCCAGTGCAACTTTGGACTCTGCTTTGCTTTGACAGTTGAGGAGATGATGCTTCCCAGCTAAGAAAACTTCTCAACAACCTCAACCTAACGATAATCGATGTTGGGATGTGATAGCAGCGATGTAGTCGCTGAAGGACTGGACCTTCTAATGGTCCAAAGACTAATGGTCTTACCCCAGTTGATAGAGATACCAGGGGGCATGGTCTCGTCATCCGTTGTACACATTGCTAGATGAATGACATCCATGAGCTCAGCTAGGATGCCACATCATCTGTGTAGTCCAGATCGGTAGTTTTACGTCACTAAAGCTAGCTCGACTGTGACTTCGGGCCGCTGTTCTGTCCACGTTCAATGTTGCTTTTATGAAGATTAAGGGGGCCAGGACGCAGCCCTAAAGTACACCTCTCTGGATAATTAAGGTGTCAGACAGTAATGGTCGTTTACCCTGGCACAAGATAAGGTCATCTGCTCAGAACTTAGGTCATTAACGGCAATTTCTTATTTGTAATAATCAAAAGGTCATGAAATAAAAAATAAGTTTGAAACAAAAAAAATCTAAATCGACAAATGTGCGTGTGTTGGGGGGGGGGTGTGCGCGACAATGTGTTACAAGAATACTGAATAATGAGCATTAAAGTTCTCCTTGTGTGTTTTTACTTGATATTTTCATGTTTTTATTTATTTTGATTAATATTTGGGGATTGGCCAGGAGCCATTTTTTCTGACAAAAAGTACCGTGTGTGTGTCTAGAAAGGGAGCGTATAGAGCCGTACGTCTTTCTTCCGGGCACACGACAAATTAATGTAATACATGTACATTAGCTTTTAACAGTGAATTGAACGAGTCGATTATACATACCTCCGAATAAACCGAGACATATGACGAGAAACTTGAAAATCACAAGTAAACGGAACGCCATTACTTCCACCAAACTGACAACTACCGCTGTGCAAATTACTTTAGCGTTTATATAATGTGGAATGGTATTTTTGCGGAAGTTCTTACAAGAAAATAGTCATCGTTTTTTTTTTTTTTTTTTCGTGTTTTTTTAAGGGGGGTATGCAAAAGAGAGTCAACTTGCAGCCTCAAGTCCATTATTCCTTATAATAATTATCGACTTGCGGTGTGTCCCCCCCCCCCAACTATTAGGGGGGAAATAGTGTGGTTTCCTCTTGGAACGGCCTGAAGATCGGGGTGATTAACAATCCAAATTAGCACATTTTGGCATTCGACTTGTTTTTACTGCAAATTGTTCATGTGTTGATTTAATTTTTTGTTTTTGTTCCTTTTACGTATCGAGAAGGTTAGTAAGTAAAGCCGCAAGGATGTAGGACTGTTTTGTGTATGGAACTATAACAAAGCATTTAACTGAAAAGTTGTGTGTACATTTTCAAGAGGGTTTCTCCAATCTTTACTGAAACAGTCGTCGTTATCCGATGACAAATTATCTAATTACTGTTAACTGATTTTACACATGATCATGTGCATTTATTATTGCTTTTTCATTTGTATTTTTAATTTACAGGTTCCCTCTGCCAATTTCACCAAGTTACCATTACAATTAATGCCCATCTCAATTAATTGAATAGATTAAAATGGACTGATCACACAGCTAGTTAACAACAAAATCATTCAATTTCAGTATCCGAGCAATCCATCGTCTTGAAGTGTCACCCGTCCCTGTAAAAGAAGCATACAAATATCGCATTGTTTCTTCAATTCCGTCGGGGGGCTATTCAGGAATTAAACTTTATCAATAGGCAAGCAATAAAAATGTTTTCAAGCATCTTTTCAGAATGTTCCTGCGTGTCCGATTGTATAAAGTAGGCTTCCCCTACGAACGTCCCAGTTTTAAATAGTATAATGTAATCAGGCTTTAATCTCAGGTTTGTCTCCAAGGATAGCCAAGCCCAAAGAGTATTAATAGTCCTCAAAAGGTCAGACTTATAAATTAAATACTCTATAAATCGATTATTCGTTTTAAAAACTGCATATCAACAAATGTGTTGATTTTAATCTCCCACCATGTATATGGAACGAATCAACTCGTCACTTATCCATGTGTCATAAACACATTGTCTGACATCTGTTTTGTATATAAAATACTGCTTCGTTATTGCCTGTAAAATTCAAAGTCAACAGTTTCCTTGTAACATCCGGAACAGGAGTCAATCAACTTTTTGTAACAAATACTTGGTGGCCATTCCTTGAAAAGTTAACAAAGGGCAGTTTCATTTAAGATGCTAGGTCCGATTTGTTGCCGACTTGGACCCAAATGTTTATACTGAAATGCTATATAGCTGTTCTTATATATTCGAGAAAGTTTAATTTAAGACTTTGCACGAAAAAAGCGTTAATAAATAAGTGGTGGTTTTTAATTAAAAGCAACTGTTGTCGCAAACCCGACTTGATCTCAGGTCCATCGGTCATTTGTAACAACGTTGCGTGTGTTAAGTGCTTCGTCAGTAGCAGTCTGCGAAGGTTTTTGTAGGTCTATGGTTTTCGTTTTGAAACAGCATCATCTTTCAAAATTCTTTCAGAAAAAAATTGTTGAGAAAAATAATATTACGTATAGTAGTTTGGCAAACAACAGGTCATGCAACTTTAACGCAGAGTCATATCATTTTGTAATGCTCACTGTGAGTGTGTGAAAAAACCATGAAGCATGACGGTGTGTTCGCATACCAATATTGTCCATCATAGCAACAGAACGGAAAAGTACATCGCTGTCAATACTACAGTTGAATCTCAAAATTACAAGGTCGCCGGGGCTGGACAAATTACCTCGGTATAACAGGAATTTGTTAAAAGAGGGAAGCAAAACAAAGAAACACAAAGCAGAAATGAGATTCAGGACTTCAAAATGTACCCTTTATAAGCAGAACCTGTTAATGAGCAGATCCTCTTTATAAGCAGATCCTCTTTATAAGCAGAACATCTTTATAGCGTGTTCTTTATAATGAAGCTTGACTGTGTACATCTTAAATGATTGCTCTCTGTCATTATTTCTTCACTAGACTAATAAAATCACTATCATTGTTATTTTGTTCTCCGATTACTGAATTTACAGAAAGCTATATTTTGATATACTCTGTTTTTCTATATTTTAACAAATATAAAGCCAACTCCTTGAGTAAAGAAATATACAAGTACTTTTTTTTAAATCTAAAATATAATTGGTCATAATATTTTAAGTAAACCAACTGTGACTTCTAACAATTTAATTTGTTTGATTTACCATAAAGTTATGTCTGAACATTGACAAAATAAAAAAGAACGAAATATTTACGAAGTTTAAGAATAAAAATATCTTAAAGATCACAACTTCATAAACAATGTTGTCTCAAAAAAACCTCGTAATAAGAAAGAGAAGGACTGAGTTGTGGAGGCCTTACCGTCCCAACAAAACCACGCCCACCCCGAACCGGAGCTCTCTCTCCCTTTTTTGTATATTCTTCTTTTTTAATAAACAAATTAACAATCTTCAACTGCTGAACCAGTGAACATAAGTATTTAAGTTTTAATAAAGCATTGGTAAAAATAGCATTACGGGAAAGCTCCATTAAAGATTTTAGTGGCGAAATTCGGAAGAAACTATACATCCTGTTCATGGATTGGTGTGTTTTAATGAATTACTTGGGTCAGTAAATTTAATGGATGAGTAGTTAATCTGCCTGGGGTAGTCAGCAGCCGTATTGGTTTGTGCATGATCCTCTGCTTGGAAAAGGAATTACATGGAGATAACAGGTGTTAGTTGTCAGATGAAAAAGGATGTTTTATTCTAGCCTCTTTCTTTGATGGAACTTTCCCTTAATAGATAGTATTCGTGTTGATGCTTATTTACAATCTCTACTTAGTTGAATAATAAAACTGGTAGAATAAGGCCTGAGAAGGTAAGATCCTGAATGTATACCCTTTACAGGCCTAAAAGTACTTTTTTTTTTAAAATTATTAAACAGCAAGATGATCAGTTCCTCTTCACGTCTGGATAAGTATAAGTACTTAACGAACGTTGAAATGTTAATTCCTCTACTGCACGAAAAGTAAGTACTTTATTTTTACGATGTAAGTACTTAAATTAAAATGTACCGAAATGCAATTGTTCTTTACTTATATTAGCGAAGTGCCTCACCAGTAACTTAAGAGACATGCAACATTTCAGCTGGTTAGCTGATTTCCTCGTTTGGGGTTTTCTTAGCAGTGCCATTGAAAATAAAAAAAATCACAGTACACAGTCTTCCTTAAATCCCAAAGACACCCTCACACCCTAACAATATCCTCACAACACCCTCAAACCCTTAAGACACATGTGTGTCCGCACTCTAGAACTAGCAGCACACCACCCTCAAACAAAATGCAAACTGCTGCAGTCCTTTAGAAATTGTGTAATGGAATTTATACATGTAGCCTCTGTTGTTGACATTATGCCTGGTTAATATTTCTTGGAGAGCCGATGCAAAGCAATTTTGTCGAAACAAAGAAAACCACTACAAGCTGAGGCCCCATGTTAACTGCGAAAATTCACTTTGCTATTACGATTTCAATACATGTATCCCTCTGTAAGAGGTGGAGCATGATGGATGTGTCCATTATCTTCAGTGGCATTACCAGACGTCTTTATTTGGGGGGGGGGGTAGGCAATCAGGGGGGATTTGGGGCCATTTAATGTATAGAAACATTCAGTTGTGCATTTTTTAACATCCCGTTTAGGTGGGTAAAAGGGTTGGGGACACAAGCAGTGCAGCTGCACATTTAGCCTTTTCTCAAGGCCTTCATGTCTTGGACTGCTTAGTAAACAGCGGAGCGACTGGAACAGGAGACCAAGCGCACGAGCTGAGTGGCAAAGCAACCAGGGCCTTTTCCAACTTGTTTGAGTGGTTGTTTTTTTATGAATTATTCATAACGTATGAAATGTGCATTATTCTTAACTTGTATGCAAACAAGTATCTGAAGATAAACACGACCCCTGTCGCTTCTGATTGGTTTGGACTTTTGCTACCGTTTGGGTAGCAAAATCAAAATTTTAATGAAAAACCTTAGAAACCGCAACCGAGTTGGAAAAGGCCATGGTTTCGCCACTCGCGTGCAAGGTCTCCCCTTCCATTCGCTTGGGATCGCGGCTCTACGAAGCTGTCCAAGCCACGAAGGCCTTGACAAAAGGCTACTTCACATTCTGCCCAGGAATGGCACACTCTTTTTACTGTATCAGTTGGGATGTAGTTTAAATTACTTTCCCTTTGTAACTCCATACATTATACACACAGTTAACATTTTCAGTTTTGACATAATTAATACAAAAATATTTTGGCGTAAACAGTACTCAACTGCAAATGTGTTTCTGTTGAAGCCATTGATCTTTCTTTACTTCAAATTCTCATAGATGGAGTTGGAGTCTAGATAGTCCTGGGCCACCCGATAGCATAACTGATACTGAGCCTGTCAAAATCACACAAAGAAAACAAAACTGCCTCTTAATAAAAAACAAATTAATCACAAATAAGACACAATTAGATGTCGCAGTTTGACATAAATTTCTCCCAAGGTCTTGCTCACATCCTTGACATTGGTTCTAGCCAATTCCATAACTATGCATTTGAGCGTACACTCAACACAGAGCACAAACTTACACTTTTTAACCTTGCGATTGTATCAAAATCCAGCAAATGTAGCGACAAAATATGGTGACCTGCTGTGCACCATGTTGTAATCATACAAGTGGAAGTCATACGTGCATTTATTTTTGGTTCCCAAAGAAGGATGCTGGTTACCATATGTCGTTGTTTGTGTGTACCCAATGGCATGACCCAGTTGCTATGGTTGCGGTTTGGTGACCTAGGGATGACGTCTTGACTATGGCAGCACATTTAATGTTTTAAGTTTTAAATTCTGAAGGTCAAGTAAGAGTGAAAAATGTTTGAATTCAACACTGCCTACAGAGTTACGCAGTTTGGGGTTGTTTTTTTCGTATGAGATGTTATAGAACCTGAAAGTTGCTTAGATCCTGTGTTATTAATGGCTCCTTTGGTGTACCATCCATTTTGTACTTGACCTGCATACTAATTAGGTCAAGCCAAGGCACTCTTAGAATTAGAATGGTTTATTGAGTAATTGATTTTAAAAAATCAAAGAAGTTTTAAATATGGTCTCACGTCATCATAAAAAGAACTATAAATACCTTAGCAAAGTACAAAACAAAGCAACACTTCAACATGCAATCTTCTTAACACAATACATTTTTATTAGCAAATTATTTGTGGCCTGTCGTGGCCGAGCGGTCTAGTTCAACGGACCCAAGCTCCAGTGCTGTCAGCAGAGTGTGGGTTCGAATCCCGGTCATGACACTTGTGCCCTTGAGCAAGGCACTTAACCACAATTGCTTCGTAAAAAGTTGGGAAGGTAGTGCATTCTGCTCTACCAGCCACTCATCCTAGTGGATGATACCCATGCCTATATCCTTACGGACTGTGAAGGGGGTAACCCTGTTTCAGCACCAGGAGTAGGTGGCAACGTGCCTCTGGTGACAGTTGATCTGGGTTGACAGCCCAAATCAATTAAGTGTAGCCCCCACTTTGAAGTGGCCGTCCGGCCTTGTGAGTTGGGCGATATCTCATAAAAAATATAAAATAAAAAAAAACATCACAGATGCAAAAATATATCAGAGAGAACATCCCTTTGGTTTTCAAGTCATAGCAAGTACATGTAATGAAACTGGTCTGCATGAAGGAACTCTTTTCAGTTAGACAACCCCATACACACAACCCAAGGACTTACCAATGATTGCACCATGCCAGCTCGGGTAGCTCGAAGCTTCTTAACTGCCTGGAAAACATCTAAGACTTGTGCTTTAGAGATATTCTCCATGATTGTCATCAATGCACACACGGTCCCGCTGCAGCCTAATCCATCTCTGGTTACACAAAAGTACACAAATGTTTTTTTTTTTTCTAACAGGGCCAAGAGTCATTGATAAAACTAGAATCCTAATTTAAGGAGGTATGTTAAAACAATGTCATTTTAACTTTTGATCCTCCTCAGATTTAAAGGTTCAAAGGTGCATTTGGCTACAGTGTTCTTAGTACTTGAGTAAATGTATATAAAGGATAGATACCCAATAGGTAGACTACCCATGAAAGTTAATCATGTCTTGTTCAGTCACTGTATCACTTGAATCCTATCTTCAGGACAATTTCCTCCAGTACAAACAAATTTTACTACTTGTAGCCTTCACCCCTCAACCAATTTATTAACATATATGACTTTACCTCATACATATTCATGATTGAGAGTCAAAATCTCACTTGCCATTCACCATCACATGCCAGATGCTGTTTTTGCTGTTTACCAAGTGCGTGCACAAGTATCCACGCAAAGGATTATTTTGTTTGTGTTTACTTACATGCATTGTACTGTGACAGGTCCATCAGGATGTTCTTGTGTCCACATCTTGACAGTCTCTAACACCTTGAGAAGACTAGAGGGAGAGTTGGGGATATCCTTCCCTGTTGGCCACTGCAGGAACTGGATGTGACAAATGTACTTCGACTCATCATTCTGTGAAATAAAATATGTGATTCATTGCTGAAATCTTCCTTTTTATTTAGGTTATGTACAAAAGAATTGCCAAAATACAAACAGTTCACAATCCAAATTTAACTGGTGGTATAAATGCAAAAAGTGTTAATGGTCTCCGGTTTCATCCCTAACAAAGTCTTTCTCAAAGGCTAAATTTTGAAACTTGTTCAATAGTTTCAAAGGAAAGTGATTACTCCAGAAGCTCCAACAAGTTCTAAAAAGGAACACTACCACAGATTTTGTTTTTTCTTCGGAATCCAAAGGGTTTAAAAAATAGAAAAAGAGTATACATCCTAAAGAATTATCAACAAACCTTTCTATCTGAGTTGTAGATGCTGAAGTGTCTCACAACGACTGAATCATTCTGTGAATAAATACCTTCTGATGTTACAGTCAAAGGTCCAAAACTCACACTTCCCTCATCCGGCCAATACTGTGCAACACTCTGGAAAAAGTAGAAAATAATGATGATCATTAAGCCTCACAGTCCCAGATCCTAGTTGAGTTATTCTAGAATGACAGAATGTGGAGGATATTGGAGTGTCAACAGGCATTGACACTAGGGGGTTCTTAACCTTAGCAGTAAAAGACCTGTAAATGTCATGCACTTTAAATCACTCGGACAACACTGATAGTTGTCAAAGACCAGTATCTGCACTTTGTGTGACCCAACAAATACACAAAATAAAAAACCAAAATAACAGACCTGTGAAAATGTAGGCTAAATCGGGCATCAGAGTCTTAAGAAAAATGAAAGGAAAACCTTGTATGTTTTCACCATTTTAGAACATGTTTTACTCATTTCACAAAAGCTATGGCATTTCAGGCAAAAATATTTCAAGTGAAGTTTTCCAGCATGACCATATCTTTGTACCATGTAAAGTTATGTGAAAAAAATGTACACATGGACATTTCAATCTTACTAATGTTGTGCACACTTTTTTATAAATTGTATACACAAGTTCAAAGCCAACTTCCCAAACTTTATGTTGATCACAACTTGGACCTTCACAAAGGTAACCTAAGGTCGCGTGGTGTGTTGTAAACCAATAAAAAAAGTGTTGTCTTATCACACAGTCTAAAATGTGGCCAATTAAATCAGCCCAAAACAATGCTAAGGTTTTAGATAAAAGTTTGGGGATAGTTTCAAATACCTTGCTTAGCAGAAACAGGCTCCCAACCAAATTTACATGTCATTGTTATTGTTATTGACTGGTTCCCTCCTACATTTTTGTTGCAGCAATGTTTGACTTGTTCCATGTCATGAAAAAAAAAATTCTGGTAGGCCTTCTACATGTGTATTTCAAAACAATTAAAGCCAAAAAGCAACTGGTATATAAAACAAACACCCCCACAAAGTAAAGAGATCTTGTTTTCTGACCCTATCCTAATCTCCTCCACAGTAAAAATTGGCCCAAAGAAACTTACACACAAAGTACAAATATGGACATGTCTGATGCTGTTTTTCCTGTTTCCTTTATAGTTCAAAAAATCATTAGGTAACATAAACATGCACATTTTAAATCACTCATATGAAAAATTGAAGCCTTACATGTATAAGAATACGAAATATATTTTATTTTGTGGATGAACAGCAAAAAGATACTAGAACAAGATTTAAACCTGTACTTTCCAGATTAATGAGCCGGCACTCTACCAACCTAGCCCTATGATAGGGGTCTCCCTATTTTGACAAAATCTTTGTTTAAGGGTGCCAGTCAGAGGCTACCTAAAAAATGCCATGTAGCCAAGAATCGCACCCAAAATTACAATACAACCTGGGAAAAGACACGACAGGGATCACCTTAGTTAAGGGGGATGCAACTTTTATTTACTTACTGGGTAAATTGAAATTTGTGTACAGTCATCATCTTACAACGAGTTTGAGAAATGCAGTGCTGTAGGAGCGAGTCACATTCATAAAACATACGACAAAAAAATATTGTTCAACTTGATTTGATTGTTTGAAATAATTGGGTACAAATTAGAGGGGAAACTGGGAGCATCTTACCGGATCATTGTCCATGGAATTGAGCATAACAAGACATGATGATTTGTAATCATACACCATCCTCCAGATGTCACCCACAGTGTTGGGAAGAGGGGCTTGTGTGGCCAGGTACGCATTCTTATTTTTGTATCCCTAAGAAAAAGAAATTATAAATTTATATCTTGGACCTACGAATTATTGTCTATATTTATGTACACATACTAACAACTGAGACAGGTGAGCAAGAGTTTGGGAAAAGAGTTTGTCTAAAATATCAGATTGCACAACAGTTGTGTGTACACAATATCAAAATCAAAGCCATATAAGAAAATTTGGAAAATACTTTTCAATGTCATGAATGTCTAAAAATTCCTTGCGACCAATCCAACCATCACAGATATTCCTTATAAATACATCATGTTCGTGAAATAATTCAGCTCTCAACATTTAACATTTCTGCGAACTTTAAACACAAATCAATAAGTAAACTTATAACACGAGTGATTGCACAGGCGCCAATAACGCATACCGCAGTACACTTTCAAATCAAATGAATTCCATGTGCCTAACACACTAGTGTACGCAGGACAGGCATGTTTGAGAGTACAAATACATTTCTTTACATTGAAAGATGAATATTTCACAAAAAGGACAGATTTATGAAAAAAACACCGCAAAAATTTTTTATGTTGCCATGGAATAATTAATCCTGTGAGATAAAGAGCTTCTAACAGATAAGACTTGTATTATAGAGCCCTGAATTTTTCCCGCTCCAGAAACAGATCCCCATATTTAGGACAAGCAGGATGTCACTGTCAGACTGTAGTATTTACATGAAAGTGAAAGGCCTCCAGGGCTAGGCATGATTACGAATATTGAATACAAGGCTCTGCTAGAGTTCAAGATCCCAAACTTGAGGTCACCCTAGAGGTACTACCTGTACTTACATCAAGGAAAGTAGCATTGATGTAGTTGGTGCTACCCTCTTCCCCAGAGGTCATCAGATATGGGCGGCATTTGTCAACTGTGAAATAAAAAGCAAGTCCGAACTCATATTAAAAATCTCTGTTTTTGACCATAATTTTTCTCAAAAACTTTTGAGAACATCTATTGAGAGCAGTCATGTTCCACTCATGTCCATTTTCAACTCAGTGCAGCCTTTAATTGAAGTCCTAGACTTTCACTTCATAAATCACTAAGATTCATTGTAGGATGAGTTGGCAATGCCACCATGATGATTATTGCTATACCTTTCCGATCACCAATTCAGATTTATCTCTATTTTTAGCTTAATTTCAACACTATTTAAGAATGATAAAGGATGGGTGGGAACAATTGGGAGGGTTAGAGGTATGGGAATCAAGAAAGGAAATAAAATCAGTTGCGATCAAATAAATATACAATAACTTTACAAAAACCGGTAAATAAGGGCATGTGATGAACTTCAATTATTTGAAAGACTTTTAGGTAATTTTTTTTTTAGATTGTCTGCATATGCATGAATGGTGCATATTCTGAAACTTTTTTTTTTACCAATCCCAGCTCTCACAACATTCTTTTAAGTTTTTGAAAATGTCTTTGTGTGCACCAACTTCTTTACCATCTAATAAAGTTACCTTACATTTTATTTGTTAAGGTAAAAAAAAAGAGTCTACAAAATTAATATTTGCAAGAAAAGATGCACCGGATTTGTTCTAAATGAAAGGTACAATATCTTGTTTTGTGCGGCAAGAAACTGTAAGACCATGGCTCCTAAAGGAAACTATCGGATACTATTTAAAGGCCCCTGGGTCTGGCTCTGGTTTAAGCTTCATCAATAATACTGAAAAGTGGACTTTCCATACAGGGCTTTCATGTACATTAGGTTGATGGAGCCTACGCCAGAGCCAAAACCACAGCAGTTAGTTGGAAAAGGGCCAAAAAAGAAAGTTCTATTCAAAGGTTTTGATAATCTATCTTTAGTCACATTTCTGCAGAGATCATTTTTCTACCCATGTAGGTAGTTTTTACCGTACCTGGGAGGTTCTCCTGAAATCTGTTCTTATCAATGTTGTCTGACATCTTCCCTCCCCGACATTTGTCATCATTTGGAGTTACTGTAAAGATCTCCAACATCTAGTGAATAAATGAAAATAACTTCATCATCAACATCATTTTAAACATGTTGTAACACTTTGATGTTTAAAGAGGAGCTCCAAGGTCAAAGTTCAGTTTTGTGATGCATTCATTTCCCAATCAATACAGTCCTCATGAAAGTTGGGTAAATTACAAGTTTCTAATGTCACATTCTAATGGTGTAAAGTTGCAATATTTGATACTTTTTCTTAGTAAAACTTCAAGCATGACGGCAACACCAACAAAAACAAATGGGTCAGCAGATTCTAGAGAGAAATTTAGCACCAGTCAAAAAGCCAAATTCAAAACCATTTGGATTGAATATCATAAACATTCAGGAATGAACTAAATATTCTCTTTACAAAAATGTACAGACCATTTATTGTTTATGTGACGCCATCAAACATGTTTTGATGCTGATAAAAGCTGATGTTAAAAGGTATCAATTACAGTAGCATTTTACATGGTTTTAACTATTTAACTATTGGAAAATTTGTTAATCACAAAACTGAATTGTACCTTAGAGCCCCTCTCTAATTTTTACTAAATATTAGACCTCTAGAAATTTACCCCAAATTGAAGATATCTCACAATTGAGACCATGGTTTATGATATCCATTGGGCTATGCCATGGACAAATGATTTGGTAGTTACACTATAGATGGTGTAACCTTTACATGTTTATTTCAGAGCCATAGAGCCTGCACTTCACGCAGTCACAGTTGCACAAGGCTGGTATAAACTATACAATTTTGTGGGAATGATTTTTATCAAAGAAAGGGGCGTATCTTAAAACTTGTTCTGATGTAATTCGTTTTAATGCTTGTTTCAAACAGTACTTCTCATAGTTATAACAATAATAATAATAATAATAATAATAATAATGGACTTTAAAGCATGGCACATGAGCATTTTTACCAAGGTCACTGAGCCATCTTCCTTAAAATTAAATCCTCTCAGCTCTCTGTGTTGGATGCAGTCAGCGCTGCCAGGTACATGTACTTGTGTACATAGAGATCAAACAAAATCAAATGAGGAGGAACGACAAGGTCACTATTTCTTTTTACAAAGGTTACCAGCCAAAATAATAAACAGTTTACATTGCTGCGACTAATACCCCCCCCCCTCATTTCTTGCTTACCAAAGAATTTTGCTGAGCAGATTTTTCTGCTTAACAGCTTTATGAAATTGGGCTAATGTAAAAGTTTTTTAAAAATTTAAGTTTCAAACACAACAAGCTAATTTATAAAATTGAAAAACTTTCCAAAATATACACTTTCCAAAACAATCAGCAGCCAGCTAAAACTTTCAGTGATTTCTGCCTAGAGTTTTTTCCCTTAAGCAACTTTGGCTTAGATTGTTTCATGGTAGGATCAGAGTTTTTTTACTTACATGGAACTGGTCCTGGATGCCAGAAGTTCCTGTTTTGGGGTCTCGTTTCTTGAGGCGACTGTAATCCTGATGTAGTTTAGCAATTGGGATGGCTGTGTTTTCACTCAGGCAAGATTCCAAAAGGGCATCGAAGATAAATTTGTACTGGTCCTGATGTACCAAAACAGTCAAGATTTAAATTGGAATAAATTTGATATTTAAAATGCATTTGTAACTGTGTTTTTTCTGATTGTAAATGAGAAAATTGCTAGTTGGGTTTGAATGATTTTTGGTACAATGCCTAGCTCAGTATGGGGGTTTTCATGCAAACAACTGGCATTTAAACCATGTGACGTAGCAGTCAAAGGAAGTCTGATCGGGCATTCACTAAGAAACCAGGAAAGATATTATACCCCTGTTTTGTCAAATTAAACTTGCAAATGGTTTATTCCATTATAGTTTACTTGTTACACACCAGCGTTTGGACCATCCTGAATCGCTGTTCTCTCATGGCACGGACAAAGTTCAGAACGTCCACTTTTCCCACAGCTTGCCCCTGTTCCAACATACTATCAACGGTGATGTACGTTCCTGTACGTCCAACACCAGCACTAGGTAACAAAGAAATAAAGGAGCATGTCAATGGAGGCTGAACAAGAACAACTTGATTGGAAGTCAAAATAAACCTGTTGGAAACAGCAATGATATATTTTTACACCAGAATGGAATCAGAATATTGTAACCTTCCACCCTCACTTGGTTACATTGACCGGAATAAGTCATTTGTGCCTTAGATTTGAATAGTATCTTGTACAATGACTAAATTTGCAGTCCTCATCAGTCCAACAGAATCAAACAGAACGTGCAGTTGGATTTTGAAGGGTGTTAGACGGTTAGGGTTAACGAACAACAAACACACTATTCTAAAAATAGAGGCTCGCTGTTTTGAACAAGAATATAGACATTCTCTTTTGGAACTCTTTGTGTCCCATTCAGACTCCTTTTTTAGGCAATTACGACTCTTAGGAGCTGTGTACCAGATTGGAAAGTTTAATGCTCATAAAATGCCACCCCCCCAAAAAGAAAAAGAAAAAAAAAACAAACAAACAAACAAACAAACACCCCCAAAACGAAACAAACAAAAACAGAAAAAAAGCTTTCAAAAGCGAGGATTATTCTTAATCAGCTTAGAAAATAAATACACAAATTGGTTATCTGATTTTGTTAAGTTCATTGCTGAGTATTTCTAAGTTGTAGCTATTGGTTTTGTTGCAAACTGTTTATAAACGACAAATATCATGGAGATTGATAGATCATTAATATTCTGAGATGAAAAGATACGTCTGCAGCAAAAAGTAAGGCATTTTACAAAATCATTTTCTATATTTGCAATACAAAAGAAAAGAACAACACCTGGACTGTCAATACACACTTGGTGCTTTTCAAGAAACAAACAGCCATAGTTTATTTCAAAAGAAGACGTCTTATTACATATCTCTGTAGTGCAGCCTTCAAAACTATAACTCTATTCAAAGGTGGCATGACAGTAATAGCCATTGCGTACAGAAGTCCAGAATTACATCTCAGTCCGATCCGATAAATAGTTTGGCAACAAGAATTTTATTTCCGAACCTTGACTGAACAGTAAGCTTTTACGGAACAATTATTTTCAGATCTCGCTACAAAAGTATGAAAAACAATACATTTTGTCATCATGAGGCCGCAAAAGAACCTCATACTATCCGTGTTCTCGTATCTTCCGTTTTTTAAGACATTAAAACATGCATGGGACAGTTCGGGACCGGTTAAATACCTCGTATTAACCGGCATCTCGTATCTTCCGAGCTCGTATTAACAAGAGTCGACTGTACTACCAAGTTCACTGGTAGTAATTACAAGCATGAAATTTGTTTTAGGAAAGTGTGATCACTTTCCTTGGGAAATAAAAAATCAGGAACCATACCTGCAGTGTACAACTATAGGACCTTGTTGGGTTGTTTCTGATGCCTGGACTCGTCTGACAAACTGGAGAAGGGGTGAAGACTCGGGTGGCTTCATATCAGGCCACGTGATGTAATGAAACTGCAGAACCTCACGAAACTCACCCTCGGGCTCGCTGCTCTGTACACACATAAAATTAAAAGATTATTCTTTAACATCTCCACATTTAATACTACTGGAGTTTTATATAGTGCTTGTATCTACCAATAAGGTACTCAAGGGGCTTGATCCAAGAGAAATATTTAAGAAAGGTTTCTGAGGTTTTTGAATTACAATGTATGAGACAGATTTATGTAGCAGCATATTAGGGTTTACAAGGTGCCGAGAATGCACTCAGCAGCCATTGCCAGAAACACTGTGCTTGACGTGGTGTGTGTTCGCCGTCTGAGGCTGGTATTCAGTGGAAAGTGTCAGTTGATGCATTGGTGTTGGTGGATGATGGCTAACCCTCTCTTTATTGTTTTCTGCTATTGTCATGCTGATTATTTTGTAGGCTATGGGGTCGTTCAGACACAGTACTAACTCATGCTTCAACCCGATCGAGTTCAACTCAGTGTGTCTGAACGGATCTAAAGTTAGACCGAATCAAGTTCAACCCACAAAAGTTAAACCATCGAGCGAGGGGGTTTATCTTTTAACACTGTGTGTGGACAGAATAAAATAGACCACATCCGGACTAACTCGCAGTCCATGACCCATTGACCTCCGTGATCGTTACGTAACACACAGTGACCAATGAACACAGCCAGCATCAGAAGGACCAGCTCGTTGGTATACCTACGGTCGTCAGGCACCACAGCATTCGCTCTGTGGGAGCGGCAGTTCGCGCGGTTTCTGTGAATAAACCGGATGTCGGAGCAATGGGTTCGCTTCTGCTTTGACCTCTTAAAACCGAAGATAAACCGTATGGGGTTTAACTCTGTGCTGTCTGAACGCAAGGGGAATTTTTTTTTACGACCACCCCCCGCTGCTCGTAAAAGTTAAACCGGTTCGGGTCTGAACATGGCCTAATTCCAGAGTCACTGTGTAGTATTTGTTGATTGTTCCTGGAGACCGCAGTGATACCATGCTTGATTAGTGCAATGAATGTTGTGTAATCACAGTGGATAGTGTGGCTCATGTTGTATGCATGTTTAATACTTATTGACTCAATTTAACCTTTTACAGCCAAAACCTCTACTTATGAGATGCTGTTACATGGTGTGCTAAAAAAAATGCTAAAAGTCCTACTTCTCAATGCAAAGCTTAAAATCCTACCATCAAAAACTTAGAAACAAAGAAACAGGGCTTACCTTTGACAGGTGAAACTTCCTGATGATGTAGTTAGTATAAGAGTTCTCATTGACCGTGACAACTCTAATATCAGCATAGGAGCTAATCCCATCAGGCCAATACTTCTCACATTTTTTCTGATTGGAAAATGAGAAATGTCAAGAGAATAAACATCATGTTGATGCTATTCACCAAGGCTTAACAATGCATAAGTATTGACAATCTAAAGTAAAGATATATCACTGGCAAGCTTGCTGTGATCACCTCACCATCACTCAGTCAAGCAATCCAGGCTATCTAGTGCGCCAAACTCAAGTTCTGGTGCTGTCAATTCCATGGGTTCGATTCCAGCTCAGATGTCCTTGAACAATACACTTAAAGATAATTGCTTCGTCCTTTGGATGAGATGTAAAGTTATAAGTCCTATGTGTTGTGTAATGCACACTAAAGAACCTAGTACACTTATCAGTAGGAGAAAGGGGATTGACTGGGTGTTTCTGGCATCGTTGGCTGCAGATTGTGCTTCCGATCACCTTGTAAACCCTTACAAAGTGCTATATAAATGGGTCTCAGAATTCAAACATAGCTCTACATTCCTGCCATAAAAATAGTGATCACATTGAGATGCCCACTGGGTGTAATAAGTGCTAAAAAAGAACTGTGTTTAATTATGGCTGTTTAATTTTTTGCAACAAATATAAGCTGCTGTACATAAAAAGACAGTAACAGCTTCTGTATAAAAAGTGTTAACACTTAGTAGAATAAATGTTGGAAATTTCACGTTACTGATGTTTCACTTTGATAAAATCAAATTACCTTCCCATTCTCCACTAGGTTGGTGAGCATGACAATTTTCCCCACACGCTCCTGCCAGACCATCCGCCATATGTCAATCACAGATGCTTTATTTGGCCCTGAAATATTTTACAATTTGAATGGACAATTTTTAAAGGTATACAAGTATACAAATGCGTTTTCCAAATTCACAACTTGAAATTCATCAAAGAATCAGGATTTTTGTACAGTTAGTGAATGCTTACTGGATGCGTACTCCTCACTTTGAAGAAAAAAAATAGTATGGATGGATGACTGGAGTCGACTAGATTTGAACATAGTTGATATAGATGTCCGCCGAACACTGTGTGGTTTGACTAGCTAGTCCAAGTGGACCAACCTAACCCCAGAGCACGGTTTTTCTGGTTATAAATTCCAGTGAAAAGGAAGCACACAAGCAATTGGGTTTTTTATAAGCTCTTTCAAGGCCATTAGTAAAGCGTAGGGATCGCAAAATGCAACAAAAGTTTTTAGACTTTTTGTGAAATTACTTGATTATTGGAATAGATCAACTTAAACAAATGCAAAATCATATACAAAGAGAACAAATTGTGCAGACAATTCTGGCTAGTCACATTTTAACTCACAATGTCACGATGATGGTTTTAGCGAGTTCAACTGTACACTAAGCCTCTCCTTATCTTACCAATGGGGGATGGGACCGTTCAACCCAACATGGTCAAAATTTGAGCATGAACCTGTCCAGACTTACTCAATTGGAAATCTATAATTCTTTGTTTGCTATATCTACATATTTGCCATACTGTTGGTTTGACATTACAATGTACTAAGGTCTGGTACTTTATTTGCTTGACATTGAATGCTTTTGTGGTTCTGTCCAAGCATATTTAAGATTTGCTGATGTGAGACCCCAAAACCCCAAAAGAGAAAACCTGAACAAGGATCCTGTCGCAATGGAAGTTAATTCCCTCACCTTGGCAAGCAATGTACTTTGAATCTTTCTGATATCCCTACAAGAAACCAAACACACATTTGAACTGTTAACAATCAAATATTACTCATATAAACTGACAATGAGGTCACTAGTGGATGTCTATAGGCCTTTTCACACTATCTTTGTCCAATCCATGTCAAAATCTACACGGATCAACACAGAGTTGACTCTGTAAAATGTGGACATGATTCAAATCCCGGCTGCTTTCACACTAGCTCTGCACAAAATCAGTGTGCAATCCATGTATTATGTGACTGTTTCACACTTCCAGGGTCCTACATGGACCCAAGCAGAAAAATCCCATACTACAGGGTGCGGATGGCACCATCTGTGTAGTGTGTAGTGTGCAAAGACCTTATGCACCCCAAGAGACAGTGAGTGACCAGAAGAGAGTCCTGTTTCCCAAGACTGTAGGCCGGGGAAGACAGGCCACTTACAGGCCCGAGGGGAGGTAGACATACATGTATGCCAATCATACATTTATGTGTTTTAAAGCACATCTGAGTCGAACATACAGAAAATGCTTTTAAATTCCCTAGATTCAGTTTGTAGTTGCTGTTCACTGTTCTCATCATAAATAACCATCTAATACTGAACACTGTTCTCATCATAAATAACCATCTAATACTGAACACTGTTCTCATCATAAATAACCATCTAATACTGAACATAATACTGAACACTGTTCTCATCATAAATAACCATCTAATACTGAACATAATACTGAACACTGTTCTCATCATAAATAACCATCTAATACTGAACATTTTTTCCCATCACTTTGGCAAAAATCGGCAAGGATCTTTACAAATTTTGACTTACATGAATATAACATGCATTAATGTAGTCCGATGATGGGTCTCCATCAAGGCATTCCAAGGCTACACGAGAATGGTCATCTGAAAACAAGAAAAACGTTTTTAAAAATGTAAAACTTTGTTCATCAGCAAATTCACAAGTTGCTTTTGTTAAGAAAACAAACACATGCAAGCCAGAATAAAAGTACCAGGAACAAGAAGTCCATGCTCTGTGGCTTGTGGGTAATGTCATGGGATACTTGGTCTACATACAGATGGGACAAGAAGTGAGAGACCTTCTGAGCACATACCATGAAGATACCTGTAGAACAGTCATAGAGAGAAGAGATGACGCTTGACAAAAAGAGGTTCAAGAAACGAGGCCAGGTCTTGTCCCAGCAAATCAATAACTAACTCCTAGATTATGTCAAGTAGTGGTTCGGCTACATGTAGTTATCCCTTGTTCCTACTAAGTCATGTTTTACTGTGCTTTTGGATAGAAATCGGACCTGGATGTTGAACTTACAGGCAATGATGTTAACGTAGCGATTTTTTTTCTTATTTTCCTCTTTCTCAGCTACAGTCCATGGGTGTATTGGTTCATCCGGAAGAGACTGCAGGATCAAGAATACAACAAATTAGTACATTGCAATTTTCTTTTTAATTGTTAGCTGTTATTCCACAAAACCATACAAAGAAGGAAAAAAATTGATTTGTAGATACATATATAGAATAAAGTGAGGCAGAAAATGATCACAGAATACACAGAATACAGAAAAAACAAGTTTAGATCCACAGGAATGATAATTAAAAAGATAAGTAGATATACTTATTTACGACACCTCATAGATATTTATGCTCGAGAGCCACTCACTGGTCCATTCACCAGGGTTAACCAAGTGCACACTCAACATGGTAATTACGCATGTATAGTGGACAATCACATATAAAGCAACAGTCAGGCATCGGGTTAGCACATAGACTGATCACATGCAATAGTTTACTCTGCATGTGCTTGAAGAAGTACTTATTTAACTACTGCACAGGTCCAGTGCACAAGAGCGAAAAAGGTCCCAGCTAAAGATGGTGGCGCACGTAATGTCAACCAACGTTTTCCGAACTCAATGATGCTGAACTAGAGAAGTATGAGGTGTAGCAAACAAATGTAACATGGTTCATTTTGGGTGGACAGTCCATATTAGCTCCCCAAGGTATTGGAATTTGACAAACTGCCAGCCAACCACTCAGAGAACTAATATCGACGACAGTCTACCCTCAAACCATGTTGTGTTTGTTTAATACACACATATAGGCTTACATTATATATGTATATTTTGTATAGGAATAGAGGGCCACAAGTGCATACATAGTGCATTTTTATGCAGAACAAGCGGTCAATTGAAAATCGGTATAGCGGTTAGGAAAACAAGGTCATCAAAGCAAAGCACTGTTACATGCAAGTAAATCACCCTTCATACATGTGCATTTATTAAATGTATATTCAACAAATGAATAAGTATGAAGCTTAGTCAAAGTTTCTTGGAAACACCTCCACATAATTATAACACAATGCAGTTATAGATGGTTCGTCTAAAGCTATGGGTACAAGTCGGGGCAGAGGTCGCCCTAAGCTGAGTTGGATAGATAATGTGACAAAGTGGAGTGGTAGAAGTCTGCGAGAGCTGAGATTAGCGGCAACTGAAAGAGAACAGGTCATGGCCGTGACTCCAGGAATGTGCCCCCATTACAATTTGAGCATAAAGCGGCCACAGACGCTAGTCTATGCCGAATGATGATGACGAGATTTGCCATTATTTGCTTGAATATTCTCTCAGAGCTCATGGAGTGAACTCCCCAGATACTTAAAACAAATCTAAAGAATGGTTTAAGAGGTCCCTTACCTTAAGTTTACCAGTATCCACACTTTATGTGACCCAAAACACATTCATGAAACAACAAATCTGTGAAAGCTTAAGGTCAATTGGCATGATTGGTCATCAGAGTCATAACATAATAGTGTTTTCAAAACTCAGATTTTGGACTCACAAAAACAAAGCTAATTGTTTTGGACTCATAAAATCAACGTTCATTGTTTTACTAATTTCTCAGAAACTGTAGCTTTTCTATTGAAGCCAACATTTTTCAAGGGAAGTTTTTCACCACAGCCATCTTTATACAGTGTATGTCATATGTAAATCTGTGAACATTCATAATATTTCCTGCAATCTGACCGATGTTGCACAATGTGCATACCATTTAACAACTATTTTAGGGTTAACAGCTTCATAAAAAAGGGCCCAGATGACTAAAGACAAGTCTATGAAGTGTTCTCAGGTTCTAAACCCAAAAGTGTACATTCTACAAGCTTAGGTTGCAAATTAGCACAAGTAACACATATTTTCGAAGGCTTCAAGATAACTTTACCCCCCAAAAGTGTGAAAGCTTGTTTATGTTGCCAACAAGACTTTACCAGAACAACTGGAAGAGTTTTTTTAAATGAACATTATTTTAACAGAGGAAGGTGAACAACTGTACCTCATAGTCATGTTGAAATCCAGATTGGCTAGATTTATTTCTCTTGATGTAATCAGCAAGACCACTCATGGGAACTGGTTCCGAGGGTTTGAAGACCGGCTTCTTTTTCTTAGAAGGCAGTTTCTGATCAGGCTTATCCTCCTCTATTTCAGTTGTCATGGGAACACTAACAGAGGCTATTAACTCTTCATCGGATGGCCCTTGAAAAGAAAAGAAAAAACATTTCTTAACTTTGGAAACTTCCTGATATTTACATTCTGATCAATTTGATCATGTACACAAGATATGCATAAAGTGCAAAGCCAAATTCTATGAAGATTCCTCTGCCACACAAATGCCTCATCATGTATCGTCACCACTTCACAAAAAGCCACGTTATGTCAAAAGGCGTAATGGAGATTTACATTTTACTCTGTGCTTAGCTTCAAACTGCAAATCTGAAATACTGAAGCCATGGTTTACAGCTTAATACATCTCATGTGATTCTGTAGCAGTTTAACCTCACCATTGACTAACTCATTTCTTTTAAAACACTGGCTAATAGCCATTAGTAGGCCTAAAAGATACGTGCCTCTTCATGAAACCTTTAAGTGAGATGAACTACTTATAATATGACAAACATGGTTTTCCATTGGAAAGGGCATGCATGTCATGTGATCATGCCCACACTGACAGAAGGAGAGGCCCTTCGTGAAAACAAAAGATTTGACATACATCTTCACTCTTCTGCAATGTGTTACATGTATTTTGGGGATGTGTGGCTCTTTGTGAAAACGCAGAATGCATTTATTAATCAAAAAATTTCATTTTTAACATATGTTGCTCTGGGTATATCTACACCAAGAAGGATTCACCAAGTTTGGATGTTTGGATGGAGTCAACACACTAGTCATACATGGTAAATCAATCATTCTTTATGGCTTTTTACTAGTCCTGCTTGTGTTGCTAATTTCAAATTAGAGTGGAATACATCAAAATATAGCTCTTCTGAGTCCCATGTCCCATGCCGAAGGTCGAGTTGGACATGGACCAAGTCACACTAAATTTGTCCATATTCCGCAAGTGCATGTAGGATAAAGAATTTATCTTCAAGCAAACTTGACTCGCAGTGAAGCAAGAACAGTGCATTACAAACAAGGAGTAATACGGGGCCATGCAATACAGGTCAATAACTCTCGATGCCATGGATAAACCAGAATCAAGGCTTAAGTTTGCTTGAAGATAAATGTATTCATGATAAATGTTATGCCTCCCACATCTTGTTGGTGTGAGCTTCTTAGTCCATCTATCATTTTAACTACTCATTCAATGTCCAACCTTTCTTCATTGCAACTACTTGATGAACTCTCATGGCTTTTATCCTATGTTTTGCTTTGGTATGATTGACTTTTTGTTACACTGCTTATGCTCAAATATATACATCTTTTTTGATTTAATACCAGTAAAGTTTGACAAGTATCAACATAAAAAAATGACCAAGCTTGATCCATAAGCTTAAAAGTATATCTCTTTTCATGTTTTTGTGAGTACTGAAAATTGTATTCCAGTCAAATGGTAAATAATATATGTGCATGTAGATATTATTCCAAGGTTTACTTCCCATGGGCTTGGTGCTACAACTATCATGTCAAGATTGACTTCCCATGGGCTTGGTGCTATAACTATCATGTCAAGATTGACTTCCCATGGGCTTGGTGCTATAACTATCATGCCAAGATTGACTTCCCATGGGCTTGGTGCTATAACTATCATGCCAAGATTGACTTCCCATGGGCTTGGTGCTATAACTATCATGTCAAGATTGACTTCCCATGGGCTTGGTGCTATAACTAATATGCCAAGATTGACTTCCCATGGGCTTGGTGCTATAACTAATATGCCAAGATTGACTTCCCATGGGCTTGGTGCTATAACTAATATGCCAAGATTGACTTCCCATGGGCTTGGTGCTATAACTAATATGCCAAGATTGACTTCCCATGGGCTTGGTGCTATAACTAATATGCCAAGATTGACTTCCCATGGGCTTGGTGCTATAACTATCATGCCAAGATTGACTTCCCATGGGCTTGGTGCTATAACTAATATGCCAAGATTGACTTCCCATGGGCTTGGTGCTATAACTATCATGCCAAGATTGACTTCCCATGGGCTTGGTGCTATAACTATCATGCCAAGATTGACTTCCCATGGGCTTGGTGCTATAACTATCATGCCAAGATTGACTTCCCATGGGCTTGGTGCTATAACTATCATGCCAAGATTGACTTCTCATGGGCTTGGTGCTATAACTAATATGCCAAGATTGACTTCCCATGGGCTTGGTGCTATAACTAATATGCCAAGATTGACTTCCCATGGGCTTGGTGCTATAACTATCATGCCAAGATTGACTTCTCATGGGCTTGGTGCTATAACTAATATGCCAAGATTGACTTCCCATGGGCTTGGTGCTATAACTAATATGCCAAGATTGACTTCCCATGGGCTTGGTGCTATAACTATCATGCCAAGATTGACTTCCCATGGGCTTGGTGCTATAACTATCATGCCAAGATTGACTTCCCATGGGCTTGGTGCTATAACTATCATGTCAAGATTGACTTCCCATGGGCTTGGTGCTATAACTATCATGCCAAGGTTGACTTCCCATGGGCTTGGTGCTATAACTATCATGCCAAGATTGACTTCCCATGGGCGTGGTGCTATAACTATCATGCCAAGATTGACTTCCCATGGGCTTGGTGCTATAACTATCATGCCAAGATTGACTTCCCATGGGCTTGGTGTTATAACTATCATGCCAAGATTGACTTCCCATGGGCTTGGTGCTATAACTATCATGCCAAGATTGACTTCCCATGGGCTTGGTGCTATAACTAATATGCCAAGATTGACTTCCCATGGGCTTGGTGCTATAACTAATATGCCAAGATTGACTTCCCATGGGCTTGGTGCTATAACTAATATGCCAAGATTGACTTCCCATGGGCTTGGTGCTACATACAACTATCATCACTAAAGGAAAATATTTTCTTGATGGAAATCTATATTACAAGGACATTAAAAATGAGTGCTAAGACACATTTTTTCAGTTGAGGAATCTTTTGAAGTAAATGTTGCCATTTTCAAAACCACGGATCAAGCTTTGACGAAAGACCATGTAGGTCTAAGCCCAAGCCATGGTTAAAAAAAAAACAATGTCTATTTGCACTTGTATTTGAGTTTACCTTCAACACTCGGGTTGATGTGTGGTTTTGAAGACATGCTGAATCCGTTCTCTTTTCCCAAGTGTTGCTTACGTCGCCTCCTAACAAGGAAAACAATATCTGTCAGTTTGATTGCCAGAGAAACAAACCAAATAAGACAAAAGAAAACAATATCTGTCAGTTTGATTGCCAGAGAAACAAACCAAATAAGACAAAAGAAAACAATATCTGTCAGTTTGATTGCCAGAGAAACAAACCAAATAAGACAAAAGAAAACAATATCTGTCAGTTTGATTGCCAGAGAAACAAACCAAATAAGACAAAAGAAAACAATATCTGTCAGTTTGATTGCCAGAGAAACAAACCAAATAAGACAAAAGAGCAGCAAAGTCTGACAACTATTTTTATACCTTTTGTTTTCACAATTTGTTAGAACAGCTGGAGGACTAGTCTTGCCATGTTTTCCATAAAATGTAATTGGTGCAATTGCATGAGACACAAAGTAGGGTTTAAATAATGGGTATGTTATTGCTGCAATCAAAATGTCAGCCAAGTATGAAAATAAACAGAACCCCTGACCGAACACAAACCGGTTTCCATTGTTTTCACAAAAACATGGCCACCAAATTGGATTAAATTCTCACACCTAAGGTTGTGTGGTGGATTTATTTAAAATTAGCGGATGGAAAGATATTTGCTCTTTAAAAAAATCACACACTGATATTGGCACTCTAAGAAGTCGCAAATTTTGTAATAATGACATCCAGGTCAAAGAATATTATTGTGGTTTACACCAATTTGTAATTAACACTTTAATCACACATCGGTGTGAGGATAAACAAAAGAATACACGTATGTTGCAAAACTTTTTCATTTTGTTTCATTTCATTATGAATACACAGCTATGTTTTGTCTAAACTATTACTGGATGCCATGTACATAATTCATGCAATAGAAACAATTCGAAACCAATGTCTATTTCACCTGTTTGTGTACAAACTACTTCCTCATCAACCAGTAAAAGACTTCACTGACTTATCAACATATTTTGGGGAAAAAAAGTTAACCACTTCCTGTCACATGATACACGCAAAATTTTTCGCCACTGGCCCAACATGGTTTTTATTACCGGAACAACTGTAGGGCCCCCTAAATTGTTACTGTCAGTTTGTCAGTCTGGTAGCTGCTTGTTTATTCACCCAGACATTCAATTGTGCAGCATGCACAGGCATGCACCCACCATGCTACATTTCGTTTCACCTAGATTCAAAGAGGAACAGAAGGTTCTAGAAATCAACTTGTAATGTCCCTTTTTCTAGGGGTTACTGCTTAATTCCCAATTCCAGAACTTTATCCTTCTGTTATGCTTGTAGCTTACAAGAATGGATAGGCTGCCACCATTGATTATCACTGTATTCGGCTCAATGGGAGGTACTCGTTATGTGTGTTACAGTTCGGAGATTTTGTTTGTGTTGTGAGGCCTGCTGACAAAAATGATGGACTGAAATGTTCACAAATATGTCACTAAAATCTTACACTAGACTTATATTTTAACTACTGACATTTGTACAAGACTTCTTGTGAGTGTTACATGTGTTTCTCAGACAAACAATAAAAAGCTAAAAATGAATTTCATGTTGGAAACTCTTTGAAATGCAATGAGCTTCTGCATGGAACAATTGCGTATTATGTAGATGAATTGTGCCCTTGTCCAATCCATCAGAAATGTGTGTGTTATAAGTGAGGGCTGTGAAATCAAAAATAGTATGTTACGTGTGTTACACAGTCTGAAATGTCCTTGCTGAATGAATTAATACTTAATGATAGAATGAAAGCTGTTTCTTACATTGTGCGAGCTGCACCTATGTTTGCATTTATGTCTGTGCAATTATTTGGTTGTTTAGTCACAATACTTGACTAAGGCTTGTATGTAAAGTGATTTGAGAATGTGAGAGTGATAGTGCCCATAATCAAGTCACTAGTCAGGACAAAAGTAATAAACAAGGTTAGGATTGCAATCGTGCTGCAAAACTACAGCAATCTAACGAACGGTGTTACAGTGGTTCATGTCTCGTTACAGAAGAGATATCCCAAGTCATTGACCATGAAAAACCATGGTGTACATCATGTACTGTATATACCTGGAAAACAGAAAAAAACCACAAAATGCCCTGTACTAAAGATGGAAATTTTAAACTCTACAAGTATGAGTTGGACTTACTAGAAGACATAAATTCATACATTTCAGTCTCATACAATTGTCATGATGATGCTACATCTAGCTCAGTGTGTTTCAAAAAACAAATTTTTGACAGTTTTCTAGAAACAAATTATGTTTTTTTTTATATCATGTAGTTTGAATATGTTTGCTGTTTTAAAAACCAAAGTTTAGGCTGTTTACTTGATTTTGAATTATTAATGTCCGGGACCACTTTCCATGGAATGGGCCCTATTTAAAGTGCTCCAAGAAAGTTCAGAAAATAATACCACTCATGGGCATGGAAATGTTACGGAATGACGACATGAAGTGGCTCATGGCCTGATATTGTTTTAACAGTAGCGGAGTTTCTCTCAAAGGCTTGGTGACAACACAACACAAACATTAAACAAGTTTATTAGTGTAAAAGAAGCAGTCAGGTGAAAATGAATTGAAAAGAAAGGAGCAGAATGCAGTCAGAAGACAACTTGAATTTGTGAATAAAATAATTGTTTCTTACCGGTAAACCTTAGCAAGCAAAATAAGAACAACTACCAGGAAGAGAGACAATGAAACGCCAACTGCTATTCCCGTAGTATCAGGGCTGCCTTGAGGTGCATAATCCCCATCAACTAGGACACAATGAATCAAAACATCAGAGTAAGGTCAAAGTTAAGTATCAGTGACTGCAAAAAAAACAAAACATCGATTTTGAAAGCCGTACTGGTACAGTTATTTTCCTTGTTTCAGATCGCTTGTTTTGCTTTTGGCTTTGGAATCGGCTCATAGAAAATAATAATTTCAGCCAAAATTATCACTGCTTGTGTCTTTGAGACAGCTTACGATGAATGACCTCAAAATAAACATAAAACAAAAAAACATAAACACATTCTTTTTGTTCCCACTTTTTAGGCACTTAATTTACTAAAAAATGACAACAGCACTGCCAGAGAAAAAGCATGAAAAACATTTTTAAAAATCACTTGTGATTGCAAACAAGGAAAATATTTCCAACTAATCTGTTTGAACATTTTTAAACAAGTATCCACCACTCAAAAATGTTCATGGTTTTTGTGAAGATTGTCATTTTCAAATGCTTTCCATGCTTATTTTGCTCATCTTCACATCTGCACATTTTTATTTATATCAACCTTTTATGACAACTCTATCCTGTTGTGAGTGTAACATAATTCCTCTGTAAGCCACGCACACTTCACTCAAACTGGCACACACAGTCACCAAATACCCATAGTTCTGTTCTAGTTTTTGCATAAGGATGTGTAAGAAAAGTTGAATAATTGGACTTGGCTTTTACATGTGTTTGTCAAAGATTGAAGGTCTCAACGAAGTAGTAATTTTGTGGATGAAAATGAGTTGGCTATGTCAGGTACAGAACTCATACAAAACTACCTTTTTTTTTATGGCTTCTCTTTCAGAGATATATTTTATTATAGACGGACGATTTTGTTGGTGTTTAAATGTAGATTTAATAAATATCTTTTCAAAAACTCAACTTTTCATTTGGTGGAGTTCAAAATCACAACTTGTCATTGGATGGGGTTCAAAATTACAGTTTATAATTGGGTGGGTTCAAAATTACAAATTGTCACTGGGCAGAGTTCAAAATTACAACTTGTCATTGGGTGGGGTACCAAATCACAACTTGTCATTGAGTGGTGCTCAAAATTACAACTTGTCATTGGGTGGGGTTCAAAATCACAACTTGTCATTGAGTTGTGCTCAAAATTACAAATTGTCAGTGGATGGGATTCAAAATCACAACTTGTCATTGGATGAGGAACAAAATCAGAGTTCGTCATTGGAAGGGGTTCAAAACTACAACTTGAAACTACAACTGCAACACTCAGGAAATGGAACAGTTTGATTTGACCTCATAATTGTATTCTCTTATATTGTACTCATTATGCATCCAACATTTGTATCAAATTGCAGTGGGTAAGGTTTCTCTTTTTGTGCATGTTTAGTTTTATTTGTATGTTTTATTTTACTGTACTCTATACTTAGTGATGTGTTTCAGATTCTTCTATTTTTGTATTTTTTTGTATAAGAAGGGTTTTCTCGCTATTTCCCTTCAAATCCTTTCATTTTGAAATTTCACAGGTAAAAACACTACAACTTAAGTATAGAATAATAGTACAAAAGGCAAGATATATATTTTGGCTTTGGATAGTTGCACCTACATGTACATTGTCTAAGAGTATACTATCATATAAAATAGCCAATCAAGGTCCAGTATGAAGGCACACTGGACGGACCTATATCAGCAAAAGTATATGTTTCTCTCTGGTTTGAATAGCTTCTTTGTTTGTTTTGAAATTTTAATCAGTAATTTTTATACCTTACCAAATGTTTGTCTTCAATTAATTTTTTTTTTTTTTCTGAACTGCTCAGGCTTTATCTTACTAATGAAATGGTTGTGTAGAGGGCCCTTCAGAGATAACTGTTGTGACACTGGTATGGATCTCCCATCTAAAAAAAAACCTGCAAATAAATTCATCTAAAATGAGCCTACCTTCAACAGTGAATGGATCTTCATTCCACACTACATTGGCTTCCTGAAAAGAAAATAGTATTTGTTTGTTTTTCTACCGTGAATAATCAAGTAACCATATGGAGGAAATATCAAAACTTTACTTTCGGCGACTTGTTTATATTCTATTTTATAGCGCACTTCAGGTTGATGAAATCATGTAGAAAGTATTGCGCAATTACCCTACAAAAAAAATATATGTATAAATGTTGGTTTCAATACCTCTTGAAAATGTAAGTATAAGCGCACTTATCAAAAACAGGTCAGATTGACTTGTACTTGTATTGTAATTACAAATCATTTCTGAATGTGATCAATTTCATCATGGTTTTGTTTCATTTTCTAAAAGAAGGCAAGTTAATGTGGGTTTGGTTACCATAAATTGTCTTTTTTTTAAATTCTTTTTCTTCTTTCATATGCTGCAAACGGGGGTGTGGACTTGGATCTCAATCTAGGTTTTGAGCAGCCAGTCCTATGTTTTGGAATATCCATTTGCAAGACAAGTCCTTTGGTAAGTGACTAAAAGTGTATTGATTGATTGACCCATGAGCTAACCAAATAGATTATGCAAGTCTTGCACTTAACAAAGACTATTTTTTCTATGAGATAACATCTTATTTTAAATTTTATTTATACAAAGTATTTGAACATGTAAAGCAGTTTGTTATAAATACAATTGAAATTTTTGTGTAGGCCCCAACACAATTTTTATTTAATTTAATTTTTTTAATTTGTTTTTAATTAACATTGAAACAAAATTAAAACTAGGGACGAGGAAGTTTAATTTTTAGAAACTTATTTGCCAACCACCTTTACAAGTATATAGGTTAAATGATAGCATGAACATCAGTTGGGCCAAATTCCTAATTAAAGTTTACAAGTAACTGGAAAAAGAGGTCAAGGCTTATTCTCGAGATTTCTTTGTTGTTTTGTTAAATTTATTTCACTTTCATACATTGCTTGGTGAAATTTTACTTGCCCAACAAAATGATGTAACTTTTTACAGCCACAAATTAAACTAAAGTATTTGAAGAAACATAATCATCCCCGGAATCGTGTGAGATTTGCACCGTCCATTGTTCTATAATCTAAACTGTGGTTCTGCTGGATATTTGATTTAATGAGTCCTGCAGGGCAGAACCATCAGTTCATTGCATCACCCAGACATTACCTTGCATAGCAATTTTGATCAGAATAAAAGCTGATGTGTTGTGTTAATAGAGGCTAGAGTAGAAGACTCTAATGAACTTTGGGCAACTCCCAACAACCACAAATCCACTGGGGTTCAAATCTTTACACTTTCAGGCTCTTACCGTTTCATTTATTCTGCTGACAGCACCTACGTAGATCTCATACACAGCGCCCTCCTGCAGAGGTGCATTCAAGTAGCCGCCGTATTCCTTGTTGTCACCTACAACAAATGTTTCTGGCAGACCAACAGGCAACTCAGCTGCAATGTAGGCAGATGGATTGTCCCTGTAGTGTACAAAAGCAGGAGCAGATCTTCTTGACATGGCATTGGTCATCTGTACTCCAACTTGGTATGCACTTTAAGAAGAAATTAAAAGTAAATTCTGATGTGTTTGTTCATATATCAAGCTGCCTAAAGGTAGGGCCGGTAATTGGTTTTTGTCAACATAATGCTGATTTATTGGCAAAATTATCAACAAAGGTACAGTAAAAGTCACATGTGAAAGTTTCACCTGAATATAGTGTCTACTTGTTAAGACAACAGCAAAACTGTCAGGTATTTTCACAAGAACGCAGAATCCATCCAAATTTAGCAAGGTAACAGCTGCATCTCTGGCTGCAGCATACACAACAGACGCCAACCCTTAGATATCTAAGAACTGACTCATGTATGCATCATTTCTCAGATTCAAATGTTTTTATTTATTTCAATCGACAGGGGTACTTCAGACGAAATAATTGTGCAGGACTCTTACTACTATTACCATCTTTATAGCAAGTAAGTTTTAGAAAAAAACAATTACACACACAAAAATGTCGGAGCCTTTACCAAAGTGTAACCCTACCTTTAAGCAGAAAACGGTGCTTACAAATTTAGGAAACTATTCAGAAACCCAGTCACAGATTGTTCATGTGACATCTGGTATTTTGGCTGTTAACCATATATTCTGGTAATCATAATTTGGTTGTGCTTTGCTAATGTTTGTGCTTGAGCAGATTTATGAAATTGAGTGGATGAACATACAAAGAAACATGGAGTAATGCGGCAGATGCTTACGTGATATATTTGGAGGTTGTTGTAGCTACCAGTCTGATGGCAATGGAGGTTCTGGTGGATTCCTCCCCAATGAGACTTGGCTTCTCTGGAGGAGGCAGACCTATGGGAAAACAGCAGAAGATAAGACATCTTTCAGAGGCTCCTGTTATTTTCTTTCAAAGTCTTGTCCACGAAGTTACTGATAAATAAGAAACTTTTGGAAGAATCATCTTTAGGGATGAGTGACTGCATGATAATAAAGTGTCATAGAGTCAGTGAACATTGAGATTCAAGTTTATAATGAATTTTAGTTTAATTTATTTGTTTGTTCACACTTACACAATGTACAATGACTTAAAAGATGAGTAGGATTTTAAATGTTTACATGGTGGGGAAAAAAACAGGTCAGAGGTGATACCATGTAATAAAAACTATACACGTACTAATCATTTATATGGCATTGAAAAAAGAACAGAGCGTCTGACAATAAAAGAAAATGAAGAAAAATACCAAAGGAACAAAAGAGAAAAAAAGGTTCTGGAAATAATAAGTCTTGAAGAAGCACCTAAAAACAAGACACGACACTGCCTGTCTGAGTCTTGAAGGGAGTACACTCCAAAAGTAAGGCACAGGTGCGGTCCCTGACCTTCTTTTGGGGTCTACAAGGTTATGTGTTAATAATGGACTGCTGGGCCATAACGTCTGAAGATAAGCAAAGTCCGTGCCTTTCCACATCAAAGAACAATTTGGCCATTCAAGTAAATCAACTAAAAGATAACAAGAGATAGTGTGAGATTGAACAATGGGTAAGGCAACAGGGAAGTAATATCAAAAAGTAAGTGTATTCAAATGGCCAGATATAAAGGACCTTGAGCATGGAGGATTCTGCAAATAAAAATGAGAATTCAAATTTGGAAAGAAATTCTCTCTAAAGTAAAGGTTGTCTAGTTGGATTGGTGGTACTGAAAATAAAAAACAGTGGAACAAAACTATGCTCCGTTAAAATAATTAATAGGGCCTTCTTTTGACTCAATTTCTTTACGGCATGTTTGAACACTCCTAACCTTGTTAAAATCCTACATTTAAACAAGGTTAACTGACCTAGGTATTTATGAATACTATATAAAACTGCAAGTATACAGTGGCGTTTTACAAAATGTCTGAAAGCAATGTCCCTGAAGCAATGTCCCTGAAGCAATGTCATACCTGATGCAATTGCAGTGAAATGCAGGATAGATGCTTTATCTCCTAGGATATCAGCATCATTAATACCATACACCTGCAGCTCATACTTCGTGGATGGCTCTAGGTTTAGGACTGTACCACTCAGCTCTGACATATCGGATATCTCTTGGGTTTCGAATGGAGTAGTTGGATCAAAGGTGAAACTGCTGTCATAAGGTTTTAATACCACACGATGTCCAATCTGTAAATAAGAAAAGCACAAAAGGATGATTTAATACCACACGATGTTCAATCTGTAAATAAGAAAAGCACAAAAGGATGATTGAACACAAAGATGTTACAAGAAACTTCAAAGACCATAGAGCTTGGGCCCACTTTCAAAAACAAGAACAATCTTGTCCAATAGAAACAGGTTACCAGCCTACATAAAGTTTACATTGTTGCGACTGGTGCCCCTAGCATTTAAGTAGCTAAGAGCTGCTAAACAGCTTTATGAAATTGGGCCCAGGAGGTTATTATTTATCTTATTACGGAATACCTGTAGGTAACAATCTATTTCAAGTGTTGGTTTGCTTATTTTCAGTGAGAATTGTGAGTAGATTTTCTCTAATTTCTCATGAAGACAACACTTACTATACTTGAAACACGGATGCTATCATTAAATGGGTGTCATAATTCAAATTAAGCCCTGCATACCTGTCATTTAAATAATGAGTGCTTCTAGACGGCCGTCAGGTTTGATAAAGCGATATATAAAGACTGCATGTTATTTACATCTGAATGCGGCCTTCTTGATTTTGCTAATCAAATGAATGTAATCAAAGTGAGGCTGGGAGGAAACACTATGGCCATGCACTTTTTTGTATAATGAGAATGATTATTCACTTGTGGTGACATGTGGTGAAAGTGTTGGTGACCTAAAACAATGTATAACTTTGTATATACACTAAACTATAAAAATATGAACAAGATGGTGGATGGATACAAGCCACACATTTCCCTCACTGTCTGTACTGAACCAAAGAAACTATTTCACATGTAAGAGACTTCAATGCAAACAAACCAAAGTCAACATCTATCATTGAAACATATGACATACCCTATATTTAAGCATATTTCCATTGGGGTACAATGGATGACTCCAAGTCAGGCTGATGCTCGTCTCTGTTACACTTGAAACCATCAGCAACTGTGGCTTGCTTGGTGCTACAATCAAAGAATCAAAGTACTTTTATTGAAAGTCACATTTTGTAAAAGAACACTCAAGATGTGGACTAGAAAACTGGAAAAGGGGGAGAACTTTATGAAGTTCAAGGGTAACTACAACTCTTATGGGTGACCATGTAATTAGCCCGTTTCTGCCTAATCACAGGATTTCCTGTAGAACACACAAAACTGGCAGCGCCTAACTACGAGAAAACCTGTATATGAACAAGAAGTTAGTGTCTTACTTTTACACTCTCATTACTAGTGATATGAGACGTGAACAAAATAGATATCACATTAACCCTTTCAACCACAATGGCAACTTAAGGCGACTTAAGGCGACTGTGCACTATACCCTGCTTGAGCCCCAACAGCGACTTTAGTAGTCCAAGACATTACACAAAAAAGCACTCAAGCATTAGCCAGAGGCTATTTGTTAAAAAGTTGTAGTTGTTTGTCCATGTTCACCCTCCAAACCCAAGCTTACCATCATTGGAAAGAGAAAGATGGAATCTTTCCATTGATTGTAAAATAAAATAAGGTTGCTATTATGCAAATTCTTCAAATTGGACAGGAAAGATCCGAAATGTCAAGCACAAGGGTCCCCAGTTGGAAATTTTTTACAAAACCCATGGGAGCTGTTGCCAAATGGTTGAGTCCAAACAAAAGAGGGACAATAGAAGGTCCCCAGTTGCAGGTGTTTCCACATGACTGCTTCTGTTACACTGGTATCCTTTTATGTGTGCACAACACATAAGCTTGCATGCCTCCCAATGTAAGAAAAGTTAACTGACTTACTTCCTGGCACAGTTACGACTGTTGACACATTACTCCATGCACCAAATCCAACACCCGTCTCTGCGCGTAACTGAAACAGAAACAAAGTTGTCATTACGGAACTTGATCAAAGTTACTCAAACCTAGACCAGAAACAAACCCACTCTATTTCTGAGGTTATCAATTCAACACAAATCCTTTACTCTCTCTTTCTGTACCAAAACAGTTGTACCCCCCAAAAAAAATATTTTTTTAAATGATCGGGAAACAAGGACAACATTGGTAAATGTCAAAGACCAGTATCTGCACCCAACATGTGTACATGAAACAACACACTGGTGAACGGTTAAACTCAAGCAGTCATCAACAAGAGTCATGAAAAAATAGTGGACAACAATTATTATATGATTTCACTATTTGTTAACCGAACATTTCGAACTGAGGCTCTTGAGTTCTCTAGATCAAAACTAACTGTACACATTTCTCAAAAACTAAAGCATTTCAAACACAGATTATTTCAAAGGAAGTTTTCCCACCATGACCATTTTGATAATCTTTATAGCATGTAAGCTGATGGCAAATGTGTAGACATTTCATTTTCAATCTGACCAGCATTGTGCACACCTTTAAGTCGATTACATCACACCTTATGCTGATTTTCAAGCTTCAGATAAAAAGGAATTACATATTTGTTATACCCTAATCAACTTCTGATAAAAATCCAGACAAATTTCTTTTCTAATACCTGGAATGAATAATCCTTATCTCCCTCCAGGTTTGTGATCTCTTTAGTTTGAATCTCGTTCTGTGGATCATTTGTGATGCTCACTATCTCAGCCGATGATGAGGTCTCAAACTCTGTCTTCCAGTAGCGGATCTCATAGCTCACAATGATGCCATGGGGAGGACTGGGGCGGGACCACCTAATAGTAATCTGATTGCTGCTTGTGGCTGGGAAATCAATGTTGTTTGGAGCTGGTGGTACTGTGTGGAAGAATTGGGAAAATTAGTTGTGGATTTTTTTACGATTTTAGGCTTTAATGTTAATTTTACTGATGGGAATCTCACTAAAAATGAGTGTGATTGGGATCTAAGACTACCACTCTTTGACACTAGGATATCGATTTTTAAAAAAGGATAAGAGTTTCACCTACAACGATTGACATCCTCTGGGATATATCAAAATGAGGTCACAACATCACCAAATAAGAGTCAGGTGTGCCCAAGAGGTGTAAATGTAATGGGCATTTGTTGCCAACCTCTTACAGGTGTCAGATGTGCCCCAAGTGTTGTACTTGTGGGCATGTCTTGCCATTTAATGACAGGGGTCAGGTTTGCCCCTAGTACAATGTTTGTGACCAGATAGCCAAACTAATTTTCCGGCATCTGGCAAAATGTTTAATCTTGAGTCAATAAACACAGTTTTTAAGACTGGACTGCAGTTTTCAAGATTGTGAAAGAACGTCACAGTCGACTGTGGCGTTCTGTCATATGAAATTGTCTTCTTGTTTCGTCTGAATCTGTGCAAAATAAAGCATTTATAATGTGCCATTGATGTAGTTAAACATGTTGATGCATAAACTGTTTAATAGAGATGCTTTTGAACTATGAGATGCATTTGTAAAACTGTGCTATCTGCTGCCAACCATGCCAGCAACAATGAACATCTTATCTTAGCAATTTAAGTGTAACTGTGTTCTTTTACATGTTTTACACAACACAGAGGCCCTACGGCTTTATGTCCCATCCAATGGACGACGCAATATTGGTTAGGTATCTTGCTTAGGAAAACAAGTGTCAAAACTGGAACTCGAACAAACACTCTGCTAGACCTGTGAGCTAGACTGCTTTTAGTTGGCTTGATTTAAAATCTTCCCTAATTTCCTCTGGTAAAATACTTGAAAACTAAGATAAGAAAGGTCAGGGATACTCACTTCCTTCACCAGTTTGAATAAAAATCTCAGCAACAGGTCCTGAACCAAAGGCATTCACAGCAGCCACTGAGAGTGTGTAATTTGTGAACGGTACAAGATCAGTCAAATCCAGTGATGTACCGAAGATGTTGTTACTTCTTATTACTGGCCCATTACCAGTTTCGGTTAGAGTGTAGCTGTACTGAGTTATAAGACTTTTACGACTGCCACATTCTGGTTGGTCCCAGGAGGACGAGAGGGTTGTGTTGGTGATAGCAGTTGACCTGATGTCTCTTGGAGGGCCACTCGGCGCTGAAACAAACCAGAATATACCAAGATCAACCTTGAGAAGTTCAGATGAGTTCTTGTGCTCCATCTCACACTCAGACAGCCACCAAATGACCCACTTTCTACCCACAGTCCCCAATTCAACCACAGGTTACCTCCTATACTGTTTTTGGGTACCTCACCAAAGGCAACTCCACCATGTTTTCACTTGCCTTTCTATGTAATTAGTAAGAGATGGTGATTAATTAAAAGAACAAACCATCACCCAGTTTCTCTGAAGGCATCCTTTATCAGTTTATGGTATTTCACTAGTATGAGAGGCAAAATGAACCTCGTGTAAAACTAGCTTTTTTTTATGTTGTATAAAAATATCTAACAAGATCTCAGGATGTAAAATGCCGGATGATACAGGAAAAATGTGGATTTGTACAACGTACAATTTGGAGGATTCACTACAAATGGTTTAACATACATGTAATAACTCATCATTGAAGAATGGGGGATTAGAATCCTTTATGGCTGACTGTGGTGCGTATTAAGTTAGCAAGTACCATGACCAGTTTGCCTTTGCACAATACAACCTGTGGGTCATTAGTGCAAAGTCTAAAAGCAATTGTACAGACAGAGCATCCAGAATGCTAACAAAAGATAAGAAGTTCACATAAAGGTTTCTGGCTCACAACATATCCATCTGATCCTGAACACTTGTAAAAAAACAGTGTCTTTTTGAAATTCTTCATGAGACACAAACATTCTGAAATAAACGAACACTTGTACCACTGCCTGTGACCACAATCGACTCCTGTGGGCCATTCCCTGCAGAGTTTGGTTCAGGGTGAGTAGAGGCTTGTGATGACTCTAGGTGACTGCATATGATCAAGTTGTATTGTATTTGAACCAACTGAATCGTTACACATATATTGCTTGCGTTATGCGTTATAGTGACCCTTTAACTCGTTGACAGCCGGCTACGAGTATATTCGTAGTAACAGGTGTAACGGATTCTGCCACTACGAGTATACTCGTAGAGAATGAAAGGTCTTTGTATTGGCATTGAATACACTGGCATCACTGAGAACGCAACAAACAAGCTTCTGGCAGTGGTGAGGACATACATCCTTAGAATTTGTAGACACCAAAAAAGTACCTATTTGGTATGCACGCATGCGCACCACACTTGGCAAATGGGAACGCCCTACGAATCTATGACCGGCAGTCAACGTGTTAAGCTTGCACGCCAACACACCCATGGCTATGAACGCCGAACACCCTTTAGCCAAGTCGGTGTGAAACAGCTCCAGCTATGTCTTTATCAGCTGTTTAATACCAGGTAATTATAAACATAGTCATATGACAAACTTTCAACCGATAGGACTGCATAAACTGTCTGGAGTAATTATGAATTCATCTTTAAAAATATTGTGCGTGAAAGTTATTCAAAAATCAAACAAAGGTTACACACAATATACTACTGGAAGAATTTATACTGCTTGTCTATTTCTTGGACTTTCAGAAACGGATGTAAGTGACAGTTTTCAAGAATGATCCAAGTTCTTATTTTCATGTTGCCCATTTGACTAACCTATCTCTGCAGTCCTCACTGTATCACCAACAACTGAGCTGTTTCCTGCTATATTAGTTGCTCTCACATACACTTTGTACAAAGAATATGGTTCAAGTCCACTGATGGTTGCTGTAGTGGTTTCCACTTGGCCAGCATTCATTGTCACAGGATTATCCTGAAGGTTGCATTGATCAAAGTTCAGAAGTTCATAGGTCACATAGTAGGCGATTGCAGTGCAGGGATTGTTGGCAATCCCAGTAGAGGCTGGCCATGATACTTGGATTTCATTCATTGTTGAGCTTAGAGTTAAGCTTTCTACTGGATTAGGAACTGTATGCAAATGAGAAAATGGAATATATAAACTATCAGTGTACATGGTCCAAATGTTCGAATAACGGTTAGTATTTCTATACAATCTGGTATCATCATTCATTACTTGAGTTTATAACAGAAATCATGTAGTAAAGCATTTTCAAAGCCGCCACCTTAGTGAGCGTAGTGCTATGGATGGCACAATGAGCAACCATTGCTGGAACTTAATAAGAGGGCGCCTTAACCCAATAACATCATCAAGACGTCCAATCTGAAAACTACCCTTGAAAGGACTTTCTCTTCAATCTCAACTTGTTTACTGGTAACATAAAAACCATTAATCACAGTGGTTTCCTAAACGAAATGATACCACTTGCAAGGGATCTGGGGGTGCATGGGTGCTATCCTAGCCCATGGACTATAACATTTTACAGGTGAAGTGTTTGTCCATATACATTGTATGTCACATTCAATTCATGCACCATGGCCTGTATGTATGAAGGATGAGGCAGCAGCTTTTACATTTAAAACTTTCACATCAAATGACAAGAAGAAAAACATCAGAGACAAGAGAAACTGAACAGACAAGAAAACTTTGAGTTTTCTTGTCTGAATGGTCAATGTTGTTCCCAGCATATATGTAACAGACATGTATCACTTACAATTAGACACTTGCATTGACATAATTTACAAACCTAACCAGTCCACTTAAAGACATAAACAAGAAGGTTTCCCTTGCTTTGTGGTGAACCAGGAAGGCAAATATACTTGTCAATTAGGATATGACATGGGCCTGGAATGTCAGCTCAGATCAATAAAAGGGGGCAAGAGTTCAAATTGATGAATCATAGCCAAGCAGTCTTTTGCACCAGACTCAAGTTTTGAGTGGGTTTGAATCCAGGTCATGACACTTGTGTCTTTGAGCACGACACTCAACTATATGTATAATTGTCTCTCTGCACACAGCAGCAATTGGGTACATAGGCTACTCATGTACTTAGAATGACATAAACACATGCCTATCACATGTTAAACAAACAGCCATTATTATTGGTTTGATGAACATCTACAACAGTACTCTTACCTCCTACTGTAGTGCTGGCTTCTACAGAGGTGCTGTAAGGTCCCTGCCCTGCACTTGTTACACCAGCAACTTGAAATATGTAGTCTGTACATGGGATCAATCCAGTCACTGTCACAGCTTCTGGCGCTACCTGTCCCTCCGATACATTACCGCTCACATCCTTCTGTTGAAGTTTGTAATGATATGTGATGGATCCATGTCGAGATCCACAAGGTATAGCATCCCAGGTAAAGGAAAGACTGTTTGTTTGACCACTGGAAGAAATGGCATTCTCAGGCTGTCCAGTAGGAACTGCAAGATAATGGGTTATACAAATGACATACAAGGATTTTTCCATCAATTGAAAACATCACAGTATGAGATGTGTAAGACAGTTGCCTCTGCCTGATACTTCAATAATGATTGTAAGATAATCATACATGTATTTGTTTATTCTGGTACCCTAATTAATTACAATTAATTACACAAATTAAATTGTTTGTTTGTTCACTTGACTAAATGAAAAAAGTGTGCATGTGTTGCATGCATTGGGCACCCTGGGCAGGATCTACAAGTTTTGCAGCCGGCACTCAAAAAAGTAGAAACAAACGTATCCCCCTTCACCATGTATTTGATATGTTTTTACTGTATGAGTTTTTAACTCACAAGATTATTTTTTTCCACTCATTTCTCAAACAGCATTTTAGGCAAAAACTATTTGAAGGGACCAGGGCTCGATTTTAAGATAAATTTCCACAAGAAGTGCATGGGGTCAATAGATAAGACAATGAAAGGGACTGAAATGTAGCTGGGATAGAGGGCATATTAATACATGTTTTGTTCCTGATGATTTGTTTGATATTAAAGCAATGTCTAAGCCTCACCATTCTCCCCTGTAGTGACTGAGATAGAGGTTTCTGGTCCATCACCCATCTCATTCCATGCCTTGATGTACACAGTGTATTTAGAGAATGACAGTATGCCACTTGATATTATCAAACTGTCTGCATATAAATCTGTAAAAGGAATAAGAATAGAAGAAAAGGTAACAATGCAATCGGATCTTTTTAAACATGTTTTAAAAAGCCCTACTCTATTACTTCCTCCTTTCATCACGCCACAAGAATTTCCCAAAACCACCTCAACTTCTTTGGAGTATACAGCACAGGCAACTGATCTGACACAAAGGTAACTCTCAAATCAGCAATACCATGTACCATCACATCAACAAACTTTTCCAAATCTTCAAGTTTTTCGAATGATGATGCTCAGTTGCAAACTTTCATTTACTTAAACCTCTGACTAAACCTATCCTTTCTTATCTACTGCACATTTGAACACACCATGCACGTGTACGCATTATACACAGCAGTACAAAACATCCTTATAGCTGATGCCAGATCACAACCTTGTACATTTTGTCTCAGATAGTTCTTATCCTCCAAATGACAAGGATCTACTTGGATAGAACAAACAATGAATGTCTTGCATTCGTGCAATGGAGAGAATATTTTCATTAGCTGAAAGATAAAATGTTCCATTAAACTCAAGGAACATTCTATTTTTCAATTCATGATATTTTCACACCATTGCACTCAAAAACATTCATTATTTGTATAATAAAGAAGTGGTAGATGAAGCCAAAGCCACTGTGGCATAGACAAGTTTGGTAATGGCTGTGGCTACCAGCAAATGCAGGGACCTAGCCAGTAGCTGTAGCTAAACTCAATGTGTCAAACAGCTATAGAGCATCCTTGAATATGGCTGTGGCTAAATCTACATAAGCCATGATGGTCGACCTCGAGGGATGCATATTAACGGCAGACTAAGGCTGTATCTGAATTAGTGGTTATGGTTATGGCTACATTGTTGCTAAGGGCGTTCTATACTTAGAGGCATGAAGATGTAGCAATCTAGCCATAGGCTGTAGCCGCAGCCACTATTTGTGACACTTTCCTAACTGGATGAAACTATTTTTCTCAATGAATTTGCACACTCAGAACTACAAACCATTGTATGTCTGCTGCCATCTAGTGTTTAAGCATGACAGTATGCAAAGTGCTAGCCACAGATGTAGCCATAGTCAGTGGTTTAAAACTATAACAGTTTGACAAAGCTTAGGCTTTATATGACAATGAAGCAAATCATCAGCTGTAATCACAGTTGTTGTGTCTTACAAGGCCTGTACCTGAGGTTACTTCAACTCGTTGCGAAGTGGTTTCCTGACACTGGTCCCCATTGGTCAATTTATATGCAATTTGGTAACGCTCCACTGCACAGAGATTGCTGACAAACTTCAAGTCCAGATGAATTTGAGTTGGGAAGGCCGATGGTGCTACATCATGAAACAAAGTCACAACTGTTGGAACTATCATACAAATAGAAAGGAATTATGACTACATTTGTACTTGTATTTACATCCTGACAGTGACAGGTAACAATTAGTTTCAGTTTCACTTTTTAGATTTGTTTTCCTCCTTATATTATTAATATTATTTATTTAAAACAATTTTTTTTTTGAGATTCGCCTTACATCACAAGACCGGATGGGCACTTCAAGGTGAGGGCTACACTTAACTGATTTGGGCTGTAGACCCAAATCAACTGTCACCGTGGGCACAATGCCACCTACTTCCAGGGCTGAAACAGAGTCAGTGTGTAAGGATGTAGGCATGGTTAGCATCCACTAGGAGCCTGGTTGGTGGAGCAGAATGCACTACCTTCCCAACTTTTTATGAAGCAATATTGTTAAGTGCTTTACTCCAACCCTCTGCTGCTGAGCAGACAACACCAGAGCTTGGGTCCAGTGAACTAGATCGCCCAGCCACAACGCGCCACAATTTGTTTCTTAATTTAACCATGGAAAATGAAAGCACATTTTTCTATCCTGGATGATATTGTGTTTTTCGAGGGGGGGGGGGAGGTGGAGAAAAGTTTACATTTAGAAAAATATGTTCTGGACTGAAAACTCCTGCTGTCGATTTCACCAAACTCTTCCTAACTTAGGATTAATCTTAGGACTTAGGACGAGTCCCAGCCTTGCACTGTAACATGTAAACCTTAAGATTAATCCTAAAATAGGACTAGTTACTCGTCCTAACTCGAGATAGGATTAATCCTAGCGTTTCGTGAAATCGGCTGCTGGTCTCGGTCGAAAGAAGAAACAAATCATTAACCAAACAGGGGTGGATTTCACAAAGAGTTAAGACTAGTCTTATCTCGAGTTAGGACGATTTACTCATCCTAACTTAGGACTAGCCTTAAGTTTTTAATAACTCCTAGGACTAGTCCTAAGTTAGGACTATCTTTGTGAAATCGACCCCAGAAACTATTTACCTTCACATGGTGTTGTGCAATTCCAACCACCAAAGCCAGCGCCACAACCATCTGCAACAATTGCAAATAAAAACAATTAACTGAATGATTAAAACAAACAAATTGATCTTTTCTACAGTTGTTTATCTGTGCATAAAATATGTTATCTCAGAACAAAGAGTCACCATGAGAATGGTTCACTCTGGGTTAGAAAATGAAGTGTGTGGGTCATTGACCTCACCAACTAACAATAAATTTAAACTCCCACCCACTTGAAAGGAGACCTACCACAACTTGATTAATTTAAAAATGCTTGGCTTCTGCAGAGCCCATCATAAAGCCTGGAAGCACATGAACTTGCTGGGGACAGAAAAACTGTGCTCAATAGCAATAGGTTTACAAAAATACCATACAGTTTACGTTGCTGCAACTTGCCAAGCAGAGCTTTCTGCTTAACAGAATCATGAAACTGGGCCCAAGTCTTAAAGTTCCACAACTGCAATAGCAAACTGCAACATCAACATGCTAATTAAATTCACATATGCATACAAACACTATTGGTTGGCAAATGCAGCCACAGACTGCTTCCAAACTTTATACTTAGACTGTATTCAGACAAAAGATAACCCTTTTTTGTGTACTAAGAAAAAACCTGTAATTTATCTTGTGTTCAAACCGTCATGAAACTCTAGTCCCATTGTGAATACAAATGGCAAAATATTTAAGAAACACCAGGGTAATACTCTTCATTTTACCTTGGCAGTTGATGCCCTTGTAGCCAGATGCACAGTTGCCTGGGCACCGGCCTGTTGCTTTATCACATGCTGCTTGATCACTGCAGTGACACATAAGTGCACAGTTTGCTCCGAACGTTCCATCATCACATTCTAACGTCAATAAAAGGAAAGGAAAGAAAAGTTTACTATTTCAAACAACTATTTTTATCTGTTAGCTTTAATTGGATCATACTTCATGCAGAAGCAAATGCAAAGCCAATATTGGTGATCTATGCCAACAATTACAAAGCACTGTTTTTCCCATAGAGATGGAAGGACACTCGCTTTGATTTGGCAATTTATGTGAATTACATGACAAGTCTATCAGGTCTACCTCTCTGGAAATCATTTGTATTATGTGAAAGAAAACACCCAATAGCTGAAAAAAATCAATCTGTATGTATCCTTATTTATTTATTTGTTTTTTCTAGTTTAGTGTTTTGTATTGACAAGTGTGTTCTGTCGTAAACACTTTCTTAAAAAATTAACAGTGATGCTGCTGAAACCCCTCAGCCCATCATGTAAAATCTAACTAACCAAAGAAACCTATAAACATGTTCCTGCAGACTAAAGCCCTGTTCGCACTGGACTTATTTTGGGTAAACTAACCGAGCAAATGGGTAACTTGACCATTTTAAGTCCAATGCGAACAGCCCAGGAAGTTTCCCTCCCAGGTAACTTACCCGACCTGAATGGGTAGTTTAACCGACCCACGTCTGCCCGGTTAAATTGACCAGGTCAGTTTAACCGAGCCGAAAAGTCCAGTGCGAACGCGATCTGGGTAAAAGCTGTCCCGGTAAAAAGCCACATCCGGTCCCCCGACCGCCGCGCCACACGTAGTGTACACGTATTATGTAAGTATTTACACGTCCCACGCACATGTAATTTACACGGACGGAAGTTCGGTTGCACTCTCGCTGTCATGCATCCCGGTCAAAGGTCACGGCAATAGCGCCCTCTTATGTCTGTCCTAAGTTAGTCGGTTAGTTTTACCGGTCGTGTCGGTTAGTTTACCCACGTCAATAATCCAAGTGCGGACGCTGGTAAGTTTCACCTATTGGAATGTTAACCACGGTCTCGGTAAAACATTAATCCAATGCGAACACGGCTTTAGTAACCTGTGATATCACATGTTTACAAAAGAGCCACTGAGCCTGGACTTCCTGCAGGTACCATTTGTGCACAACTCAATGGAAGAAAACATTAAATGTTATATTTTACGGAGGTCTAATTTTTATCTTATTACTTTTAACACTCTTAATTTTTGTGGGAATTGTGATACAACAGGTAAAATTTCCCATATGACCAGTGTAGTATCTTGCCTGCCAGAAAGGCCCTGGAATAAACAAGGTCACTCTTTGTACACAAATGTTACATGGTCTGTATATACGACCTTGACATTTGACCTATTGACTATAAAAGAATATCAAGCTGCCTTATCTCAAGCGTATCTCGCCATCAATTGTTTAGTGACAAAATAGCTTTCGAAACAAAAGATTATGATACAGAATATGTGAAGGCCTAATAAATCACCACTGTGACCTTTTAACTGGAGTTATGGTCCAGTAAACATTTAGCTATAAATCACCACCGTGACCTCCAGGCCTCGAAATAACCCACGGCACACACAGTGAAAGTTCCAATACAAATTTACATTTTCCTCATAGAGTGCCCTTTACCAGAGGAAAATTGTCGTGCCCCTTCAAGAGCGAAGTTTAAGGCCTGGACCTTGACCTTTGAACTTTTTACTCCCCCAAAAAAATTCCCAATTTTCCTTTCCCCAAGGGCGAGCCCCCCGAGTCAAAATGTCACTTCTAACTCAAGTTACGGTCCAGAAACAAAAGTGCCCAACCGGACAGACAGACAGATGCCGTATGCATAACAATACCCCTTTAGGGGTAAAAACAGTAAAATTTCACTTTTAAAAAATAACTCCACCTTACAACTCATACCTGTATTACAATCAATTCCTTTGTACCCAGCAGGGCAGATGCATCCAAATGGATCTGGTAAGCAAAACAGCAGCCCTTCACAGGAAGTAGTACCAGGCAACAAACCAGAATCACAGCTGAGACTACCATCTTTGCCAAAGCGGTTGGGTCCAAGCACTGTAATCAACAAAAGGTTAAATTGCATAAACTGATGGACAGTCTTTCATGTGCAAATACAGAGTATGTAATCTAGCAATGATTCAGTATCACTACACAGTACTGTAACTCCCTAACAAAATTTGAAATTTTTTGTTAAGAGCGTGACAAACAAATTAGTGGGCATTGAGCAACAGATGGACAGAAAGAAAGGTTGCAGTTTGACATATATTTAATCTCTTTTTACACTCAGACAAATAAGAAAAGGGAGGGACAAAATAAACCAACTTACTTTTTTGCCACAGCTTGACACTGCATACATTTAAACTATGTAGCAACCCATTGAAAAAAATGCAATTAAAGAAAATTTACCCCTGGCAAGGAGCCGGATACCAAACACAGGGCAAACTGGCTAAACAGACATAAAAGACATTACGGTACATTTAAACTCATGGACTACCACTCCCATTTAAACATCTAACATTATTTATGGACATCCTCGCCCATCAAACCAATAGTGGCCACACCCACTTGGTCCTACCAACATACAAAATGGACTACCTCGTCCATAACCAAGTCTCACAACAAACATGAACAAAATGGGTCACATGCCCCGGTTACAGGTCCCCTAACTGACCTCCACAGATGCACAACATGTAACATACCTTGCCTTAAAATTTACATGTACTCTTATAACATCACAATTTTAGAAAGCCTATAATTATTATTTCCCCAAGTTTGAACATACGAGGGGACAGTTAAAATAGCCCCAACATTACCGAATGGCACTATTATATATCATAATTTTAAATTAGTGAAGCTGTAGCCTTACACAAATACTAAATGCACACGTAGAATTTACAACAATGGAATTTTCCCCAAGTTGGAAAGAATGAGGGGACAGGTAAACTAGCCACAGCTATACCGAAGGGCACTAGTTTTTTGTTAAAAATGTTTCCAAATCGGTTGCTCTTAAAGTTATAACTGCCTGTAAAAACTCAACCTGCCGCTAATAAAACCACAGCTACCTGTTTTTTGTTGTTAGAAATGTACCAAGTTACTGTCATTTTTCTGGGTTGAACTTTTATCCACTCACATTTCTTCTAGGCGTAGCGCACTCATGGCTGGCTGCCCGCCACAATCAAAGCCCACAAAATTCTATGTAAATAGCGCCACCAACAAAACTGCTCCTTTTACGCCAACACACAAATACCCCACTGTGCACGCCCAGCATGCATACCAAACCATTTACAATCAATGCACCCACTGCCCAAAGACACAACTGGATAATCTCACATGCATGCACACATCATGCAAGGAATGAATGTAAGTGCTGAGTATGAAACATTTTATCATTAAAATGATAAAATGAAATATTTAGCGAGTGTGTGGTTCTGAGAACAACCAGAGGTTTACATTTTGAAAACCACAATAATCTTGCTCTGTTCCTCATTCAGCAAAACAAAGGTTTTTAAATGGTTAAACTGCAGGATTTGCAATCGTAAAGTTGTGGGTTTAGATCCAGCCAAGGTAACCACTGGTTTCACAATGACAAGTGTATCCTCCAGAGCTCACTTTTCAACGATTGAATGACATTTCTTGGAATAAAGAAAAACAAACAAATGCAATGTGTCAACTGAGCTGAGGTCCTAATTACCTTCCTTGGTTTGTTAGAGAAGTTGTATACGCAAACAACTTTTAAACATGTAAGTGTCACAATTTTCACACCACAGTCCATTGTTAATTAATTTTACTCTAATTTCACACACGGTGTCCCTGTGAAGCCTTGCGTGGACCAATGTCTGCAGTGACTTCAAGTGTTATGTGTAACTCTAACAATGACTCTATAGCTGGCGATTAGTCTTTAAAGGCCATTCTTCAAAACAAATATCAAATTTCAAAAAAATGGCAGATGAAAAGTAAATTAGTACTAGTACTGTAGTAGTAGTACTAGTTGTACCAGTAACACTTAATTGTACAAATGTTTCTTTGCTTTCGACTCTAAGGATTTCTGTGTTTTGTGTCTCTTTTTGTGTATTTTTCTTATTTAATAGGCCTAAATCATCAAAGTGAACAGTAACAACAAAACTAATTTTGATTATCAGATGTGTATTTTATTTATAACATTAATATTGGAACGGTATTGGTGAAACCATGGTGAAACGCAGCACTTGTCAATGCCATCAATTTCAAGATATTGTTGTCATCATTAAGTGCACATGTTCTGTGGATAAGACAACTACCCTTCATGGAAACTGAGTTTGTCAATTTGCAATCTTCTACGATAGGTATTCAATTGTTGTCTGACTCTAATTGAATCACAATTTGTTGATTAGTGCAATTCATTATCAATCATAGAATGTATGTTATGTTAAAGTAAAGCAGTAATGAAGATGTACGAGAGAGATTGGCTGTATTAATGTAGCAGGCTTGTTTTAAATTTATATTGTGGGAGCTTTGCCGAGTTCACTTGGTTGAAAGACTATCTAAGCAAACAAACAAAAAGGACAAACTGGGTTGGTTGTGAGACTTCAGGCACTCTTCAGCCCTGGTCAGTGGTTACAAGGTAGGACGCTAGTCTCTGTTGCATGCACTGGACCAAATCACTCTTTGAGCGTTTGTCAATTTGTTGTCGTCTGCTACAGAACATGGACAAAACCCTTATAAAACCAAGTATCATCTATTCTGTATGAGTGAAGTCAGACAGAACAGTGTGTAAAAAACATCTCAGCACTCTCTTCACATTACATCAATACAAGAAAACTCACCAATTTCACAAATATCGCCGCTGAACCCAGGCGGGCAAATACACAAGCCACCATCATCACAAACTCCACCATTGAAGCAAACTGGACAGTTCTCACTGCATGAGGGTGCACTCCATTTATCTTGATGGCATTCTGTGTGTATACAACAGCGTGCTATTATTTGTAATGATTAGTTCCTGCATACTATAGCTATGTCTCCCAAACTTTTTAGCTTAGATCATGTTATTTGTTTCAAATAATATAGGTCTACCCATGATATGTCACAAGGAAAAAAATATTTAAATAAAACCTGGGGTAAATAAAGAAAAATAACTACATTACAGAGCGTACGTGTTTTTAACTGAATACCGAACACGTCGGCACCTCGCAAACTCGGCACCTTGTAAACTCGGCACCTGGCAAACTCGACACCCACTCAGCGCCAAGAATGTCGGCACCATACGAACTCGGCACCAGCCTATTTTTGATTAACAAACTCGTCACCAAGCAATCACTACCTGTTTTCGCAGGAAGGGTCAAGTGGTTTACTACAGTAACGTACGGCCTACATGTTAGACAATCAAAATGATTGAGGGATTTTTCGATCCTTTCGCTATATTTCGATTTACAATGGTGCAAACGTTGAAATTTCACGTGAAAAGTGGGTAGCATCATGAAGGGGCATTTGCGAATGCTAAGCCTGTGGTCTACTCGGTGTCCTTTGCCCGTGGTCCTGTGAAGTCCGACTAACACGGGGAGGCCTAGGTGATTTACATTTAATCATAACAAAATGGAGAAGCTTTCTACAGTGTATATGATTTAGTTTAGTTAAAAGATCATCCCATGATAACTTCCTTTTGACATACTATTTGACTAGGAGGGAATGTGGACCATTTAAAATTGTTCATTTATTTTTTGGGCGTAGTAAACAAAATTTGTTTACAAACAGACATTTTAATAGTAACTTTAAACCGAAGTGAAGGTCACAGATGGTCACACTTTGTGTATTAAAGATTTTTTAAAAACTCAAGGGTCTTTCACATGGTCCAAAGATCTTGAATGTAACAGTTATGTTTCCCCGGATATAATTTTTTTTCAATCTTCAATGAAATTACCTCCTCGTTTACATGTACCACGTAGCGGTAAAACGGCCGTTTTCGACGGGGTGCCAAATTTGTATTTGTGCATGATGTGCCGCGTTTGTGGGTGCCACGTTTGCTAGGTGCCGAGATTGTGGGTGCCGACTTTGCAAGGTGCCGAGTTTGTTAGCGCCTGAGTTTGCAAGGTGCCGAAGTGACCGGTTACCTTTGAACCTGCAATCACCATCATTTTTGTATTAATAATAATATATGTGCCTTATTTCATTATGTTTGGGCAAAAAAGTAAATTTATCTAAATAACACGTATGCAGTTGCTTTTCATTAGTTGCTTCATTTGATTTTGAAGGATTTTCTTCTATTCTAGCCTATTTATTCAATGATTGATTCATAACATTGATTTACCTCTGACAAGTAACCTCACGAACGCCTGTTTGCCTTCATTGCGAGCCATGGCTTGATGAACCTCGTATGTTCCAGCATGTGTGCTACTTGCTCCCTGGATATCATACTGAAGATTGCCACTGAACGCAGCGTAAGGAGGATTGCTGCTATCCTTTCTCCAACGAGTAGCTGTCCGCGTGCCCGTAACAGTAACTGCAAGACTTACATCATCCCCTGAGTTTACCGTCTGGCTTATAGCAGTTGGCAGAAAGTCAGCTGAACGGGACAATTAAATTATGTAGTTGAACTGGTTAGAGAAAAGGGCCATATCATGACAATGGATGTTCATAAAGAAATGGAACATTCACCAATATTTTACTGTGACTGTGAACGGTTTTTCATATATTTCTATATTAAGAACGTATCTTTATTTACATTATTTGAGGTCATTTATCAGTGCCAGATTCAATACCTTCAATGCTCATAATAACGGTGCCAATGCTAGTCGATACACCTCCAGTTGTGGCTTGACAAGCATATTATACCAATCCGTGAGACCCCGCCAGATGCCGGCATCCGTAGAACAGAGACAGAAACATCACCGTCAACAGCCGTTGGGTCCAGAGTGCCTGGTAAGCTTCGGTCAGTTTGGTCTTGGTCGAGGGTTCCAGTTGTGAAAGTGAATTGATGAGTACGAGCAACAGAGAGAGTTCCGTCCAAGTTGACAAAGAATCCAGCTATGAAGGTCTCCTCTGAAGAAAGTGGGACTCTTGGTTTAGTTACGCAGGTAAAATCGTCTACGGCAAACACACCTATGTAAAATAAAGAAGGAAACACTTTTTAAACAACCGTCCTGTTCATCCAGTGGCAAACTCCCCAATCAATTTCTGTGCCCAACTGATGTCCCGATCCCCTTTCAAATATGGCCTATCGAGGTTGAAAATTACCAGACTAAAATGTTTCATTTTCTAAGCTTTACATTTAGCAATGTTTTAAAAACTGTTTTTGTATGTACACGCAGACAACGTATTTATTGTTTCCTCCACGTCATTACGAAGTTTTATTGACATACAGGACTTAAAACGGGGCCTTTTTAAATGCAATTAGAAACTAAAGTGTTAACTAGCCATGGTGCCCCCTAGAAGAACACAGAATCCCCCCAAAAAATAAAAACAACAACAACAACAGCAACAACAAAAGAATAAATAAATAAATAAATAAATAAAAATTTAAAAATAAAAATTACAAAATAAAAAATTTAAAACAATAAACAATTCAAAATGAAATAAAATAAATAAATAAAATAAATAAAAAACAAATTAATAAAACACACTTCTTCTTTCAAGGTTTTTTCAATTGAAAAAAAAACATGATTTGGACATGGAGTTAATAATGTCCTCGCATCGCCCCTTTGGATTATTCCAGTCATCATTGGTAATGTTTTCCAGAATAAACAATCTTGCTTAGATGCTTCGAATTTACTTTTTAATTTAATGTTATTTTGATTGAACAGTTAAGCGTGGAAATAGCATAATAATAATAGTGGTAGTCGTTCTGTGACGGAGAACCACCATTATTAGTCTAAGACTCCAATAACAACACATACACACATGTTGTGAATTAATGCCACAGTCGAAATTAACTGTTTTTTATTTTGTGCCGGTTACCGAATGTTTTGGCAAACCGGACACGAACACAAACGGCGGGTACACCAGACCCAAAAAGCGGGTACACCAGACCCAAACAAGGGGGTACACCAGACCCAAAAAGCGGGTACACCAGACCCAAACAAGGGGGTACACCAGACCCTGACAAAATGGGTACACCAGACCCAACAAATTTGCTGGATGTATGCCAGCTATAATTTAAACCAAAGATATTGTGTAGGCGTACACCATATTAATTATACTTCCATGTTTGTAATACAATTTTACTTAAAACCTGTAACATAGTCAAAGGATACAGTTGCGCTTCCACCGATGTAACATTCAGTCGGAATCATAGCCTCATGAAACTTTCGAGCGCCATGGCAACCGTACCGAATAAAAACAACAATTCAATTAATATGTAATATACATGTTAATCACAATCACCTAAAGTGGAGTTTATGGCCGTCTGAACCATTAAAAAATGCCCATAATTTTCAAGAATTAGCAAAGGATTTAAGCAATCTACCCTCCTAAAATGAGGGGGGGGGGCCTGTGGGATGGCGGTGGGAAATTTTGTTGTGTACGTCTTCATAAATGAAGCGACTGTGACAAAGTGAAGAATAAAATTCGAGCCCCAAAACAAAGTTGTTCTGACGCTTGAAGCAGGGAGGAGCGCAAGATCACAACAAATATTTTTGCGTGCAACGCCCGCGTGAGGGCGCACGCGGTAATGGTAAGCTATTGACAATTCGCTTTGGAGACCGGTTAGTTTTATAGACCGTGCAAGTCTCGCGCGTATTCGAACATTTTTGGGACCACAGTGGTCCCACGTACATTGCTTTAACGCGTTAAAGAAACAAACTCACGCACTTTAACGGATCCCAATGTTCGAATACGCGCGAGACTTGCGATAAAAGGAATTATACTCAGACTCCAATAACAACAAATACACACATGTTGTGAATTAATGTCACAGTCGAAATTAACTGTTTTTTTATTTTGTGCCGGATACCGAATGTTTTGGCAAACCGGACACGAACACAAACGGCGGGTACACCAGACCCAAAAAGCGGGTACACCAGACCAAAACAAGGGGGTACACCCATTCGCTCGGCCCCAGCGGCCTATCCAGGACCGCTGGGATGGGCTAATCCAGCCTCGGCAGCGCGCCGTATCGATACCTCTCGTCACTAACCCCTGGGGTGCGTTTTCGCGGCTGTAACCAATAACTGTTTCGGTCATTGACTAGTGATTAAACAGTGGCCAAGTCAACCGAAACAGTTAGTGGTTACGACCGCGAAAACGCACCCCTGGTAGGGATGTACTGAGAAACAGCGCTGATTGGCTCCCAATGGCGACTACTTTGCGTGCACGCTTGTTAAAAACTTTCGAGCGCATTAATGTATGGCACTTGTAGGACGGTTAGTACGCGCGTGTGAAAATGCAAGTATTTTGACGCGATTCCATTTCAAATGAATCATGTTTTTACACGGTCACCCTTAACTGCATACAGTTAGACTATCACAAAATCAAAGAAGAATGACAGAGGACCAGTTGCTTTTTGACTTGATGCCTCTTGGTTACCGTACTTGAGCGCGCGCGTAGAATGGATCGGCCCAGGCCTAATTAAAATGTGCTAGATTCTAGCACATTTTAATGAACCAATTCCAGGGGTTATGATCGAGCAAGGCATGCTGGGAAAAATGGCGCGGCGAGATCGATCACCCCTGGGAACGAGGATGGGGCTAATCAGCTTCGCTCATCCCCAGCGCCTTGCCTTAAAACCAAATGCGCTGGGATGGGCAAACGTATCAAGCACGCTCATTGGTTAATGCTCAGTCCCATCATGCATCACACTCACACTGCAAGCACTGCACGCATGACGTACTTCCTGAACAAGAATCTGTGCAAGCTGATTAGCCCATCCCAGCGGTCCTGGATAGGCCGCTGGGGCCGAGCGAACTAATCAGCTTGCACAGATTCTTGTTCAGAAAGTACGTCATGCGTGCAGTGCTTGCAGTGTGAGTGTGATGCATGATGGGATTGAGCATTAACCAATGAGCGTGCTTGATATGTTTGCCCATCCCATCCCAGCGCCTTTGGTTTTTAAGGCAAGGCGCTGGGGACGAGCGAAGTACACCCACAGACATAACACCTATAGACCGACAGCAGGGGGCGCTAAACTGAAATTTTGGACTTTCTCAAACTATGGGCGGAAGTGAAGACGCGTCAACACTTTTTGTACACGTTTAGGCATAGCCGCGAAGCAGTGGTCCCGTTTTCATGGACTTTTTCTGAATTTTCAGGAGAACTTGACCCCATGATGGATTGTAAATTAAGTGATGGAATTTAAGGAAATTCCTCTAATAACCGGAGTCGTCAAAAAGTTGTTCGATTGACTTTTCCTCATTTTTGGGGAGGAAATCGTAAAAATTTGTGAACAAAATAATTATACATAGCCTAGGCCAAGGCCTACAAGACTGCTACTTTCTTCACGTTTGTGTCGTTTTCATTGTGAAAAATCTAGTTTTTACCTTGAAATTTAAGAAACCACACTTCATGAACATTCCATACAACCGTTTACAATGTTGGGCGTTGAGGTTTAACCGTATAAAACGTCGTTTCTATAACTTAACTTTCGGGAAATAATATCTGGACTCGCTCTATAACACAACATTGTGCACACTCCGGTCCGCCTTGCATGCATGCCTCGGGCACGTTTTGCTTACGCTCGCGTGGAATGCACATCAAACAATCGCGTATGTCAGTAAACACGTAAATCTACAGGCGGTACGCGTCATCAGCGTCCGCGCAAAACACGCACCGACGCGCACTTTGGCCGGAAAGTGTGTGCGAACGAATTTTTGTTGATACGAAGAATAATTCCATCTACTTTTATCGATTTGGAGAAAGTTCAGTAAAAAGAGGAGAAACGGCAAACAACTAACGTGAGAAAAGGTATCTAGTTTTTGATTAAACATTGTTTCCAAGTCTGTTGGTGAATTTTTTACCCTTAAAACACAAATTTTCTATCATCATCTACCCGCTCGCCCATTGCCTTACACGTGTTTTCGCTTGCGTTTTCGCGGATTTTGCCCATAGTTTAGGTATGGTCGGGTGCTGTCAAAATTACGGTATCCAGACGTTGATTTCCATAGGCGCTGTCGGTCTATAGGTATTATATGTCTGTGGGTACACCAGACCCCCAAAAGCGGGTACACCAGACCCTGACAAAATGGGTACACCAGACCCAACAAATTTGCTGGATGTATGCCAGCTATAATTTAAACCAAAGATATTGTGTATATAGGCGTACACCATATTAATTATACTTCCATGTTTGTAATACAATTTTACTTAAAACCTGTAACATAGTCAAAGGATACAGTTGCGCTTCCACCGATGTAACATTCAGTCGGAATCATAGCCTCATGAAACTTTCGAGCGCCATGGCAACCGTACCGAATAAAAACAACAATTCAATTAATATGTAATATACATGTTAATCACAATCACCTAAAGTGGAGTTTATGGCCGTCTGAACCATTAAAAAATGCCACACGCGTACAGCGCGCCCACGGAGAAGACAGCCAAAAAACCCACCATGGCGGAACAACCGTTAGGTAATTAATGAAACAGGCCTAATAATGTATCTTACTTTGTAACAAGAAGTTTATGGGTTTTTCCGATTAACCGTATGCCTACTTAAAATGCATGTTTGAAACCACAAACATACGCAAATTATTATAAAACAAGTGATTACCAAGACGAGATAAATGGACTCCATCGTATGAGTACAGGCTTACTTCTGCCCATGTGAATTGAGGATGGTGAATACAGAGAGCTTGCACTGCTCTGCATTGCGCTGCCGCCCATAGACTTGATGACAAGTCGTTAGTCAGTGTCTATTTGTCTGCCAGCGTTGCCTATTACAAACACACATCCCGCCGTTCATGCAACAGTCACAGTGCGATTATACATTCATGCAACGGTCGTAGGTAGCGCGTGGCAAGGTAATTGCGACTGACTCACACACGTATTGAAATCGAGGATGTGTGTACCGTCCCCGCAACTAAACCGCACAACAATTACCGACTTGATTTCAAGACTATGCCGCCCAACGATTTATAGTTCTGCGCTTACGCTCTATAGCCGATTGAGAACGTGCGCCCAAGTAAAACACACGCGGCAGTATACGTCAGACCAAACAATGGTCGAGCTTGGGTTAGACTTGGTTCCAAGTCTGCGATCGTGGCTGTTACTACTCTACCCGATAGCCAATACATTATTCCCTGAAATAGCGCCCTCTTGTAATAACCTCCGTCATTAGCCTACGATCACAGACTTGGGACCATTGTTCAACGGTTTGTACACACCCTATGGCGAATTAGTCCAAAAGTGGACGGAACAATCTGATTGGTCGGAATTGCAAAGACCTTCGATAACATGAATATTCAAACAAAACCATCTACGAGATAGGTTGTGAGCTCTTCCATTTAAACTGTAGGGTGCAACTGTTATCGCGGAGTAGGAATCATGTAATTTGTGTTTTTTTTTACTACATTTAGATCTCACTAAACTTCTTCTCTATGTATTTTAAAAACTGTCTACGGGACGTACCAAGGACTATAATGAACATAAAGCAACAATTTTAAGCGAGTTCAGCCTGTTAGTAATAGACGCTGCCAGTAATGGTTTGCCGTCTCCTGATTGGCCAGCTCCCTGGCGTACGCTTTATTGTTTACATTTATCTTTGAATACATGAATATACATAAACGCAAGGGGGTCAAGTCTGAGATTGCGAGTTGGGGCGCGTGATAGCTAATCTGTGGGGGCGTTTCACGTGGCTGATGCAGAGGAATAACTGCGATCTCAGACTTGAAATCAAGTCTAAGCTTGGGTATGCCCAACGACAATCCCGAAGCAAAACAGCAATCTGCTGTCGCAGTGCAAACTCGTCTGTATTAATCAAGTCATTAGTACCTAAGTGAATAATTATAACAACTGGCAGAGGCAGCCGTTTGCAGAGGTCATTTAGTATGTCACGGCAGTCACCAATCCCCGCCCCACCTTTGCCTTTCCAATAAACTTTAGCAGGGAGGCCAAAAGGACGTTCTGCTCTCCGCACTAAAGAATCCCCAACGATCCAAACTGAACCTATTGGAAAGTGAACACGATAACACTAGAATTTATAACCATTTCATGACCTACCACCCAAAGTGCTTTGATTACGAGTTAAAATTGCAATTTTTAACTGTGCGGATATATGACAAAAAGGCGTTTGAGCCAACGGCCCATGCCACGGATGTCATCATTTGAAACCCCGAGAGCAGATGCGGAAGTTGCCGCCCCAATACGAAATGAGTGCTCCCGTATACGATGTCTATCTAGGTCTGCAAATGAAACTGCTCTCTTTAACACTGAGTTGAACTGGTACCGAGTTAATGGACTCCCTTCAAAATGAAAGAAAAAGGGGCCTAAACATTGCGGACGAACCACAATAAAATCCCTTAGTGCTCGAACTGGACAGAGAATTTTGTTTCTAGACTGTACTAGACGAATGTGCTGTGGGGGGGGGGGCCGTTGATTGTTCTTGGAATGCCGAATTGTTAGGTCAATAACATAGGTTTCTGGATTAGACTGGAAAACTTGCAAGTCATCGGATGACAGAACATACTCGTGCCCTCGAGATTTAGAACTTACGGCAAATTCACCAACACGCAGAAAGCCAAAAATTGCACAATTATTATATACGGCCTTAAACATAATAACTTCAAATTGAGAAGCACAAACTTCAGGCAATGCATTTATTAAACGTTCAAGCATCGGCAAGGTAATCGGCACACGACTGTCCAATACACCGCCATCGCGACGAGAACCTTCGATTAATCTAGAAACAATGAAATCTTTAGTTGGGTCTGACAACCCTTGCCGTTTAAAGAAGTAACCAACTCCAGACACATAGTTAGCAATTGTGGAAGGGGCAAGGCGTCGCAAAGAAAGCCATGCAACAAATTGGCGCACCTCTGAAATTGATGCTAATGGCCCCACAAATTCATGGGATTGCTGTCGAAATTCACAAAAAGCCCTCCATCCTGTAGCATGAAGCTTTATGCGAATTGGGTGCAATGGATGCGGCCAACAAACGTTCCATCTCATCTTACCAAGGAAGATGAATAGCGGGGAGCGGTGTCATTACTGCGTCTGCCAATGGGGCTGCCAAACGAAACCGACTCATCTGGAAACGTGATAAAGCATCAGCAATCTCGTTAAATTTGCCAGGAACATGTACGGCTCGAAACGAAATATTAGTTTTGAGACAAATCACGACAAACTGTCGTACTAGTGCCATGATTTTCTTACATGGCGAGGATTTCTTATTAATAATATGGACTACAGCCATATTATCTGTGTGAAATTTGACTTTCTTACCAACTAGTAAAGGAGCCCAACAATGCAAAGCTACAAGTAGCGGGTAAAGCTCTAAAAATGCTATAGACAAATGTTGCTGCAAAATAACATCTGGCCAGCGACCCTGCACCCATTTGCCTTGGAAATATGCCCCGAAACCGATAGTAGCAGCCGCATCAGTGTACAATTGTATTGTATCATTTGACTGCCACGCATTATCAGCAAACACAGAAACCCCATTAAAATGGGACAGGAACTCAAGCCAAGCTAGCAAATCAAGTCTAGCCCCTTGTGAAATGCGGACCCTGTGATGCGGGCGAGACAGTCCTTGCGTTTATGCAATCAAGCGGCGCAGGAACGCCCGCCCAGGCGGAATTGCCTTGCAAATAAAGTTAAGAGATCCAACAAGTGACTGCGCCTCAACTAGGGAAATCTTACGTTTACCCAAAACTTCCCTAATTTGTCTAATTAGTTTGTGTACCTTGTCCTGTGGGACTCTAGCTTGACAGTTTGTTGAATCTATTTCCAGGCCCAGAAATTTTATGGATTGAATTGGACCGACCGTCTTCTCTTCAGCCAAAGGAACTCCCAAACTTGCGCACAACGACTTAAAAGTAGCAAGCAAATCTGCGCAAGCCTCAGACGACAAACCAACGAAAAGAAAGTCGTCTAAATAATGGGTCACAAAGGAAGACCCGGAAAAATACTTTACCATAAATTCCATAAATGAGCTGAATTTCTCAAACAATGAACAAGAAATACTGCATCCCATAGGGAGACACTAATTGTCATAATAAAACATATCACGAAAAGTGAAACCTAACAATATTCATAGTCACTGGTGATACAGGGAGCAAACGAAAATTAAAAGCAGACTTAATATCCGCCTTGGCCAACAAAGTTGTTCTGACGCTTGAAGCAGGAGCGCAAGATCACAACAAATATGTTTGCGTGCAACGCCCGCGTGAGGGCGCACGCGGTAATCGTAAGCTATTGACAATTCGCTTTGGAGACCGGTTAATATTACGCTCAAGTATAAAGCCGCGTTCGCATTGGACTTAAAATGGTTAACTTACCGCCGCAAATTGTTAACTTACCGATATTAAGTCCAAGTGCGAACAGCCGGTAAATTACCGCCACAGCGCTGTTAACTTAACAGGCCGATTCGAGTCGCGGTAACTTAACAATGTTAACTTAACAGGGACAAGAAGTCCAAGTGCGAACAGCTGTTAACTTACCGGGCCGGTAAGTTAACTTACCGGCCCGGTAAGTTACCAGACCCCAAAATCCAATGCGAACGCGGCTTATGGCCTTTTATCCTTAAAGTGTGATAAAAGGAAATGTTTCAGAATGAAGAAGTTCATTTTATACGGGCACCAACTTTTACACGGGTGCACGGTGTCATGCAAAATCAGCATTATTTTGTACATTGCCACGCGTGACAGCCACGTGACCTTGGAAACGTTTTTTCGACGGGACAGACCTTTGTTAATTTTGCGGTTGAGCCCTATTTTTAGAACAAGGCAAAGAATGACCAATTAGAGTGGATTCACGCCAAAGGGAGGTCGACTCTTTCGTTAACAGGAATTGAAGAGGTGACCTATAGAGATATGAGATTTTGTTTGTTTGCGGAGTGGATTTTCCCGACCCACGCCGAGCTCACTGTGAGAACAAAGAACACTGAGCCTGTCTTTGTCATGGAGGAAGGAACTTAATAGTTTGTGATGCTTTAGAACAAGCAAACTCAGGATTGCACCACACCAAAACCTACAAGAAAACACACGCAATGTCTTCTATAAAACTTATCATGGGCGCAAACGTCTTTGAATTCAATAACAAGTTCTATGGGCAAACCATTGGCGTAGAGATGGGTAGTGTATGCAGTCTGAAAAATATGACATCACCTTATACAAATGTGAAAAAGAAATTATACTCCCAAACAACCTATAGGGGATAGTGGCTTACATCAGATACAGACACGATGTTTTAATAATCTACAAGCGCAACGAAAACAAGGTCTTGGATTTTATTGAGATGTTAAACAAATTGCACCCAACTTTGAAATTCACTTTGGAGATCTCCGACTACCAAATCACTTTTCTCGATCTCGTTATTTACAAAGGCGAACGTTTTCAGAAAGAAGGGAAGCTTGATACTCGAGTAACAACACAAAAACGGACCATTTCAATATCTTCCTCGAGATTTCTCACACCGTGTGTCATTTGGCGGCGTCATTAAGGGTGAAACGACGAGATACAAACGCATATTTATATGCACACACACGAAATACTACAAGAGTAAGGTCAATTTCTTCAAAGAAAAAATTAAAGAACTTGAAGAATTGACCCGCTTCACGAAATCTAACGATGACCACAGAAATTCAATGTTGAGTGCACCATCTAACATCAAGAAAGAAACGAATCCGCCTCGTGATATTATTTTGCCTTTCTTCCCACACATGCATCACTCTAATCTCAGAAGTGCACTGTGGAAACACTGACACTTAATAAATGAAAATGATTTCCTTAACAACCTCCTCCCTGTGCCACCTCTGTTGGCCTACAAACGACAACAACATAAAAGACACAGTAATTCGGGCTAGATTGCAAGTTTCAACCCAAGAAAACTTAATCAAAGAAATTAATGAACAGAGCGTGCAAATCCTGCTTGGATGAACAACATTCGGTACACACATTTAAAGAAAAGATCGGACCTTGTATTAAGATGAGATTACGTATTAGCTATAAACGAACGAAGAATACTGTAGGTGGTTTAAAGTAACCACGACGTGGTTACTTTTTAACCACGTATTTTTAAGAGTGTAACTCTCTACTCTAGACCCTTTTGCCTCAAAAAGTAAGAATGTGAACACACTTTGTTGCAACACTTTCATAAAAAGGATATACAAAATAAAATGGCGACTGATGAAGTGTAGCTTATAAAACGCACGGAAAATACAATTTGATACCTTCAATTAAAGGAAAAAAACAAAAGGGGGTCAACGTTTTATCACCGGAAAATTATTTTAATAAAAATTCAAACCCCCTTCCCCCTTTCCAAATAAATCCCCTTTTCAAATAAATCCCCCTTTTCTTGAAAGTAACAAAACAACTTTCGAACAGTCGTAGGACGGTTTATTACCAGAGACCACACCAAAACCATGTGTTGCACAACCTTTCTCTACCACCGGAGAATTAGCTTTAAATTTCCCGCACTACCATATAAACACTGCGCTAATTCGCTTAAGACTCCTCTACCACACCCTCCATCCTATCCGGTGCTCTGGTAGAGATTCCGCCGATCAATGATTATTGGTAAGTTGTATTATTGCTTCATTAATGTACAAATGCCCTTAGTTTTAACATCACTCATTTTATCAGGCATATTTAGATAAAAATAGTCATATGGTCCTGGATGATTATGTTATCTGTAGCATGCGAGAAAGATGAGTTAATGACTTAAATTGTATGTCCTCCATGCCCTTGTCAAAAACACGTTATCAACATTGTTGGGTGCAGTAACTCAACTAAAGTAAAATGACCGTATCCGGCTGCGACTTTGTCATGTTTGTTATTCATTGTGAAACAAAATTGAATATTGTTTAATATCTCAAAATGGAAATGATATATATTTTATTGTTGGTAACAATTTTACTGGTAAAAGTGGCAGTCCGATACGGAAATATTCCCTTCTTAACTCAGCCTAGGTCGGGTAGAGTTGACTGTAATTTATAAATTGACTGGCTTAAAATAGACCGTATATTAATGTCTAGTTGAGTATAATTTAAAACGACAAGAGGAAACTCAGTGGATCGTGGATTGTCACTAGGTAGGCAGTAGGAGGATTGGAGTACAGTTGCATACTGTAGTGTAGACATGTGTAGGCTAATTAGCCTATGGGCAGCCAGTACCCAGTTAGGCTTACTTCGAACGGTTTAATATTATATTGATCATAAAATTACATACAAAAGTTTACTTTAATAACGTTGTCACTCAAAAGAAATGCCCATGACTTGATGAGGTTCGAACTTATATAAAGAGCCTTCCTTGCTCAGATCATGGAGGTAGAATAGACCTCCATGCTCAGATGGACTATACATGTACAATGAATACTATAGATAGAGTGTAAGACTCCGGTATGTAGTACTTCTACATGTACCGGTGCTACTCCTCTAGTCCCACTAGTTAGTTGTAGGACATTGCTCCATGGTCTTGATAGCATGAACAGTTTCAAGGCCAATACACTTGACTTGCTCCCGAAATCCAGCCTAAATCATAGTAAATGCTGTTTAATAATAATAGGGCCTGGGGTGGTTATCATGGTTGTAAAATAACATTTTAATTACCCAACACTACCTTTCCACAACTTGCCCGACAACAACAAAACCTTCTTACGATATTTGCTAATATTAGTAGGCCTACATGTACATGTCTTTGAAACATTGCAATCACACAGCAAGGCACTTAATAGCGAAATTGCCCTGAACTTAACTGTGGAGTTTATGAATTTTAAGTAAATACTGAACAAGTTGTCCACAAGTTGTCAGTAATTACTAAAGGGTCAGGGGATGTTTAATTTTACATTATGTCATGTTTACATCAACAGTTTTATTAGTATTATTAGTCCCTAGTTCAAATTTGATGGCTTTGACAAAATTGGCAATACAGAGTATTCAGATGCACAAATGTACATTGTGTAGTCATACTTGTAGCTCTACACACCATAGCTGTCTTTTTATAAATGTGCTCGCTGTAAAAATATAATATAGACCACTTCACCCTTCTTTTTCAGAACGACTAGGGCCTAACCTTTGCATTCTAATCAAGGTTCCTTCCTATCAGGCAAGATTCTATGTTGTTAGGGGAGACCGCCAATGGCTGAATAGCTCTTTAGTGGAGTACTAGTAGCATGTAAACCTGGAGATCTCAAGTTCAATTCCTGCTCTATTTATTTTTTTATGGCTCACATCAAAATGATATTTTTACATGCTTGGTCTGATTTTCGGCTGATTTAACCCAAAATCTGAGAACTGAAATTTAAAAAAAAGGTGAATTTTATAGATTTTAGGAATTTATAAGCTTTTATTTAGGGTACGGTATGGAATAAAAACAATAATGGAATACTTTTTGAAATTCCTAATGGTTTTGAATAAAATGTATGCTTTTTTTTTCTTTCTGTTTTTTCCTTGGTTGTAGTACTTATTGTCTTGTTTGTTTTTATCTTTACACAGGTACTCTCTAAAGATGTATGTGTTGTGATCACTGGTGACTGTGATGTCGGAAAATCTATCAGTTTGAGTGTTCCAGAAAAAGGGGTAATTATTTTTGTAACAATACAGTGATAATTAGGAGTTACTAGGAGGCCATCTTCTAAAACAAATATGGCAGTCCACTGTTGGAGATGTGTATGACCCAGTGTTTCCCTTGGCTAATGAACTGAGTGAGGGGGTAAAACATTGAAGCAAAATTTAGCACCTGCAAACTGACAAGAATGCATCACTCACACACACAACCTACACAGCAAAGAGGGCAAGCAAAAACTTGTAATCTCTAAAATGAGTAAAGTGGTCATAGGGGTAACAGTGGTGTGACCCCTTTTTGAATCCCACTCCCTAGTGGAGGTAAATTTTGAAGCAATATGATTCAGATCAATCATCATCATCTTCCTGTACTGCGCAGAAACCTCCTTTGGAGTATACTCTCATTCATGCCATTCATGAAATCAATACTACTTTGTAGTAATTCACTGAATATGTGTACTGGGTTCTTTTTTGTGCATGCACACTACACATCACACAGGAACTAGAAGCTTTATGTCTCATCCAAAGGACAAAGCAATAATGGTTGAGTGTGTTGCTTAAGGACACCAAGTGTCAAGAAGACTAGACCAGAGCTTGAGTCAAATGCGCTTAACCACTCGGCCACAAAACACCAATGTGTCAATGACTTTGCTATTAAATGTACACCCCACTAAAAACAATTCCCATCTTGAAACATCGGCCATGGGTTTTTCAGGAAAACTACCCCTGCAAAATACATGTAGGTGATGGAGTCATTACATGTATGAGGGCAATTTGCTTGACGAATGCTTGACACATTTCAAAGAGAGAGAGGGGGAGAGAGGGGGAGAAAGAATCGATAGGAAAAAAAGGAATATGATAGGCAAATTCATCAGTTACGGCATGTGGTTACTTTTGTCACCACTAGCTTATGGAAATTAAAATATTAACCTTTGAACATGTTGAAAGCTGGTCATCCATTAATGTTTTTGCATGGATGCCATAGATAGAACATGACCTATAATTTGTTGTTATGTTTTAACCAACAACAACAACGAAATTCCTTCAGAGAATTTGTGCAGTAGCCCAAAACACTAAGTAGCCCAAATGTAATTTTATTCTTGTTTAATTTTGAATTTTTTGTTTTTCTATTATTTCTACTTACAGGCAAGAAGGTCGGTTATGGAGGATTATATTACCTTTGATTCAGATGTTTGTGAAACACCTTCACATTAAAAAGAGATGTCAACATATTCGGAAACATCTCTCTCCAGGTATAAGATGGTTGGCAAGGACACTAGACCTCCATGCAGCAGTAAAATGAATGTTGGATGCTGATTGTTTGAAGCTGATGATTTATTTTAGGACTTTTTGTAGAATATGGTGTTTTTATTTTCACACTCAAAATTTAATAGACGTTATTTTCTTTCTTTTTTTTCATCGGGGATTAAGAATTTAATTTGGTTTTTACCCTTACACCGATGTATATAAAGCAATGTATACTCAGTGATTTGCCTGTTGATTTTTTTCAGTACTGAGTTTGTTTTAATTTTAAAAGTTTACTTTGCGATATAATTTTACCAATGCACGATGTTCAGAATCATTTTCATCAAGGTACGTCTGGAATACAAACTTTAAACCTTTAATTTTAAATGTTTCATAATTTAACAGTGTTACTTTTAGACACTGTATATTACTGCTGATTGAAAATTAATACAAATTTTCAGTCTTGAACTGTACAAACCTTACTACCGGTTATTAATGGTGAGATTCCCTCATGAAATGACTGTTTCTCCATGTGACACATTCAATGGAGAATTGTGAAGACTCTTTAAAATTGACATCAAATTATTTGTAATTTTCTCCATGACCATAAATGAGTTTTTCACAGTGTTACACTATTATGATGTGTTTATTGAAAACTTGCTTTCAATTCATGTTCTCTGGCCCAAACATCCTCTGCAGTGCCTTAAAATTGTTTGTATTAATGTTCTCATTTTGAAAGCTCTTCTCACGATCAAAGTGCAATGTATAATTCCTCCAACTGCTTGTTTATTTGATTCTGGTGGACCAAGAACTGTGCTGGTAAACTGGCATATGATCTTAGTTACAGTTCAACAGTTTGGGTGTTGGATTGTGTTAGAATGAGGAAAGGTCTAAGTGACTTGCTCATGGGAGTTAGGGGTTAATTGTAGGCACAGTAAGATGACACTGAAATGGTACGTTACTCTGTAACTTGATTGAAAAATAACACTGTATCAATTTTACTACTGTTCCAATTCAATAAAGTTATCTTTGTTTTATGTTGTATACAATGTTGTACCAATTGTTTTAGTCGGCAGTGCACCCAAGGCACACCATGTGTAATGTAGGCCATAAACACAACACGTTTGAATTTTCAACCCACAGGCAAGCAATCAAAGATCCTTTCATTGGTAATTGTCTTTTGCTTTCAATCTATTAGAAACTATTGGCAAATTAGAGACTACTGTTTAAATTTCAAAATGGCAAAAAAGACAAAAGATGTACAGAACCAAATAATTTATATTTCTGTTAAAAGTTCAGTTCAGCAAAGTCTTCTTTTACATGTTATTCCCTTAATATTTCTCTCTCAAGACTTGTATGAGTTGCTTTATTATGATGCATCATCATTATCTGGAGATAATTATTTACTGAAGAGAATAGCATTCAGATGCTTATTTTGATATTGTAACCAGCTCTTTCAAATTTTCCGCTTATATTTATTTCAACTAATTATTTTAATGTCAATAGTTGATGACCAAAAAGATAATAAAACAATGGCAATTCACATTCCTATTATCATCGTGAAAATTATTTTCTTCTGTAAGAGTGTTATGTCTGTTTCTTGTGTGTTTTCCTGAAATCCAAGTTGATTTTACGATCAGGCCACCATGTCTCTTAACCCTAGCCCGCCCATTTCACCTTAGTGAACATAATTTTGCACTAGATATAATAAAGGTAGGCCTTAGCTTCTTTTCTTTTCTTTTTTGAAAAGGGTGATGTTGAGTTGGGGTGTTTGTTTATTTTATTTACTTATTTATTTATTTATTTATATATATTTTTTTTGGGGGGGGGGGATTTTACATACTATTGTGTAAGTTCTTTGAGCATTCTGATTGCATGGGTTGAGATCCCGAAATGTGCTCTAAAACCCCATTCACCATAATGTACATGCATAGAGAATTTAACAAATGAATGATTACTGAAGTAATTAAGTTTTAAAATAGTAATAAATCATTAAATACCCCCCAAAAAACTTCAACTGACAAATTAACCAAAAGAATGCTGCGAGCGTTACAGATATGCAAGCATTATTTGTCATAGAACATGGGAACTAAAGGAAAAATTGAAATGTAGGTTTCTGCGATTTTTTCTTTTTTATTCTCCAGGGCAAACATTTAAAATTATAAACTGTCTTAATTTAGCCCTTTAAATTGTCGGGAAGTATTTTATTTTCATTTTAACTTAATTAAAATAATACGCGGTAATTTTATGCAAAGTAGATAACGCAAGAGGGCGCTAGCTTTTAATAAACTTCCTATAGTCTGTCAGAATTATACTTTTTTACATCGTTTTTGAAAGTATATGAATCATTTAGTTACACCCTAAAACAAATTGATAAATTAATAAATTCAAAGAAATACCCAATATGATTGTATCTGGTGGTAGATCTTTTCACAATTTAAGTTGTACAGTCAGCAAGGACTTCCCCAGAGTTGATGAACCCTTGAACAAGAGGACTTGTCAAGTTGACGGACCACTGCAATAACATCAAAAAGTAAATCCGTGTATTTATGACCGTGCACGGAAGCCGGGGTTTCGGGGACGCTAGCGACGGCAGAGCTGTAGCCCCAATGCTGGCCAGGGAACGAGAGATGGTGGGCCTGCGGAAGCGTTCACGGCAGCTGGGTCCCGGGGCCGAGAAACACTTGTGACGGTAGACGGTAGCCGTCCAGAATGCATGAACGAGAGCTGGGCCTATAGATAGAGTGTAAGACTCCGGTATGTAGTACTTCTACATGTACCGGTGCTACTCCTCTAGTCCCACTAGTTAGTTGTAGGACATTGCTCCATGGTCTTGATAGCATGAACAGTTTCAAGGCCAATACACTTGACTTGCTCCCGAAATCCAGCCTAAATCATAGTAAATGCTGTTTAATAATAATAGGGCCTGGGGTGGTTATCATGGTTGTAAAATAACATTTTAATTACCCAACACTACCTTTCCACAACTTGCCCGACAACAACAAAACCTTCTTACGATATTTGCTAATATTAGTAGGCCTACATGTACATGTCTTTGAAACATTGCAATCACACAGCAAGGCACTTAATAGCGAAATTGCCCTGAACTTAACTGTGGAGTTTATGAATTTTAAGTAAATACTGAACAAGTTGTCCACAAGTTGTCAGTAATTACTAAAGGGTCAGGGGATGTTTAATTTTACATTATGTCATGTTTACATCAACAGTTTTATTAGTATTATTAGTCCCTAGTTCAAATTTGATGGCTTTGACAAAATTGGCAATACAGAGTATTCAGATGCACAAATGTACATTGTGTAGTCATACTTGTAGCTCTACACACCATAGCTGTCTTTTTATAAATGTGCTCGCTGTAAAAATATAATATAGACCACTTCACCCTTCTTTTTCAGAACGACTAGGGCCTAACCTTTGCATTCTAATCAAGGTTCCTTCCTATCAGGCAAGATTCTATGTTGTTAGGGGAGACCGCCAATGGCTGAATAGCTCTTTAGTGGAGTACTAGTAGCATGTAAACCTGGAGATCTCAAGTTCAATTCCTGCTCTATTTATTTTTTTATGGCTCACATCAAAATGATATTTTTACATGCTTGGTCTGATTTTCGGCTGATTTAACCCAAAATCTGAGAACTGAAATTTAAAAAAAAGGTGAATTTTATAGATTTTAGGAATTTATAAGCTTTTATTTAGGGTACGGTATGGAATAAAAACAATAATGGAATACTTTTTGAAATTCCTAATGGTTTTGAATAAAATGTATGCTTTTTTTTTCTTTCTGTTTTTTCCTTGGTTGTAGTACTTATTGTCTTGTTTGTTTTTATCTTTACACAGGTACTCTCTAAAGATGTATGTGTTGTGATCACTGGTGACTGTGATGTCGGAAAATCTATCAGTTTGAGTGTTCCAGAAAAAGGGGTAATTATTTTTGTAACAATACAGTGATAATTAGGAGTTACTAGGAGGCCATCTTCTAAAACAAATATGGCAGTCCACTGTTGGAGATGTGTATGACCCAGTGTTTCCCTTGGCTAATGAACTGAGTGAGGGGGTAAAACATTGAAGCAAAATTTAGCACCTGCAAACTGACAAGAATGCATCACTCACACACACAACCTACACAGCAAAGAGGGCAAGCAAAAACTTGTAATCTCTAAAATGAGTAAAGTGGTCATAGGGGTAACAGTGGTGTGACCCCTTTTTGAATCCCACTCCCTAGTGGAGGTAAATTTTGAAGCAATATGATTCAGATCAATCATCATCATCTTCCTGTACTGCGCAGAAACCTCCTTTGGAGTATACTCTCATTCATGCCATTCATGAAATCAATACTACTTTGTAGTAATTCACTGAATATGTGTACTGGGTTCTTTTTTGTGCATGCACACTACACATCACACAGGAACTAGAAGCTTTATGTCTCATCCAAAGGACAAAGCAATAATGGTTGAGTGTGTTGCTTAAGGACACCAAGTGTCAAGAAGACTAGACCAGAGCTTGAGTCAAATGCGCTTAACCACTCGGCCACAAAACACCAATGTGTCAATGACTTTGCTATTAAATGTACACCCCACTAAAAACAATTCCCATCTTGAAACATCGGCCATGGGTTTTTCAGGAAAACTACCCCTGCAAAATACATGTAGGTGATGGAGTCATTACATGTATGAGGGCAATTTGCTTGACGAATGCTTGACACATTTCAAAGAGAGAGAGGGGGAGAGAGGGGGAGAAAGAATCGATAGGAAAAAAAGGAATATGATAGGCAAATTCATCAGTTACGGCATGTGGTTACTTTTGTCACCACTAGCTTATGGAAATTAAAATATTAACCTTTGAACATGTTGAAAGCTGGTCATCCATTAATGTTTTTGCATGGATGCCATAGATAGAACATGACCTATAATTTGTTGTTATGTTTTAACCAACAACAACAACGAAATTCCTTCAGAGAATTTGTGCAGTAGCCCAAAACACTAAGTAGCCCAAATGTAATTTTATTCTTGTTTAATTTTGAATTTTTTGTTTTTCTATTATTTCTACTTACAGGCAAGAAGGTCGGTTATGGAGGATTATATTACCTTTGATTCAGATGTTTGTGAAACACCTTCACATTAAAAAGAGATGTCAACATATTCGGAAACATCTCTCTCCAGGTATAAGATGGTTGGCAAGGACACTAGACCTCCATGCAGCAGTAAAATGAATGTTGGATGCTGATTGTTTGAAGCTGATGATTTATTTTAGGACTTTTGTAGAATATGGTGTTTTTATTTTCACACTCAAAATTTAATAGACGTTATTTTCTTTCTTTTTTTTCATCGGGGATTAAGAATTTAATTTGGTTTTTACCCTTACACCGATGTATATAAAGCAATGTATACTCAGTGATTTGCCTGTTGATTTTTTTCAGTACTGAGTTTGTTTTAATTTTAAAAGTTTACTTTGCGATATAATTTTACCAATGCACGATGTTCAGAATCATTTTCATCAAGGTACGTCTGGAATACAAACTTTAAACCTTTAATTTTAAATGTTTCATAATTTAACAGTGTTACTTTTAGACACTGTATATTACTGCTGATTGAAAATTAATACAAATTTTCAGTCTTGAACTGTACAAACCTTACTACCGGTTATTAATGGTGAGATTCCCTCATGAAATGACTGTTTCTCCATGTGACACATTCAATGGAGAATTGTGAAGACTCTTTAAAATTGACATCAAATTATTTGTAATTTTCTCCATGACCATAAATGAGTTTTTCACAGTGTTACACTATTATGATGTGTTTATTGAAAACTTGCTTTCAATTCATGTTCTCTGGCCCAAACATCCTCTGCAGTGCCTTAAAATTGTTTGTATTAATGTTCTCATTTTGAAAGCTCTTCTCACGATCAAAGTGCAATGTATAATTCCTCCAACTGCTTGTTTATTTGATTCTGGTGGACCAAGAACTGTGCTGGTAAACTGGCATATGATCTTAGTTACAGTTCAACAGTTTGGGTGTTGGATTGTGTTAGAATGAGGAAAGGTCTAAGTGACTTGCTCATGGGAGTTAGGGGTTAATTGTAGGCACAGTAAGATGACACTGAAATGGTACGTTACTCTGTAACTTGATTGAAAAATAACACTGTATCAATTTTACTACTGTTCCAATTCAATAAAGTTATCTTTGTTTTATGTTGTATACAATGTTGTACCAATTGTTTTAGTCGGCAGTGCACCCAAGGCACACCATGTGTAATGTAGGCCATAAACACAACACGTTTGAATTTTCAACCCACAGGCAAGCAATCAAAGATCCTTTCATTGGTAATTGTCTTTTGCTTTCAATCTATTAGAAACTATTGGCAAATTAGAGACTACTGTTTAAATTTCAAAATGGCAAAAAAGACAAAAGATGTACAGAACCAAATAATTTATATTTCTGTTAAAAGTTCAGTTCAGCAAAGTCTTCTTTTACATGTTATTCCCTTAATATTTCTCTCTCAAGACTTGTATGAGTTGCTTTATTATGATGCATCATCATTATCTGGAGATAATTATTTACTGAAGAGAATAGCATTCAGATGCTTATTTTGATATTGTAACCAGCTCTTTCAAATTTTCCGCTTATATTTATTTCAACTAATTATTTTAATGTCAATAGTTGATGACCAAAAAGATAATAAAACAATGGCAATTCACATTCCTATTATCATCGTGAAAATTATTTTCTTCTGTAAGAGTGTTATGTCTGTTTCTTGTGTGTTTTCCTGAAATCCAAGTTGATTTTACGATCAGGCCACCATGTCTCTTAACCCTAGCCCGCCCATTTCACCTTAGTGAACATAATTTTGCACTAGATATAATAAAGGTAGGCCTTAGCTTCTTTTCTTTTCTTTTTTGAAAAGGGTGATGTTGAGTTGGGGTGTTTGTTTATTTTATTTACTTATTTATTTATTTATTTATATATATATTTTTTTGGGGGGGATTTTACATACTATTGTGTAAGTTCTTTGAGCATTCTGATTGCATGGGTTGAGATCCCGAAATGTGCTCTAAAACCCCATTCACCATAATGTACATGCAAAGAGAATTTAACAAATGAATGATTACTGAAGTAATTAAGTTTTAAAATAGTAATAAATCATTAAATACCCCCCAAAAAACTTCAACTGACAAATTAACCAAAAGAATGCTGCGAGCGTTACAGATATGCAAGCATTATTTGTCATAGAACATGGGAACTAAAGGAAAAATTGAAATGTAGGTTTCTGCGATTTTTTCTTTTTTATTCTCCAGGGCAAACATTTAAAATTATAAACTGTCTTAATTTAGCCCTTTAAATTGTCGGGAAGTATTTTATTTTCATTTTAACTTAATTAAAATAATACGCGGTAATTTTATGCAAAGTAGATAACGCAAGAGGGCGCTAGCTTTTAATAAACTTCCTATAGTCTGTCAGAATTATACTTTTTTACATCGTTTTTGAAAGTATATGAATCATTTAGTTACACCCTAAAACAAATTGATAAATGAATAAATTCAAAGAAATACCCCAAATGATTGTATCTGGTGGTAGATCTTTTCACAATTTAAGTTGTACAGTCAGCAAGGACTTCCCCAGAGTTGATGAACCCTTGAACAAGAGGACTTGTCAAGTTGACGGACCACTGCAATAACATCAAAAAGTAAATCCGTGTATTTATGACCGTGCACGGAAGCCGGGGTTTCGGGGACGCTAGCGACGGCAGAGCTGTAGCCCCAATGCTGGCCAGGGAACGAGAGATGGTGGGCCTGCGGAAGCGTTCACGGCAGCTGGGTCCCGGGGCCGAGAAACACTTGTGACGGTAGACGGTAGCCGTCCAGAATGCATGAACGAGAGCTGGGCCTATTGAAGCGTGCACAGCAGACGGTGCCCACGGGGCCGAGAGACGCTTTCGACGGCAAAGCTGTAGCCCCATGTACGCTGACCCCCATGGCTGTGACCAGAATTCAGGGAACTAGAGCTGGGAAATCCATGTATCACAGAAGCCGATACACAAATAAAATGTTACCAGTGCCCCCTGTATTTTTTTCAAATCCTTGTGACTTGGGAGAGACTTGACCTCGTTTATTAAGTCAGCAAACGCTTGTTGGAAATTTATAGCGAATAAATGAACACGAGCAATTACTTATTCCAATCAACATACATGTACATGTACTTGTATTTAATTTTCAAAATTCCAAAACACAATTCCAATGCCTTCCTATGTACTTACAAATCAATTTGAAATATTCTACAGAAAAGCTCATGAAATCATTATATGACAAAATAAACAAAAGAAAAACTGCAATTTACAGCCTTTATATCAGCATTTATTATAGGGACGAAATGTGTTTCTGGTTAGTCACTGTAACCAAAGGTATACTCATACACACAAACACCCCCCCACACACAAACACACCACAGCACCCCCCCCCCCCAAAGTTGTCTACAATTCTGCACATTGTGATTTCAACAGCATGTTCTAGGAAAGGAACTAAACTTCTTATGATACAAAAATAAATAATACACAACAAATTACACTCGTGGTGACCAATTAACTTTTCTTTTTTTTAACAGAAAGAATTTGCTATTGTAAACTATCAAACAGTTGACCCCATGTATATGTAAATGCAAAAGAGGTTTATGGCCTCATGTAGCGACCCCAGCAGAGTCTTTCAAAGAGTCTCTCAACCTTTGAAAAAGATTTTGCCAGGGTCGAAACGTGAGGCCATTAACCATTTTTTAATTCTTAAAAATAAATTCAACAACTGTATTAAAACCCTAATGAAGATTTATAAAGAATTTAACGCACCAGACATTATATAAACTGTTGATTTACTCAGAAAACTTTTAAAGTTGAAGAAAAAGATGCAATCAATTAATTTCAAGACACAGTGTAGGATTGCTTTTGGAAGGAGAGCATTCCTTAAAATAAATAAGTTTTCAACCAAAAACTGCCATAAAGTGACTATGTGTAAATCTGATTTTATTAGATGGTCACATTATTAGATGGACACATTATAGTCACATTATTCGTCAATTAGTGGTTGTCAGGGTTTTTGTTTAAAATGTGTACTTGGTTAAAATATTTGCAGCGTTTTTTAAAGCATCTCTATTAAAAAGATGTGATGTTTTTAGGGGTTGTCACATAAACTTCTCTCTCAAGATGTCAGATGGAGAAATAGTCAACTAATGAGGAAATTTCATCAAAAATAGTAAGGTTAATAATTATGGTCCCAGATTGAAACTTATTATTGTTAATTTTCAATCATTAGTCCTATAAAGTCTCTTAAATACACTATTATGAAACATGAAACATTAAAATCTAAGTTGATATTCCACACAAAACTGGATGTGAATATGAACATTGTGCAGTGGTAGATTGAAACAGATTTTACAACAGGGCACAACTTTGGAAACAAAATAAAAAGTCATTTCGAGTGTGGGAATACAATAACATAATAATCTGCAAAAGTCCTGAAGCATCCATTCAACTACTGCATGGAGGTCTAGTTCCTTGCCAATTTACTTTCACCTCAAGCAAGTTGTTTCCTTGTAATGTGACATCTCTCTTCACTGTGCTGAAGCCACCTCCTATCAAAAGTAATGCAAAGAAGTTAAACAAATCTGGCATAATCTGTGTATAAACACCGACAACATTTCACACGAAAACAATTAATTTAGCAACAAAAAGGATACAAAAACATACCCGCCTTTTCAGCTGGGTTTGAGGAACGAATTTAAAAAAAGTATACCCTCTTTTTTATCTGGCTGGGTTTGAGGAACAGGGAATGAAAACAAATGATAAATAAATAAATATCCCCATATGTTATGGTGTTCCATACGTGCCACTCCATTGAAAAAAAAAACAATTCCGTCGCCTTTTCATTTTTTCCGTCGCGTTTTCATTTTTTTCCGTCGCCTTTTCATTTTTTGCCGTCGCCTTTTCATTTTTTGCCGTCGCCTTTTCATTTTTTCGTCGCCTTTTCATTTTTTTTCGTCGCGTTTTCATTTTTTCCGTCGCGTTTTCATTTTTTCCCGTCGCCTTTTCATTTTTTCCGTCGCCTTTTCATTTTTCAGGAGCATTTTCAATTTTTCCGTCGCCTTTTCATTTTTTTCCGTCGCCTTTTCATTTTGTCCGTCGCCTTTTCATTTTTTCCGTCACAATGTAAGTATATTCATTGCACACATATGGGAGATTTATACATAGGCTAGATTTTCACGATGTGACAGGGGAACATATGGTGTTCCATATCTGTTAGTGCAGTTTATTAAATAATTGCTAAATAATTTCGGATGAAAAACAGGATTGTATGCACAGATGTGCATGCCCCACGCTGTTTGTGTGATTGTTATGGGTGTTTCAAAACGGCGTCCACTGAGCTGCGGTGACTTCAATGAACGCACTCAACCTGTTATCCAGTCAGTATAATAGAGATCAGCTGATAGAATTTTTCACACGCCAACTGCAATAGCGGAGCCAAAAAATCATCACATGAACATCATGTGACGGTCAATGCGCCTGAAAAATGAAAAGGCGACGGAAAAATTTGAAAAGGCGACGGAAAAAAATGAGAAGGCGACGGAAAAAAAACGAAAAGGCGACGGAAAAAATGAAAAGGCGACGGAAAAAATTGAAAAGGCGACGGCAAAAAATGAAAAGGCGACGGAAAAAAATGAAAAGGCGACGGAAAAAATGAAAAGGCGACGGAATTGGTTTTTCCAATGGAGTGGCACATATGGAACACCATACATGGCGGGTATACAAAATACGATGTATTTTTTAATTTAATGTTTTCCTTTCCCCCAATGTTTTTTATGCTCACAATGTAAGTATATTCATTGCACACATATGGGGGACGTAGGCTAGATGGGGGAACATGTAATTTGTTACTTCAAAATTGGATGCCGAGTGTTTTGTTATTAAGTAATCCCTGTCATTCGCTCAAACCCTCACACACACATAAGCCCAGGTACAGACAAGTACATTCGTTGATCCGGTGAATTTCACCTCAATTTACTAAAAGGCAAAGTATACTTTGGTTTTTTGAACGTCTTGCCGAGTAACCTTTAGTGGTCATTTATTTTTTGAGTAATTTTAAAAGTGATCCCGACGAAGCATTGTATATACAATCATGTAAATTAAAGAATAACGCAACAATACATTGAAGAACAACAAGCATGTTATGAGTTGTTCAAATGGTATTTATTCCTGTATATTGCTCAATAGAAATTTACAACAAAATGGTTTAATCATTTCTATAAAAAAATAATGAAAAAAAAGTTTTACAAATAAATACAATAAAAAAAAAGAATTTCAAGCAAATTATTAAAAGAGAAATTTTTACACTGTGACCCTCTTTCCAATCCAAGCTAAGTGCCAATTTTTGAACATTTACATTTCACACTTTGCAAAAATCTGTTCACTATAAATTGATAGACTCATATTTCACATAAAATCAAGTAAAATTAAAAATATATAAAATGTTTTACAAGTTTGTTTATATAAATAAATATATGTAAATAACAAAATAAATAATAAACCAACAAACTAACAAACCCAAAATTGAATAAATAAATAAATAAAACAGATTCAATACATACATAAATAAATAAGTAAGTCAACCAATTTAAAAATCCGTAACATAGCTGGATGATGGACAGATTAGAAGACTTCACTGGAGTGGTGACGACTGATGTAGCGGAGCCCTCTTCAAGCGGTGTCTGGTCACTCATAGTCGTCTCACTTGGGGGATGACGTATTTTGGGACACTTTCTTTCCTTCTTATTCTGTAAGACACATCATAATAAAATATTTATAAATACTTAAATCAATTTTTTCACACCCATTTCCCTTGAAATACAGATGTAAAGTGTTACCCGAACTAAATAAGTATCATTAACATAATTTAATACAAAATGAAAGATCTCATTTAATTGTATGAACTTTCGTAGAACAAAGATGTGACATCAGGAAATGATGTGCCACAAAATATATAAATATAATCAATCAATGAATCAATTCATGAAAAACCTATCCACATAATTTCAGATGTTCATGTGTTAACAGCTTAAAAAGCAACAATTGTAGGAAATTAGAAATGAATAGTGACCATCTTGCTCATGAAAAATTGGGGACAAAAACTACTTTTTTCATAATTTTCTGTAAAAATATCATCTAAGTTGCCTTTAGAAAATAAATGTGCTTGATTAAAAAATCTTGGCTCTATTTACATGTTGATTATGATTGAAATGCTTAAAGCCAAGTAAAAGTAAAAAACATACCTTCTGGAGATGGACTGGAAAGTCAAATACTGTCGGTTCTGCATGGGCTCTTAGTCTCGTTGTTAAACCAGTCTTATCAAAACAAGACTCTTCAAAATGATCTGTGCAGAGAACAGATCTTTTGGATGGTTTCCATTTGTCACGCTTCATATTTACAACCCATCTCTGAGTGAGAGCATGATGACGAACAGGAAAACTGAAATAAATGGACAGAAGACACTTTTCTATTGGTTCCTGGCTACAACTTATATAGGCCCTACTTGATTTAAAAAAATAATAAAATAAAAAAATTAACAAATAAGTATTAAAAATAAATATGCACTTCAAGAATGTGTTTGAGACATCGGGTTTAGTTTTTTGACTGAGGGTTACTTCATAATGAACTAGAAGAGGATAAATCGTGTAAGCAGATAGATACTTACAGATGGAATGTCTTTCCACATCTACGGGAGTATCTGTTAGTGCAGTTTATTGCCGCACAAGCAGGCATTTTGCTCAATAACTTCGGCTAAAAAAGGATTGTATGCACAGATGTGCATGCCCCACGCGGTTTGTGTGGTTGTTATGGGTGTTTCAAAATGGCGTCCACTGAGCTGCGGTGACTTCAATGAACGCAGTCAACCCGCTATCCAGTCAGTATAGACCTTGGACATTATGCATTGACGTCATCCAACCGCCATCTTAGAGGTAAAACGGTGACGAAACAATCGAATCGCACAGATTTTTACGCGCGGCGCACAGGATTGGCCGATGAACAACCTCCTTTTGACCTCTAGGTGAGGGCGCCCTACTGAAATGACGTCATGTGCATAAGGTCTATAATAATAGAGATCAGTGCACGCTGATAGAATTTTTCACATGCCAACTGCACTAAGCGGAACCAAAAAATCATCACATGGACATCATGTGACAGTCACGTGGCCGATTCAGAAAAAAAGTGCGCCTGAAAAATGAAAAGGCGACGGAAAAAATGAAAAGGCGACGGGAAAAAAAAGATAAATAGAACTTGCAAATCCTGCCAGGTTATTTTACGAAATTTTGTTGACATAGAGAGGACTCAAAATGGGCCCTTCTCAAATGCAATTAGAAACTAAAGTGTTAGTTAGCCAGGGAGACCCCTAGAAAAAAGAAAAAAGATTCAACCTGCAAAAACTACTTTTGTCGTAAAAAAAAAAAGATGATAATGTACATAGAGTTAATATTGTTCTTGCTTGGCATATGACCCTTTTGGAGCATTCCAGTCGTCATTGGTAATGTTTTCCCGAAGAAACAGTTCTTGCTTAGATGCTTCGAATAACATACTTTTTAGTTTAACAATTTGTTAACCAAAAAGCGTGGAAATAACTTGCTAATATTTTGGTAGTCTCAAGTTTGTACATGGTCTAATGGTGTATGGTATAACATCATGAATTATGGAAAAACGAAACCTTAAACCTCAATCACCACGTACAAGGAAATGAATGCAGTGGTTTCCTCTCTAGTACCGGATAGTTGCCATGCCACTTGTAATATTTGTTTTTACAGTCTATAGATTCAAAAAAAAAAAAATGCAATGCAAAGGAGTATACTTCAACTTTCCTAAAACGATAAGATAAGTCTGAGTTTGTTATTTTTACTCGTAAAGAATATGAGTGAAACCGTCCATTCTGGGTTTTAAAATGATGAATGAAGATTTTAGATCCATCCTGAAGGAACACACACGCCTCAACTGGGTGGTCCCATGTCATGAATTCTAGGTCAGGGTCACGTTTAGGCCTATATCGACTTGTTATATTGACCCTCATGCATTAACCAGGAATGCAGGTCAGTAATGCGCTTCTGACTCAGATTCCAGTGTCATTTTCACCAGAATTCTGACCCTAAAAATCTATGAAATGGAAGTCGCAAACAGAGACAGTATGCAACATTACCAAAATCACCTTCAGAATTACTGTCAAAGCCAAAACAACAAAAAGTTGTATGTGCTGCTGCAAAAATCGCCGTTGTTACTCATTGCAACTGGCCGTGTAGGGGTGCGTTACAGTTTTTTATGTTTTTTGTTTGTTTTTTGCATCCCAATACAGTTTATTCTTATTTTGACTGCCTAATGATACCGATTAAAATCCTTGAATGTTTCGAAACACAGACAAAAGTCAGTTTAACTCCATTCAAAAGTCTTCCCAAGCTACAAACTATCCTGTAGGCCCAGACTTAATCCATAGTATTACGCATCAAGCCTAGCTGTTGATAGTATGGGTGGGCGTTGTTTTCGCTGCGTTCGACTCAAAAGCAGCCATACATTTTGCACATTTTAATACAAATTGTTTTTGTTTTCTTAGTTCACAAGTAGTTCTCTTGTGACAGAAAATAATGTTGTTATTAAAAAATTTCCAATAAAACTTTACATATACTTATATGTATTTAAAGGGGCAGTATTTAAGTTGAGCTGCCATTTTCAAGTCATTGCAGAAGTCCTGCAATTTATTTTTTTCCAACAGTTTTCCTTTAAAGTTAAATAAATCATATGTCTTACCAGTAAGTTCCTGGTTGAACGATGGATACACGGTTTCATAAGATAAACACTTTAAAAATAAAAGTTTTATAGGACAATGATTATTATAAAACAGGAAAGGTACACGATGAACAACTAAAATTAAAACGTTGATTCTAAAAGATAAATGCAGGCACATAGGAAACTTTATTGTTTCCAACTTGGAGTAGATGATGTAAAGTACAAAATGAACAAACTCAACCACTGGTCCGCTGGCTGGCCACATGCAGGTTAAAACACCTGCGGACTACTCATTGAAAATTCTCTCCGAGTGGTTCGGCTGGCCAGTTCAGTGTTGAAAAGCATCTCTATTTAACCCTTTAACCCAGCTGGCCAGGGAAGGGGCCATTTGATGGTACCACATAATTAATCTCTATATTAAGTCATTTCTCCAAAGAGCAATGACCGAGGGGTCAAATTCCTTGATATCCTAGAATGGACCATTTTACATATCTAAGAGAGACCCTAGATTACTATTTTTATTTGTTACATAATTAAAATATAAATATATATATTGGAAGGTGCGGTAGTTACTAATGGCTCTTCCGCTCCTCGGCGTTTAGTCGGGTGTTTCCACGCCCCAACATTTAGCTAATTAGGTTGACATATCAATTACTTGGTGGCTTATGGACTCAATTAATTCTAGACAATAGCTGGGCATGTAAAGAAGTCACTTAGATGATTTTTTTTGTTCATTTGGAAATACATAGAAAATGTGTTTATTTACCTTAGGTTGTGTGGTAGGATCTAATGGCTTTACTTTTTGTATATAGGCTCTTAACGCATTTAAGGGTCTTTAACTTTTAACATAACGAATGGAGTGGTGAAAAGTTAACGCACTAGTAATATTTATAATCAAAATTATAGGGTTGTTAAGGTCAGTCACTTTTTCTCGAGAGTAACATCAAACATCTGACATTTATTTCACACTAACAGAATATAGGTACATACATTATAACTTTTCAGAATTAATACACATTATATACATGTATTCGTTGACTTGAACAAAAGAATGTGTTCAATGTATACATCCTGTCAGCGTGTAGGGAAAGAGAGAAGCTCAGTGCTTTGGGGTTTTTCCCTAGTGGACAGGTAGAACGTCGAACAATTGACAGACAAAACTACAAAATACTTAAATACAATAACCGACAATAAACAGATTACAGGATGAGAGTAGAGACTAGATTATTAAAATAAAGGTTAATATGATAATTCATTACAAATAAAAACTAGACAGATGGTGTTTTAGTTTTCTTTTAAATGTGTATATAATGAGACAGACAGCTTTAAGTTCATGATGAGACTGTTCAAATATGCAATTCCACGTTGACTGAGACTATTATGAATGTTATGAATTGAGGTTCGGCTATAGTTTACATTTAAATCCTCCTTCAATGCTCGACGAGTGGCATGGCAGTGCAAATGCGGTGCCAAAGAAAACATATTACTGAAGTTTGTCGGCAGTAAGCCAATTTTATATTGAAACATAAATGTACCCAATTTTAGGCGATACAGATCGTCACTTTAAGCACTTTAAGCACTTTCAGTTTATTCATAACACCAACGTTTTTAGAGATTTTACCAGGTAACACATCTATATGTTTAGTCCAAGAGAGGTTCTCATCAATATAACTTCCTAAAAATTTAGAGTTTTTAGTTTGCTTCAGATTAGTGCCATTGAGATAGAGAGATGCAGTTTGGATTTGCAAGTTTGTTCTCCAAAAAAGAGTTGTTAATTTTAACTAGCTCTATATTTAGGTTTTGTATACCAATATCAACACCATTATGATTGTACAAAAGGTTGGTGTCATCTGCAAATAAGCCAAAAGAGACCATGTTGGAGGAATTACAAATATCATTTATATGAATAAGAAACAACAAAGGACCCAGTACCGAGCCTTGTGGAAGTCCGCAGGAGATATATTTTTCAGACGAAGTTTACATTTGAATAAAACAAACTGTTTTTTATTTGTTATGTAGTTTCTAAACCAATCCAGTGGCGAGCCTCGGACACCGATGTGCTCTAGCTTATTGATTAAGAATGTTGTGATTTACCGTATCAAATGCTTTGGACAAGTCCAGGAAAATGTCAATCAAAAACTGCTTATTGTCAATTGCATAAACAATTGTATTTAGCACACTTGCAATGGCTAATTCAGTTGAACGATGCCCTCTGCAGCTGTACTGTGATTCTGATAGAATACCATGTTTGTCGATAAAAGAGATAAGGCGCTTAAAGACTATCTTTTCAAAAACTTTAGAGAAAACTGAGAGTATCGAGAGAGGTCTATAATTACCGACGTCGTGTTTGCAACCTTTCTATGTATAGGTACAACTTTTGCTATTTTTAGACTGTCTGGAAAAGCTGCATTGGTAAAAGACTTGTTTAAGAGCATGGATAATGGTTTTGCCAAGACATTCTTTGCTTTCTTTATTATACCATCACTGCCTGGGGCCTTACGGGTGGAGATTTTAGAGATGACAACAGAGATTTCCGATTGAGTTATTGGTTAAGAAAAATCGATTGGGTACATCTGTCTCCCAGAAAGGACTGGAAAGAATGTTCAGATATTGGTAAATTACGAGCTATACTGGAACCAATGCTTACACAGTAGTCATTGAAAACATCTGCGATATCTTCCTCATTATTTGTCTTCAAGTCATTATTAACAATATATGAAGGATCCGCTTTTATCTTAGATTTACAAAGTAAGGAATTAATAATTGTCCATGTCTCTTTAATGTTACCTTTCTTTTGTTTAAACTTGTTGATGAACAAGTTTTGTTTTGCAGATCTTATTAGACCCGTTAGATTGTTTTTATACCTTACATAGACACATTTGTTTTGAGATGTTGCATTATTGAGATACTTTTTGTACAGTGAATTCATTCTTTTGATTGAGTTATACAGACCTTCGGTTAGCCATGGTTACTTAGCTTTATTTATACAGCGTTTATACTCTTGAAAAGGATTTTTTTAATATAGATGGAGTACGTTATCCTTGAATTGATCATACGCTCGATTTACATCATATGTTTGGTCTATAAAGTCCCAATTAGTGTCATTCATTTCCTTAGTAAAGTAATCGATGTTTTGTTTTGAAAACTTACGCTTGATATTTTCGAAATTTTTTAAAACCTCGGGTTTACATTTATCGATAACCACAAAAATAGGTAAATGATCACTAATATTAGTAATTAAAACACCAGCAGAGTGATTAGAGTTATCATTTGTGATGATAATATCAGTTTAGCCGCCTCACTGGTAATTCTAGTTGGTTTATCAACGAGAGGATAAAACGAATTGGTGTATAGCATGTAAATATATTTGTGCACTAAGTTGTCTGTATCGGAGAGTAACAAGTTGAAGTTAAAATCTCCCGTATAGCACTTTTTCTTTTCTGCGTTCGCAAGTTTAAGAATGTCATTCAAGGCTTCAGTAAAGGTCACATTAGAAGAATCGGGAAGTTTGTACATGATTCCAATGATAATGTTGCCTGTTACTGGGCTGTCAATTTCAATAAAACATGCTTCAGATTCCGAAATGTTAGAAGTGCAAAAATCATTTCGCAATATATAATTGTATTCCTGTTTTAAGTAAAGAGCAACTCCACCACCTCGCTAATTTTGTCGGCAAACACCTTTAGTACAGTAACTTGGAGTTTTGATAAGTGGATCATATTGTTTTCAACCATGACTCAGTTATAACAATAATGGGAAAAGAAATTTCAAAAAGTTCCAGAAAATGTCGAATATTACATATATTTTTACTTAGACTACGTGAGTTAAAATGCAAGAATTTGATATCTGTTTGAGTACGATAGGTGTCAAGAAATTGATCCGTGTCAAAACAGGTACAACTAGTAGATGGAGCATCTAGGTTCATATTATCTGGATCTATACTTAAGTGAACATCAAAGAAAATCTCCCGGTCATTTTGTTTGTTCCGGTGTTATTTAGATTTAATTGAATCGTTACAAAATTTTCCCTCAATAAAGGAAATAAACTCATCCATACACAGACAAATAAGAATGAACAAACATTACACAAATATGAAAGAACTTGAATGTTTGGCTCGGAATGGGCTCGGTCCCCCTAGACGAAAGGACTTGAATTGACCCGTTGACATTTTCATATAGATATTATCAATATCTCCGGACCATACACCCACCATTTTTAAAGATGGCGTCCTTTCTCAATAGTGGCCCTATGGTGGCCCTTCATATGTGTAGAAAATACGTATATGTAGGCCTACGCATTTGTACGTTTTTGTTAAAGGGAATGATGTGATTATGTTATATCTTACTTAAATGCCTGTATCTCGAATTCGTTTGGCGGCCATTTTCATTTCAAATTGACCCCCATGCTACATTGCACATACCATGGCTTTGACAGCAGACTAGTTCCAATTCTGTTTCAATACCATTTCCATATTTATTTTAATCATTATACGCCTAATTATTTCTTGACACCAATAACTTTATTCAGTTTAATGACTAAGGTTCACAACGGTGTATCTGCTGGGATGGGGCTGAGATGGGGCTGGGTAGCGAAAGGTCGGGTACCTTGTTCTTGTGAATGTGGGAGGATGGCCGATTTGTCCAGGTTTCCAGCCTGACCTGATACCTCAAGGCCTCCAACTCCAAGAGCCCATCAGCACCACCCGTTCTCAATACCTCCTTCATCGTGCCGGTTTAGCACTACTCCGAGAACGCTTTTTCGCCACCAGAGCCTAACTAGACCTAGAACCAGAAATTCAACCCCAGACAGTTTCTCCGGTGTGCCATCAAGGCCCTCAACCAGCCATCAATTCCGGGTTACCCACAGTTAGTCCCCAAGTTCCCCAGCTTTGGTCCAGCAGAAAAGTCGGGTCCACTAACAAGAGAGTTTTAACAAAAGAGATTACCGTGGAACTCGGCTTTTTTTCTATATACCAATCCCCATCTCCGCATGCAGCACCAAGGCCTTTACACTCCACTTAGTCAACGTAGTGTCTTCACATCTCGCATAATTCCAGTCAAAGACATCATCCAGTCTAGCGAACCAGCACTCAAACATCTCGACAAGACTGCCGCCATGTCAAGTTCGTATCCATGCCATGCAAAGCCTCAAAAACGCCAAGCTACCAGACCCAAAACTTGCAAACAAGAGAATGCCGCCACCTGACCGCAACAAGAATCACAGAACATCAAGATCAAGTACACCAGACTAGGGCACCTGGACAAATTGGCCATCATCAAAATATATATCTGAGGAGACCCTTGAGCCACATATGGTGCTTCCTTCACCCGAAGGGTGGGGCTGGACAATATCGAGAGAGGAAAGTGGGAAGGTTTTTTTAAAGCAACCAACCTGAGGCAATCGAGGTGTACAGAGAACTTTTGCGATGTGGTTGCACCAAGAGATTCGAGCACGAAAGCTTCACTGACGTGCACAGCCCTGTTAGACTATGGGCCGTGGCTCTGAAATCCTTCTAGAAAACGATTCTTGTTCTCTCCGGAGAGGGTTTGCATGAAATTTAGCCCAGTTGTAGATAATATGTGTCTAAGCAAGAATCCAATTGTTCCCACGCTCAAATGTTGCACATTAATGTGTAATTCACGGATAAAATTTCACATTTTTGAACATAAAGAAAAACATAAGAAAAACAGCGCCCTCAATTGACCAAAAAAAGAGAGGCTTTCTCCAGCTAGGCACAGTTTACCCCCCAAAAAATTCACATTATGATGTGGAAACCTTTAGATCATGTATGCTAACAACATTTCTAAAAGTTTGTATGCTTATATCAACTATTGGAACACCACTTTTCAACTGTACTTGGTGTGCACTTTTCAACTGTACTCCATGCTCCAACACACTATTTCAGGCAATTAACAATTCAGGTATAACACATGGAAAGGAATGGGGTACATCACAAGTATAAACAACCCGACTGGGGGAGGGGTTCAGTCTTGCCAAATAAATAAGCAAACTATTTCATGTTGATTGTAAAATAACTGGAGTTTTTGATATACTTTTTAACCCACAAAGTATGTCAAAACAGCCCTTAGAAAAAGAAACAAACCTCAGATATTTCCATCTTTGAATTTATTGAATGTCAATTCAACTTGCATAATCAAAAATATAAATACTGAATTAAATATATTGTTAGTTTTTGTACTTGAATTTTCCTGTCCCTATAAATCATTTTCTGTAGAAAATGTCCTACAAATGTTATCATCATTTGTTAAAAAAACCCATTCCTTTGTGCATTAAAATTTTGTTTAAATTTCACACCACAGCTCTGTATGAGTTTAAAACAGTCCCCTGTATGAATAACAAACTCATAATCTACAAAAAGAACCACATAATACCATGTCATAATGGTCATGGTTTGTGTGCATAAAGACAAAGGAATGCTCATTTAACAAATGTTAACCTTTTATTTCAACACTTTGAATAATACAAAATGTGTGTATCGATTATTAATGAAGTGTGATAAGATAAAGAATTGAAATGTAAATGCAACGTTAATGTCCTTTTCAATATTTTCCATTTTAAAATAATATATACATGAAGATGCTCTATGGTAGTTGTAAAAAAATATAAAAAGTTAAAATAAGTATTTAAAAATAGTGATGTGCTAGGAAAGTTGATTGGTGATGGAGAATGATCTCAGATTAGATTATCAATTTCTAGTCAGACAGTCTGGGCCCAATTTTACAAAACCTGTAAGTAGCAGAGTTGTTGCTTACTGGACCGTTGTCATTTCATTAAAAAAAAGCTAACCATAATCATACTGAAAGGTATGCTTAATGTGGCATCCTGGTTCTTTTCAGAACTCCTAAGTTCAGAACAGACCACAGTGTTTTGTTACAAGAAACACTTCACCTGATTACTTCTCATCACAAACCTTTAAATATCATTTAATTACTACTGTTTGTTGACCATAACATTGCACATGCAACTTTCAATTAATGTGGTTCTGAAAAGAAACTTAGTTTTAAATTGATGGTCCTGTCACATGCACTGCCAATGTAGAGAATTTGCGTAATTACATAGTACATGTACAGGTATTAGAAACTACTAAAATAAAAAATATCTTGTACATGTAGTCATCAGTATCACCTGCTCCTCCCCCTTTTTTTCCCAAAACAGACAAGAGCCCTACAGCCACCATTTTACCCAACCAAACACATACATGCATAAGTTGATTACCTGTATTTTATTTTATTTATTTACTCCAACTTTTTTTCTTTCTTTTTTTAAGGGGGGTGTAGGGTTGTACACACATTATTCATGGTTAAATGTGGAATGTGCGATTTGGGCTGTAAAAAGCGTTTGAATACCGAGTTTCATGGCAAATGATGCAAACTCTTGGTAAAATATGAGCAGATGATAAGGTTTCCTCTTTCTTCATTGAAGAACTTGACTGGAGCATTCAAATTCTCTTTTGAGCAGGCTCTGAGTCTTCCTCTCTGATGTGAGAAGATTCACTGAGATCTGGTTGGGGAACAAAAAATACATAACAAAATTAAGTCCCTCTTCAATGATTTTTCTAAAATGTAAATAATACTTTTTAAACAAAAACAAGCAAAACAGTTTTAAAAATACAAAGGTGGGAACCATTTTATGGAAGTCACTACAAGCAATTTATTTCAAACTGGCAACTCGAAAGATATGCAGGCTCGGCAGTCTCTGAATTTGTTTGTTGATCTGTCGAGGAATTAAAAATTTATTCGGTGCTACAATTAATTCCCCACTCATGGAGACAATTTTTGTTCCCTTTTTATGAATTTTTTGTATTTGTAAAAATGTTGAAAATCTTGCAAATATGGACACTCCTTCGTGCAAAGGCCACTGGGACTGGGAGGAGGGTTACTGATTACTGCACCTACCCAAGACTTAGTGTAGCTGATAAACGTAGCTCTTGAGTCTTGGTCATGAGCCTTAGACATCAGGGCTACAAAGAGTACTGTGTACAAATATGGGTCTGAATGCCCAACATGTTCTTTATACTTTATTATAGTGTGTCCGTGCAATACGTGCATGAACACCTCTTGGTTTTTTTTTGTCTTTCTTTTTAAACATTTTTCTTGTGACATTTACATTGAAGGATGAAGCCAGGGCAAAATTTTTTCTACCCATCATAATGGTGCGATTGTGTACATCATAACCAGTTGAAACAACATGTTGAACATGTGGACCAATTTATTTTGACTCACCGCCCAGCTCTATAAAACTTTTAAAAATAGAAATGTTGGTAGCGAATACAATAGCTACTGCGGTACAGTTTCGCAGCTAGCCACCCAATCTCAGACAAAGTCTAAATAATAAGAGCAAGAGACGACTTTTTTTCTAAGTCTGTTGAGTACTCAACCTTAGTAACTAATCATGCAGTCACAAATGTCAAAAATAAATGTTCAATATAAAACTTGAAACAATTCTCTAACCTTCAGCAGCAGGCACATGTTCCTTATCTCGCTTCTGCCTGGCAAGTACATCCCGTCTTTGTTTTGTAGCATCCTTGATTATTGGTAACCCTTCCGATGAAAAGGGGGAAAACCACCATCGTTGCGTTAGGTACTAACTTAGTGCAGCAGCGCAAGCTTGCATGAGCTGCACCATCACCGCCACTATTATTGCAAGAAACTTCTCGCTATTTCAGCTGATTTTCCGTCAAGTTCCTTCCAAATCTGCACACATTGTCTGAATTTTGTCCACTATGTTTCAGTTATAGGTGTAAAGGCTTCATGAACATCACACAAATGGGCATAAACACTGTAAATTAGACTGCTTCTCGCTGTCTGTTTCTGACATGTTGCCCACATGACGATCCAGCTGCGTGAAAATTTGTTTATGTAGAGCGCATTTTATAGATCTGCACAATATCGAGATTGCACAAAATTTTGCTCAATTTCATATTAAGTGACCAGTCTTGGAATGCAGAATGAGCAGCGCAATCTCCAAATTGTGCAAATTCGTAAATGCGCTTCGCTTCTACATAATACGTCGCAGCGCGTTCCTTCGTACATCCGCACGCTTCCATAAGACCAAATTTCATTGGACAACCTACTCGCGCCTGACTCAGTTACCGTATATCGTTGCACAAATTAGGGCGATTTTTGTCGTCAAAGTATGTAGTTTCATTTGGCAGAGAGACTATTGAGCTATACCGATTATACTACTCTCTTATCCTTTGCCCTATAAACTATTATTCCTGCATTCTGAGAAATGTTCATGCATTCTTGAACAGGCGTATATAAGAGTCCCCTTGCCTTTGTTCACTCACTTCAGGCTCTCGCACGCATGCTGTACACTCGTCTCAATCATTTCATGCTAAGAGTACCTGTACCTTTTCACCATGTCCACTTCTGACACTTCGATAATTTTCGAAAAATTTAAAGACTACTTCGAGGAGAAATTTAACGCCATTGCCACACCTAAACAAGACTCAACTTCGGTGAAGGAGCTGAAGAACAAGCTCGAGTCAAAAGAACTTAGCAAGTTGGGCAATGTTGCTCAATTCAAATTCTGCGGAAAGATAGAAATAGCGCTGGACAAAGTCAAACTCGCCCTAATCAGTAAATGCGATATCGACTCGGCAATCGAAGCAGTGCAAGAGGCCGAAGACTTGATTGCAGAAAGAAAGAGAAAAATCAGAATAGCCGATGGGAGCAAGGCCGGCTGGGCCACGGTTGGACAGCTCGACAAAAAGGGCGCGGACCACCTCTCAGCAGAGCAGCTCAAAAGCGTCAGAGTCGCAGAGGAAGAGGCCCTTAAAGAAATTGAAAGCCGTAAACGCAAGAGAAGAGACAACCAGTATGGGCAGGGTTCTACCCACAGTCTGCCCCGCAAGATCTTGCTTCTCGCCGTCTTTTTCGAGGTATATTAAACCCCTCTCATTTCATACTTTGTTATTTCAATCTGCATATCGTGCATGCAGCCCTATCCCATACTGTCTGATTAAAATTCTTGAAATGAACTTTCAGTAGTTTGTGTTTCCTTTCCTCATGTCGTCCTATAATGTGAAACTGTTTTTCATGCGTATGAGCGCAGCGAAGTAGCATGAAAATGTAGTTTCATTTGGCAGAGAGACTATTGAGCTATACCGATTATACTACTCTCTTATCCTTTGCCCTATAAACTATTATTCCTGCATTCTGAGAAATGTTCATGCATTCTTGAACAGGCGTATATAAGAGTCCCCTTGCCTTTGTTCACTCACTTCAGGCTCTCGCACGCATGCTGTACACTCGTCTCAATCATTTCATGCTAAGAGTACCTGTACCTTTCCCGCCCGCCCCTCCCATTTTAGATTTGTTTCTGAATTATACTCGCTTTGTTGCCGTTGTATTTTTGCAATTTTTCTTATACAGGCTTGTCAGGCTCTAACTGCTACTCGTGTGGTATGCAAGGACATTGGTCCAGAAACTGCCCCTACATTGCCCGCACATCGAGACCAAACACCACTCCCATCAACTTGCAGTTCGCTCCTGGAAGAAACGCCCTCTGGCAAGCCCCTCTGCTTCACCGACCCCCCATGCCCTCAATCGCCGCCACCACCACAGAATTGTCCAAAGACTCTGGATGTCCAACCACATCATAAACGGGTCAGCAGTAATACAGAAAAATTCAGCGATATAATCAAGGTACCTTGCAATTACCAAAATGTTTCCTTGACAAGGGATGATGACAATGTAAAAGGAAGTTTAAAATCGCATATCGATTTCTGGCGTGACATTGGTGCTCATGGAATGGTTTTATCAATAATAAACAAAGGTTTCCGAATTTGGTTTACTCAATACCCTCCATCTATGTTTTTCCACAACAATGTATCTGCTTCACGTAATTCCGCCTTTGTAACAAAAGCTTTTTTAGAATTACTTTCATCCCACAGAATAAAAGAAGTCTTATCACTTATGTTACCAGTCCCCTTTCGGTGGTTTGCCAAAGTTCCAACAAGAGGCGTCTGAGTCAGTTGAACAAATATGTGCAGAAGGACCACTTCAAAATTGATGATTGGAAAATTGGTCTGCAGTTTTTTTTATTCCAACGCTCTCCTGTTTTCCTTTGACTTAAAGTCTGGCTATCATCATGTTGACATTGCACCACAGTATCATAAGTATTTAGGATTTTCTTGGTGTATTGATGGTTTGCAGAGGCACTTTGAGTTTACAGTCCTCCCATTCGGCCTTACTTCTGCACCGTTTATTTTCACGAAAATTATGAAACCTATGGTCACACATTGGCGTTCTTGTGGCATTTTAATTGCTCTGTACTTAGATGATGGATTTGTAGTTGTTCCCCGTGCCAATCTTTCTCAAGAAAATCATCTAAAACTAGCCACGGAGGTTTCTGCACATGTTAGATCTGATCTATTGAATGCGGGATTCATTTACAACATAAACAAAAGTGTTTGGGTGCCTACTCCTTCAATTACATGGTTAGGTATGATTTGAGACTCAAATTTGGGTACCCTTAAAGTCTTACCCCGTAGGATAGACAAGATTAGTGATTCGATTTGCTCTCTACAACATTCTCCGACTTCCACAGTAAGGGAATTACATTCCTTCGTTGGCCAAATAATTTCCATGTCTCCAGTGGTAGGTAATGTTACCAGGTTAATGACTAGGAACAGCCAAGCAGTTATAGCCCAAGCCAATGACGAGAACGAAATCATAGTATTAAACGATCAGTGCCATTTGGAATTAACATTTTGGTCTGATAACGTTTCTCGTCTGAATACTCGTTATGTTTTTGCACCACAGCTCATTAATAAAATAATTTTTTTCAGATGCCAGCTCCGTAGGTTCAGGGGCCATTATATGCTACGACAACCACATAGCTCACAAAAATTGGACCCCAGAGGAACGTTCATGGAGTTCCTCTCACCGAGAACTGGAAACTATTCTATTCGCTCTCGGGTCATTTTTGCCCTCTATTTCGAATTCACATGTGAAACTGTTCACAGATAGTCAGGCCGCAGCCAGGATAGTGGATGTTGGAAGCATGAAAAGCAATTTGCAATTCTTAGCCTTCGACATTTTTCAATTCTGTCTCTCAAATCGCATTCGTTTATCAGTTGATTGGATACCTCGCTCTCAAAATGAGCAAGCTGACTTTATAAGCAAGTTCATCGATGTAGACGACTGGTCACTATCCGAAGAGTTCTTTACTTCCATTAACAACTTGTGGGGCCCCTTAACGGTTGATTGTTTTGCTTCCTTCTATAACGCAAAATTGACCCGTTTTTTCTCACGATCTTGGAACCCCGGAACAGAGGCCGTTGACGCGTTTGCACAGAATTGGTCAAAAGAAAATGCATTACTAGTCCCACCCGTCGTCTTAATCCCTCAAGTCTTGAGCCACTTGTCTTCCTGTCATGGAAAGGGCGTTCTTGTATTCCCATGGTGGCCTTCGAGTCCATTTTGGCCCTTACTGTGGGTCAAATTCAGGCCTTACATCATTGATCTCATTACTATGCCCGGTAACACGGCACTAGTCCAAGGCAGAAACAGAAACTCGTTGCTTGGTTCTTCAGAATTTGAAAGCATCATGGCCGCAGTAAAACTAGAATTTTCCTGATTGTCATTCCTTTCATTGATAATCAATTTCACAGCATTTACCATCGTGTGATTATGATAACATTATTAATGGTTTATTGTCATATTTCTAATTATCCTATTGTTCCCATCGTACAGATTATTCAAGATCATTCCTTTTGGAAAGAGTTTCCTTCCACGGTTTCGGACACTAAGGATCAATTGTTGTATCTTGCTATAGGAGCAAAAGCAAAAGGGACGGTAAATGGTTATTTTTACAAGTGTCGCCATTTTATAAATTGGTTAGGTCATCGCAATATTCCTGTTTCCCTTCCAATTGGAGATGAAGTTATGGCTTCATATTTAATGCATATTCATTCCAACTCAGAATCAGATAGTGTCATTGTGACTGCAGCTGCAGGCATTAAATGGTTGCATTCCTTAATAAACATTAAAACTAATCCAATTGACTCACCCATAGTGCAACAAATTTTGGTCAGTTCTAGAAAAAGTCTTCACAAACCACCCATTCAAAAACGACCATTATCTTTGGAAAAACTTAAGAAAATCTTGGATAAATTTGCTAAAGTCGATCGTACGTTAATTCAGCTCAGAACAGCTTCTTATGTTTGCTTGAAGTATGCTTTGTTGCTCAGACACAATGAAATAGCGGAAATCAAAGCTAATCATATCACTAAATTATCGAATGAACAAGGTTTCAAAATTGTAATCGCAAAATCGAAAACTGACGTTTTCAGAGAAGGCGACGTAGCCTTTCTTTCCGATCCAACGGGGAATTATTCCCCAGCTGCTGTCTTGACCAGATATGGACAGGTCTGGTGTTCAAATCGGTGAAGATAAGTTTATTTTCACCCCCTTGTCTTTCTGTTCTGGTACCAAAGCTTATAAACGTTGTCAAAACAGGCCTTTAAGTTATACCAGATGCAGAGAATTATTCCTTGACGCCTTGAAAAGTATCGGTATTGATGATGTGAAGAGTTTTGGGCTCCACAGCCTACGGTCTGGAGGAGCATCACATCTAGCTAATGCTGGTATTTCTGAAGAATTGATTCTCCAACATGGCCGTTGGAAAACTGTTTCAGCAAAGAATCGTTATGTAAAATGGGATAAAGCAAAGCGCTTGAAGGTATCCAATGCTTTGTTCTCCTAATAAATTGAAAGTTCTGAACATGTGCATCCTAATAAATTATGTACTGAGCTCTTTGAATTATGTTGTGATATAACGTTGTTATTAATCTGATAAAACTTTGTAGTGGTGCCAGGAAGAAACCTGAAGGGCCAAGATGGCCGAGCTAATGTGTGATGCAAAGTTGTACTTTTATTTGATAAAAATTAAAAGATATAAAGTGGAACCAGGCAGAAACCTGAAGGGCCGAGAGGGCCGAGTGAATTGATTGTGATGAAAGTATGATATGATTATTTGTTCAATGTGTTTGGTTTTTGTATACAGCATATCGTGCATGCAGCCCTATCCCATACTGTCTGATTAAAATTCTTGAAATGAACTTTCAGTAGTTTGTGTTTCCTTTCCTCATGTCGTCCTTTAATGTGAAACTGTTTTTCATGCGTATGAGCGCAGCGAAGTAGCATGAAAACGAAATAATGTGCAATATTTGAGCGTGGGAACAAGCAAAAATTGCAATTTGGTATTATTATCTTCGTTTTTAAGTGGTTACTGAGTAAACCCTCTGTTGAAGAGAACAAGACTGTAAGATACGACTGGACGGCCGACGGTCTATGTGCAATTGTGGAGGCTCTTTCTAGTGTGACGACTTAGCAACATACAAACAAATGTTTAGGCTTTTAATTTTGCTCATTTAAAGCAGGTGAGCGATATTGTGATATCCACTATGTGCAGAGTAGCAAAATTGAATTTCTGCTATTCTAAGAACCTTGAAGTTGTCTTTGATCCTAAAAACCTATCATTTGTCACCAGAATGAAGGCACATTTTGGCCATTGAAAACCACTACTTTGAAAAATAAGGACGCCATTTTGAAAATGGCAGACCTAATAGTCCGGCACACTTAACATTTTGTTTTAACTGTTGGACTCTGCAAACATTACACAAAGCCACTGGAAGTAAGATCTAAGGCTTCTTACATTCCGAGTAAAGCCCGGTTCATACTTCCTGCGAATGCGAATGCGAAGAGAATCTTGACGTCAAAGGGCCGTTTTCGCAGCGAATGTTTCGCGGGAGTTGAGCACATTTCAACTGCTGCGAATTATTCGTTGCGAATTTGTGACATCCATTCGCTTCGCATTCGCATTCGCATTCGCAGGAAGTATGAACCGTGCTTTATGGAGTTTAATATCAGAAATGACGGTCAATTTGTATAATGGCCACCAAGGCCAAAGGCCAAATCAGAGATGGCACTATATCTAACATTTCATGTTTCGGTATAAAGTACATGTGTTCCAAATTTCATGCTTTTACCATAAAGTGCACACAATTTCCACTTATCCGTTTGACTATATCAAGCGTGACCCCGGCTTTACTTCGGGGATTCCTCAACTATTTCATTTAATAGATATAATTATTGTTTATATATTGTTTTCCCGATGTACTAAAAGAGCGAAATCTCAAGGTCAACATCGCTAAGACAGAAAAACATTACATCAAGAATGAACCCACACTAATTTGTAAGTGGACTTCTCTAAGTAAGACTGCCAAAAGATGGAGTTTATCCTGCTCAAGCATTTCTTTAAGGTCTTCAAAAAGAACTACTTTTCACGGAGTCAAATGGCTGTGACATGTCTAGAAGCAAAAGGTGGAGTTCGTAGCTATCAGTTTGGATGACCTTTTTGCTTGGATCTTTAAAGCGAAGACTTGTTCCGCTGTGCTTCTGTACCGTGTCGATAAGCAGCTTGGGAAGCCGGTATATGATCATTCAGTCTGTCAGCGATTCTCCTCGTCAAACATATTGTCCAATATTTGGCGAATTATTGTCAGTAAGACAATTGGTTTGATGTTCTTTGGGGGTCCGTTTGGTTTGCCTGGCTTGGGAAGGATGAGTATGCCTTCTTTAATTACATCATTTGGGTAAATACCTGTACATGCTATACTATTCATAGTATCTCTGGTCAGTACTCCAGAAATTAAGCATTGAGGTTGTCTTTTCCAGCACTTTTGCAATTTTTTAAAAATATTTTAATGGCTTTCGCACATTCAATTTTGGTGAATGGTTTGCTCATTGTTTGTGGTTGAAATTCTTCAACTATAGCTTCATCATTCAGGTCAAACTTGCTTTAGAAACCAGTTTCTGATGATCCCTTCTTGACCATCTGCATCGATGACCGTCTTACCGTTTTCGTCTGCAACCGGTATCCGATTGGGTTTCATCTGCTATATATTTCCGATGGCCTGGCAATATTTTGTAGAACCATTTTTCAGTTTTTCAATGTCTTCAGCTTTTCTTATCAGTTCTTGTCCCTTATGTCTTTCTTTGTGATATGAAGTTTAGTGATGACGCCATTTCTTTGTTCCCTCGGTACGTTTCTTTTATCTTTATTTTGTGTCGCTTGAATGGTTTGGAGTAAAAGAAAATCTTCGTGATAGTTCCGTGATAGCGGGGGGTTTAACTTTAGTAACTTTATCAACATATCCCCAAGACTACAGAAGCTGCTGATAGGCATCGTTCTTTGATGTTGTTCATCGTTTGTTGCTGTCTGTTAAGTCTTTTCTATAATTTGTACATTGAGACGGTAATTCCTTCGGTGTTCTTAGAGATCTTGCAGTTTGACAAAGTTTAATTTTGTCACTCTGGTATGCCAAGTATATCATCTTCTCTGGCCCACCAACTTGTGATCTGATGTTAAACTGCATTTGTAGTCTATTTGTAGTCTATTTGGTTTTAGTATGGGTTGCGTCGATTTAGGTTGTTTGAGGGCTAGTCCACGTGGTACGATGTCTAAGGCTTTGTCTAACGTGGTATTAGTCAGAAAACATCATCGTATTTTATACATATTTCAAGTTATCTTTTGCCGTTATTGTTGAGATGTCCTTTGCCAAGCCTCTCGGTGTTGTTGTGAAAAGTTCTCCACACAGAGCAAGTCTTTGAATTAAAATCTCCGGCAATTAGAGTCAGTGTTTCTTTTTATTCAAAGAGGTTTTTTTACCGTTTCTTCCGTGGCTTCATAGAAATCATCTCTTACCTCTGGGTGTCTTTTCACTTTTTTGTAGTGTCGGAGCATATTCAATGACGAGGTCAACAGTTGTGTGATCATTCAGAACAATAGAAGCTATTGGGATTCCTTGATTTGTGATTATAATCTTAGTACTGAGGCCAGCATCAATGAGGAAAAGCTATTCCTTGTGTTAAAAAAGTTGCACTTTCTATTTTCATCACTGGTGGTTAAAGCGCGAGATCTCGAATCGCGTAAATGCGTTTCCTGAACTGCCAATGCAAATAATGAGTAGGTTTGCATGTTTAACATCCTCACTGGATTATATATAAGTATTCCTTGCAAATTGAAGCTTCCAATTTTGCAAATCATGAAGTCAGCTTTCAAAACAGAGAAAAAGTGACTTTAGGTGAGGAAAAGTCTTCCTACCCAGAAATGGTGCGTCCACAACCAAACAACTTAGCTTAGCACCCTGGCAATTACAGCGTGTGGCAATTTCATACGAAGCCACTAAAGGGACAGGTAAACAGATCTGAAAAGGTAAAAAAATACTGACATTATTTTGTTCCCTTGAAATACAATTTCCTTTTCTCGAAATATTATTTCGAGGGAACAAAATAACATTTCGAGCTGACGAAATGATTTCGAGGGAACGAAATAATAATTATTGTTTGTTTGTTTGTGTTGTTGTTGTTGTTTTTTCCCTTTTCAATATAATTGTACTTGTCCTTTTAGGGGCTACCCTTAAATTGTTATCGACGATATCATAATTTCTTTTCCTGGGGAAACGTCCGTAAAGAAATCAAAAACAATTGAATGCATCATGCAGACAGAGAACGTTTCTACTATTTATAACCTACTTTACCCACATTGTTATCGAAGATATCATGATTTTTCCCCCGGGGAAACGTCAATGGAGAAAATAAAAAACGACAAATGTGTTCATCATGCAAACAACAACATTGCGAAAACAAAACCTTTTAGGAAATTGTACAGAAATCCCAATGTGTTTTCCTAATCCAACCAAACACAATCGAATTATCATTCAAAGAACTACTGTCAGTCTGTTCCTTTATCTTTGACGGGACCGATATTTTCTGGTGGGATAGGTGACACTGCGGTGATCAACTGAGGTTGAATATATTCAGATGAAACTGGTTGTTTGAGACAACATTTTTTGGGGAAATGACATTGAGCCGAAAACATTCACTAACATATGTCATTTCCTTAATCGATTAACCAGAGGCGAGCCTAGTACTGTCCCACACGGAAGTAATGACTTCCTCGCAGGTGTATTGCTATACACTCTTAGGATATGTCATGTGAGAAAAATGCCTTGATCAGCATAGTTGCTTAATGTTGAACCTCCCACCTGTTATAGTTGATTTTCAATCCTGCTATACATAATGAGTGATGTGAATCAGATTAATTACGGGTAGTTGCCGTGATCTAATAGCGCTAATCAAAAGTAACACACTGGCGAAGAGTGGTCCTGTTCTAAATGGTCTGAATACACTGCAGGGGCTTATACTCATAGTTTACAAACATAAATGAGACACTACATAATTAACAATATGGAGAACATTACACAGAGGTGGTTTGCTGTTCTCCACGTGAATGAACATCTAATGGTAAAAAACATGTCATAATATAATGAGATGATCACTTGCTGTACACCAACTTAACAATCTACCTCCTTAGTTCAAAACTATTCGCCCGTGATAGAAAGATTAGGCGTTACTGCTGATCTGTAACTTCAGGATAGTAATACACATTTAATGAACTTGATTTCTTGGTGTTCGTCAGCTGAATAGATCTTCGATGGCTCAAATAAGGTTAACAACAACTCACCCGAATAGCTGCATGAATAAACAATCGCAGTCAAGAGGAGGTAAGAGACGGTCAGGTTGCATGTAGCCAAAACGTCCATGTTCAGACTACCCGACTTGTTCTGAAAACTTGGCGTGATATTAGTTATACAACCTCGCGTCTTTTTGATCAAATGAAGCTCGAATAGAGAGTACTAAGGGCGGACCCTACACGCGAATGAATTAAACGATGCAATTTCTTAAACTTAGGAAATGATACTGCCAAAGAGAAAGACGTCATCCACGAACGTATTACCAAAATCACAGATGAACTTTAAAATGTCCACACAAGTTATTCTGTGAATCTCCCTTCCTCCACACGACGTTCATACCCGGAAATAGGTAGAATAATAAATATGCAGGGAACGGCTTAACCGCTCGCGATTTTAACTGTGGGGCCATAGCAAAGCGTTCTGATTGGTCAGTTAGTAATGCATTATACATGTCAGGTTACAAGAAATTCTTTTTAAAGCATTTCGTGCGAGAAGAGAGTGTGCGTAGGACAATGGCTGAGGTTGAGCAATATTCGTTCTTTCTTGTCTTGTGGCGATGGGGTATGAGTGACGATGTACAAGTCCCCCTTTGCTCAGTAATGTACAGCAAACCCCATTGCTCTTGTCTATTCTATATATAAAGTGGCGCAGTGAACTATTTGTTTATTTATTCTTATTTCCTCCCTCTTACCTTATTGTTTGTGCAGTAATTTTTTACAAAATAGTTTGTTTCCTTTCGTGATTATCGTTTTTTCCCTTCCAATAATGTTCCCATATGAGTTTGCGTTTGCAAATTCGACAGAGTTTGTGTACACTTTTATTAATCCTGATCAACATGAAAATGGCCATTTGCTTTTTTATGTATTGCCAGTTGTTTTCATTATTGTTATTTTACTGTCTTTATCCTTGCGCACAAAGACAGGGGACCAGTCTAATAGGATGGTCACTGGGCTTACGGTGCCATTCATGCAAGTCTGGTCACTGCATTTATGAAAGCGCATTGCTGCCATGGTCAATTTTAAAAAGTTCGAAGGAGCTAATAAGTCGTTCAAACTTTTGAAAACACCCCTAACGAGAGTAGATACATCCCCACATTGGATTGTCTATAAATTATCTTCAAATAAAAGTAGCTAAACAATCCAAGCAAAGAATAACTGTCACATAAAGATTGGTTTAAGGGTAAATATTCCGGTATGTATTCTGGGTAAAATTTAAAATGAACCGAGCAAGGAACGTGCAAAAAATGGTAACGGTTAAGAAACTTTAAAATTTAAAGTGAACTCTCTCTTGCTAAACAATTATGTGGATACAAAAATAAAGCATATAATATACAGAGAAATGCTAAAGGAACTAAAACATCATTCATTCAATAAATCTGTTGAAAACCTGCTTTTATTTTGAGCATCTCCAAATCGCAGGGCTTTCACAAGGTCACGCAGTTTAATCAATTAAGAAATACAGAAGTAGAAAATAAAAACGTTTGTGAGCTTTGGGGCGCATTACAGAAGAGGAGCACATCATGATTGGGAAACTTTAGGACAACGGGTGAAAGCATTTACTACGCAAGTGTTTCAAATAACTTACGTCCTCCAAGTCTCTTATTGGGGAATCAGTGCAGAAGCACCCATTTCTTGCAAGAATGGCTTCGAGTTCCTTTCTAAGTTCGGAATACTTTTCATATGTGGAGGGGAGGGTAGTTCCAATAACAGGTGTGTCTTGTGCTTTATTGATCGGGTTAATAGCATCCAGAAGCTTCAGAACTTTTCACACTTTTGGTTTCTTGGCGATATACATCGGTTTGATATCACTCATGTCTAAGGTTTGTGCGAGCAATGCCTCGGCACACCTCTGCCATCTTACCATGAGCGTATTTAGGTTTTTGGATAAGTTTCTTGTGGCCAATTGCAATGATCTTCTGTTTCATATCTTCATTGGATAGAATAGATGATGATCCCGCCCTGTCCAAGCTATGAACTCCTCCGTGTCCTCGTCATTTAGGTTTCATCTATTGCTAAATTAGTGACGTTCCTCTCTGTCGGGATCAAGTAGCAACTCTGAGCTTAAATATACTCACAAAGGATAATCACTGTCAGTGTAAATGCTTGATTGGGAGGAAACCATGGTCAATTAATTCTTTCAACAGGATTCGTCCAATTTAGTCCGGTGGCTTAATGAAAAAATCGTGACACGCCGGATTAAAGCATCAAACTGTGCACACTTGTTTTAGGGGTCCCATAGAAGCATATTAGAGGGGGGGGTGCCCGGTCTGTCATTTCCAGGTCAGTAAACTAAAGGGATCAACTTTTTTCACATAGCTCTGCCCGAGTATCTGAAATAGAAGCTGCATGGTCATTTGTTATAAGTTTTAAAGATATGCGGAAGCGGCCCTCTATTGGTGAAAAATTGATTAGGAAGTTTTATAATACCACATGAACTTTGACCTCAACCTGACCTTGACCTTGGTCACCCGAACCGGGCAGCGTATTTTTTTTTCCAGGACGAACGTGGGCTGTTTACATAAAATGGGCGTGTTTGACCGTAAAATACCCTCGCGCATGCGTACTCTTCTCAATAAGTTTTACTTTCGGACACATGTCGACGACAACGGAGGCATGATGGCGAATTGTACAGCTGGGAGCGCTTGCTCTGATCTAAAGCTTGAATCATGTCCACGATTACAGGTAAATATATTCTCGAGTGTATTTCAACCCACAACTATTACGTCCAAGTGCGCATGTGCAAAGGGAAATGTAAAGTTTACTACGCCTATTTATGTTAATTGCCCACGTTCGTCCCGGGGAAAAAAAAAAAAACGCAACCGGGCACCCCCTCTAGCATGTTTCTATGGGACCTATAGAACTGTAAAAAAAAATTGGTGCTTTATTCCAGCATGTCACGATTTTGCCAACAATTTGCCCGTACTAAATGAGTACCACTCGATTTCCTGCCAATTTGTGTTTAGAGCTGAAACACGCTCATGGCATGTCCCCCTTCTGAATTTTCGTTGAAGAGTTCATTATAAGAAACAAGCACAAATTACTCCAAATTTGGGGCATAATCCTCTCTTGCATCAAACGACAGGAGAATGTGGACGATGACAACCTTTCGGTTTTGAGTAAAAAATGTGTGTGTTTAAATAACCACTTGAGTGAATGGGAGAGGAGGGCAAATGTGCTCAGACCGAAGTTTTCGTCGAAGGTGACGTCGCAGGTTAAACATGATGCGTGGAGGCAGATTGCACACGTACAAATGTACAGTTCCCGTCAGTCCGTCGAGATGTTCAAGAGCTTCAGAAGAAGTGGCGAAATATGAATAGTAAAATGAAGGAGGAAGCCTCAAGAATTTAAGTGGGGTGCTTATTATTTTGTGACTTAAGTAGTTTCGTGAATACGGCCCCGGGTCCCCACTGCATGTTCTCAGCGGGGCCAATGCCCCCCCCCCCCTCCCCCCGGTGCTGCGGTGTTTAGCGGAGGCGTTGACTTCGTGGGGCTCTACATTTATCACAGTGGTTTTTTATTTAACAGTTTACAGTAAACATCAATGGAACAACATTCAACTTCAATTAGTCAGCGATGACATCACTGACGTGATTGAAATCGATTGAAATCGGCATGCCTGTGGAGGGCTGACCTGCAACCAATATGGCTGGAAATAGACCCAGCTTTAATTTTAGGCAATTGCACAAAGGTATGCGTTTCTGGGTTGGTGGAATTCATGGAAAAAACATATGTTATGAACATTTGGGCGGAGTAATTAAAAAGAAATAGAATAACCTACTTGTGAAACAACAACCGAACCTTATTCCAAGGAAGATGGAACTACCATTGTATTTTAATATCTTTCATCAGACACAAATCTGTGATACGAATGTGAACAAGGTTATAGGAACAGCTATAGGATCAGTTTCAACAAAAATAACTGTATAACGTATTGTTACGAAATATGTTTTTGTTACAACTATTCTCTATCTTTTGTTGTTCCAAGGTTTCAGATCAACAACAAAAAGGCGTATGCTTGACTATTAACACTTCGTGACACCATTAAAAAAAAAACACCCTACGCTTTCAGGCACTTTTTAGGTGTCCGTTTTATATTTTGCGTGTAATACGTGTTTTTTGAGAACACAATCATGTTTAAATCGCCCAAACTATTGGATATAGACCCTTGTGACCAAATAAAGTAAATTCAAGCAAAATTTCCATTGAGATCAGCCCACATGTGTCTCTAAGCCATTTTTTTGAATGAAACCCTCGTGTTTGATGAGTCAGCAAAAACATCATAATTGCTTACATTTCTTACATTTCCCAAGGGAATACCGGGATAACTGGTCATTGGTGGATTTTATTTGGTGTGAAATCAACCCCGATGGTAACAAAACAATTGGCATGCTATTTGGCTAGGTGTAGTTGAGGAACCTTAATTTTTTTAAACACAAATAAAATAAAATGGCGGAGTAATTACTTTTTAATTAAAAACGGACACCTGAAAAGTGCCTGATGGCTTCATCGAGTGTTAAATTAAGAGTAATTTTAAGAGCCTCAAACTACTATCGAACACAGAATAAGTTCTAACATATGAAATACAGCCTTTTGATTCCTTGTTAACGAATACGATCGAATATTTTCAACATTTATGTATGGTACCGGTACAGCCTTCTTGATGACAAATAAAATAGTATCGCTCTTACGTTTGGTTCAAGTGACTTGGACCATCGCAGCAGCTTATCTCGTCCGTTAAGATGCAACACGGCCGCCATTTTAAAAACTTCCAGAGACTATAAACACTGTGTAATCTGATTCAACTTGCTCTGATCTGATTCAGCTTTCCCCAAGTCTGCAGATTTAGATAGCTCACTGCATTCCCCCAAAACCAGTCCTGTGCAGGGGATGGGGTAGGGTGAGGGGGGAGGGGGAGGGGGGTAATGTACTTTTTGTTCAAGTCACCGGGAGTTTGTAGACCTATCAGGCTTACAAAGTAATATACATGTACATTGTACTGTGTGAATATCTCTGCATTCCTGAAGTTTAGAAATCAAGTTCATTTTGCCACGATTGAAGAATTTGGGTTCGTCAACATTTTTCCTGTTAGATTCCTGCAACCAAGGGATTCGTGTGAGGGCCTACTGCACTTTGAAGAATATACAGTTAACTTATAACTTCGTAAAGTGACGGGAGATACTACTTGAACGTTTATTATGTGCAGATTATGCTTACAAAGAAACTCAAATTGCAAAACGTTACATTTTCACCCTATTTCAAGTCAAAATATTTCTAGAGTATGTACAAAGCTTTGTTTTAACTTATTACATTTCTTGAAAACTTGAGAGTATAGGCCTATTGTAATAAAATCCTCATTTTTTAAAACCCGCATCCTCATTTGTATTTATTTATTAATTTTTTAGTTTCTAAAAGATATGATTTACTAAATAAACACCCAATCCCAACAGCACGTTTCAATCTGTACTTCTGATTAACAAGCTTTATAATGTGTCCGAATTAATGGCTTTCGCTGCGGCTACGGCTAGACCACTGCAAATGCATATCCTTCAACGTTGCATCTGCAGCCAGAGGCTTTAGCCGTAGCCAAAGTCCTTTCATTCCGTGGCAATCCTAAGATATTATTGTAATATATAAGCAAGTTAAACATTAATATATTCCAGATAACTATTGCCTCTTGTAATACTTAAGAGTGTTTTAGGCTGAAGTACGGAAGCGTATTGACTCTACATGAATAAAAAAAGTCTCTCTCTTATCATGAACGCACACAATAAGTCAACATTTTTCGTGTACGTACACGATAAGTCAAAACCTATCGTATGAACACATGACAAATTAGTGTGTATACGTACACCGTGTACGTACACGATAAGTTCGAACTTATCGTGTTCGTAAAGGAAGTTACACGATAAGAGAGAGGTTTTTTATTTATGTGGCGGCAATACGCTTCCGTACTGAAGAACTTTCAGAAATAACATATATTAAAAAAGTAACCACGGTAATTAAAATTAGTTCAAGTTGAGCCTACTGCCAATTACATATCATATTTTAAGCCCTTTTGTACAAAATATTAATACGTAATAGTAATTTGGACCCGATATCGCAAAACACGTATATATTGACTTTATAATGAGAATATACTCAGGGGCATAATACCACCAAAGTTTACACATTCACACTAATACCATTGCATTTACTCCTGGGTGATGAGAAGCAATTATGGTTAAGTGGCTTCCCGGATGGATGCAAGTGTCATGACTGGGATACAAAACGGCCCTCTGATGATTCTGAGCTTGAGTCTGAGTCTGATGCGTTTAGGCCACGACACACACAATTCATCATTGGTGCTTTGCAGTCATGAATTGGGCTAGTAGTGTGACATCATATTTCTATTTTTCTTTACAATAAAATACAGATTCAATTTCTTCTTCTTCTTGCAATGTAGCGTACAGTGTATTGCCTGGTGCGTCGTTTCCATTCACGGTTTTATCAACAATTTGCGCAAATCTTTCAATCAGCGTGGTTGATAGAATACTGTACAAGAAAATGTATGAAAAGTCAAACCTCTAAAACAAAATAATGTGAGATGGTCCTCTCAAATCTGTTTATTTTTACAAGTGATGGTAAGTCATTACACTCTACTGAGAGTGTTAAACACACTCATATAGACCTAAATATAAAAAACCTGGACTACAGCACCACACGGTGATAAATATTTCCAATAGACTTTTATGCTGAACATCATAATTATATGCTAAGGGACTATGGGTAAATTCAGAACGCGTTCGCACGCGTGCAGACGAGTGGCTGCACGGAGTCGTACCAAAATCGTCACGTTCCATGTTTGAAGTTGCATTCCTGTTTCAGGGTACTTGGGGATGCAAAACAGGTGTTTTAGAGGCCTGTCCCACTCATTCTCATTTGAGATCTTAACAGAGCAACAGCAAGACCCACTTCATCTGTAGGTATGTCGGCCAAAAACATTCTCAACATATTATTGGTTATCAACGAAGCTCTTTCTCTAATAAAAATAATAATAACAGTAATTTATTCTTCATGTAGCATTTTAAATAAAAATGTGACGATGTGCAGGAAATTACTTTAAAAAAATAACAAAATACATATGTATAAACCAGGCCGGAAATACAACTTCCGTTTATATGGATTCTATTTTTTTTTTTTTTTTTTTCAATTGAAACGAGAGTAGACTTATTGCGGGGAAAAGGCTAGGGTTTATCTTTTTTTTTTTACTTAAAAAAATCCTTGTAAATATACCAGGCCGGAGAGACAATGATCTTATACTGTACATGTACATGGATTCCATTTTTTTCAACTGAAACGACAGTAGATTTATTGTGGGGAAAAGGCTATTATCTATAGTAAGCCGATTATAACTACAAGTATACAGTGAGTCTCCCTCAAGACCGGGCAATTGCAGAAGAACGCGTGACATGACAGTGCGTGACACTGTGTGGGTTTTCTTTTGTTTGAGTTTGCAGGCATAGGAATGCATCAGATTGCGGCCGTGCCCGTGACATAATGTACCCATGCTCCCTAAAGGTTCTGCTTGACGAGTTAACAAAACGTTGTTATGAAGGCCATCCTAGTCTGTGTAATTGCTGAGGGTTTCATGTTCTCAGTCGGTTTCGCTCGGTCCAAACGCCTTGTACGTCCCCAGTGCCTCATCCAAAGGCGTTGATGGGGTGGGCTAACGTACGCACATGCGCATTGGACCATCCCCGACCTAGTAACCCCCAGTTGTAACCTCTTTCTGCTCACGACAAATTCGACTGTCAATTAGCTCTAATCATGGAGCAATTGCTCCATGCTCTAATGTAGCTCTATCGATTGTAAAAAATGATGTGCCTTGTACTAAAAATAGGTTTCGGTCGCGACATTCTTTTCGCAACTTTGGCTGAAAAAGAAGAGTGCTTTTGCTCATAGGCCCATGCATGCCCCGATGCGCATGTTCGGCGCGTAAATCCGAGTCTGAGCAACACCGGTGTCACGGTCTGGTATATCCGGCGTGCTGAACTATCCGGGTGACGTAGGCGGACATTTCAGCACATAGTAGTCACGTTCACAATAGTCCGGCCTTGCTCGGATATCCGGGTTACAAAGTCGGTGGATACCTCCGCGTCCCCCCCCCCCCCGCCCCCCTGCGTGTAGTTCTGTGTGGTCCCATGTATATTCTCTGATTCAACTCTGTTTAATCACCTTCTCTTGGCCAATATTTACACGTACACTCTTTGTAAAACAAACCTCTTTTCTCGTTTCAAAACGTTTTGCGCGTGTGGGCCAATTTTTAAAGACTGACGCTCGGACGTTTTGAGTTTACACAAGTGTGTGGATGTTTTTATTTGAAGGAAGAATAGTTCGACGGGCTGTGAACTTTTACACCGCAGGAAGGAATTATAGGAGTTTATTTAGACACCCCTATAAAAACGATTCATGCGTCCAGTCAGGTGTTGCCAGTGCTCGTTGATGCCAAATTGAAAGTTTCAGCAGGAAGGGGGCATTCACAACATGTTGCCAGGAGTACCGCAACAACACGACTCAGCACGGCACTGAAACTGTACTACTTTCGCACGCTGAGCGCAGACATGACATGATGTAATTTTACCGTAGATGGTCATCCGGATAGCTGAGCATGCCGGATAGCTGAGACCGTGACACCGGCCGAGCGAATCAGTCGGTTTTATTGAACAAGTAAATAATTTTCAAGGCGTCAGGGCGAGTGCTTGAACTATTTGCTTAGTCACAGTTCATTCGACCTAAAATCAAAACCCAGAATAATGTGTATTATTGTTTCAGATTTGGTGTACAGCGTAGTGCACGGTTGCATCGAATGCATTGCCTAATGTGTCATTTTCCATTCACGGGTTTAACACCTTGCACAAATCTTTCTATCAGCTGTAATCTTACAAGTATTCAAGCCGGGATGTCTTAAATACTTGAGGTCACAACACGAAGACGTTATCAATTAGTGTCACACGGTGTCGCCTTGCGGATACAGTTTTACACGGCCTACACAAGTATATCTTATAAATAAATGCCAATCAATCTGAAACATTGCATGTGTTCATGAGGTATGTTACATCCACAATTTGAGGTCCTATTGTTAAGGTAACGTCGTGACATTTGATGACGTCATTGTAAGTTTATCAAAAGTCACGTGATGCAGCTTTACAAAGAACAGCTCTGTGTTAGGAACACACAGCTCCAGTGTTCTAAGCGAACCGAGGACGTTCTCGCACTGTCAAAACACCCGAATCCCCTTTGTCCCCCTGTTCAACTCCTCAGTTTCCACAGGTATAAAAGTGACACCCACTACAAAAATCACTGTCAAATGTTTTAAGGCTATACGGCCACATGAAACCATTTTGAAACAGCTTTTGAGTCAACTGAGACCTTGTTTCAATCCATCAGGGAAATTAAGTCGACAACCTGTTGATTTCCCGCAAGTAGATCGATTTGATTTGAAGGGATGTGCCTAAAGTCTCCCTCCACCATCATTTCTACTTTTCTTCTCGGGGACTCTGGTTGTTCGTCTGATTCAGGTGACATTGGGTGTCCCACCACATAGGCCACTACCGTGGCGTGGTCCAACTTGCCCGGGAGGTTTCTGGAGAGTCGGTACAGTGCCTCTTTCCCGGTCGTCACGGTGGTCGTGTCCAGTCTCTCACTCTCGCACGCGCCCAGGATACGATTTGTCGCTTCATGTGCATCGCGTTTTTGAGTAGTTAAATTCACTACGTGCTGTAGTAGTTTAGAGCAAAGATTGGAGGCGGAGAATTGGTCCTCGCTTGGGATGACCGACTCGCGGATGACCGCCTCCATCGACTTCGTCATCTCCGTTTGCCTCTCCCTCGGTGAGATCACGGGCATCGACCAACACCCTGCCTCCCAAAGATCTTCACCGTAAATTGTCTCAGCCCGGCTCTTCCTCGATTTGAAGTCGCTGCTTGCCACGGCCTTCCGTGCTATGACAGGGTCAAAGTTATCAGATACCCCATCCGATGTGAGAAATACAATGTCGCCCTCTTCGACGGTTGTGTAGGAAAAGGTTAGGTTTGTCAAGTCCGGTTCCTCGCCAACGCACGGCCCCAGGGCACCATCACAGAACCGAATATTCCGATGGATGTTGTACTCTCTAGTCGCTGATTAGAAGAAAGAAGAAAGAAGAAAAAGAAGGGGAAAAACACAATAACAACGTCACGGTGTCATTCATTAAAAGGATAAAAATTACAACTTTGACACACCAGCCCAACAATGTTTGGAAATCAACCTGGTAATAATACAGTTATTTATACAAGAAGAAGGGTCAATTCCACAAGATATCAAAAAAAAAGTTGATTATAAAACAGCGTATTGTTTGCTAAAATTTGAACAAGCTGTACCTACCCTAAAAAGTCCCAGATCAAGGTCAGTGTTGACCCACGGGAATTTTTGAATGTTTTTGTGAGTTATTGACCCTTGTCACACGCGGCACGCAGCTACCGTCTGATGCGCGCCATTTCGGGAAGTCAATTTGTTGGGACGTGTAAGGGCCATGTCACACCACGGCAATTTACGGGCAATCAGTTCCAGGCAATCTCCATGAAGAAAAGCCCTTCACAATTCAGTGTTTATATATTTTTCTTGGGAATCATAAGACATTGTTTGAAAAATTACTCCTGTGCTACCAAAGTGGTCCTGTAGCATGCACTGCAGTTGGTTGCCTCCAAGTTGCCTGGAAAAGTTGCCTCGTGTGACAAGCCCCCTAAGATTGACACTACACTGCATTTTTAACACACATACACATGAACCCCGGCAAACCAAGAACATTGTGATTTTGACGTCAGTTGAATCGGTTCATTATTAATAACATCTTTTACTACGCTCAGCAATTTTTTTTTACAATATACTTACCGATGGTAACTTCCTTGACCCCATGTTGTTGACTGCAAACGAAAGCGAGGCTATCTCCAACACTTACTACGCATACAGCCTTTTTGGATTTTGTGTCCTCTGATATGATATCGGCAATTACGGCAAGACAAAGCGTTGTCAGGCAGCCTTCTTGAGATAGAATGCATTCTTGGGCCCTGTCTAACGATTCCCTCATGCACTGAAATAGATGAAGAACTGTTAGTGGTGTATGCCTACTTGAAAACACAAGGAAATTGAGGATGACGAGTAAGCCAAGGGAAAGGGTTATGTGATGATGAATGGGATGGGAACAATGACGGCATAATTTTTGAGCACTGTGCTACAGCAGCTCAACCACCATAACTTTCCTTGTGTGTGTTGTTTCTTAGCCTACTTGCGGCTTTAGTCTTGTTATTAGTGACTGTATTAAGGCTTACTGACACTGTAGGATCTTTTTTGACTGAACATATGAACAATTTGAAGGTGTTTTTATTGAGAAGATTGCTTTTCTGAACCTACATCTGATGTGGTCTTCATAGCCATTACTTCTTCCACGTTGGTCATGCTCGCTCAACTGTGCCAAGCAATAAGTAGCCTATCCCATTCATGACTCTACAAAGGACTGCATGCTTCTTGGTAGCGGATCTGACTGAACAATGACTAGTCACAAGAGTCTCACTGTGGTACTTCTGCTTCTTTCATGGATTTTCTACAGCAGAACATAATGTACTGTATACTTACATGTAGTGCCTAGTTTAACTGCAGGTATATGTGGGCCTAAACGTATACATGTACCTTTTAAATATGTGGGACCAAGAGTTCAGTATTATGATAACTCAACTTCAACATTTCAGTCACTTGTTCAATGTGGTGATATTGATCCTAACCCGGGACCAACCACACAGGACTCGATTTGCCAGTATTCCAGTCGTTATCTACACAGTTTAAGGGCAAAATGTGACAAGCTTAAAGTTCCACCACCAACATGGAACATCATCAATACCCCTGGACTTAACATCAAATCTGCTACTCGTCGAGGACACCGTGGTGGATCTAAGAGGCATCGAAATGCTGTCAACCTCTGCCAACAAAATCCACTTATCAACAATGTTAACAATGATAAGATAGTTGTTTTGATACGCCCACGTCTACCTACAGCGCCAAGTTTTCAAGCAAAAACTGCTATGAGACTCCAATCAAGATGTCTAACAAAGGTAACAATCATGAAGACTGCACGTCCAAAGAAATCATATAGCTTACCAACACTGTTCCTGCTAAACTCTAGATCCATAGTCAACAAATTTGACGAAATAACTATGGTAGCCAATGCCAACAATGCTGATACCATAGCTATAACTGAAACTTGGTTAAACCCTGATTCGCCCCTTGACCAGTTTGCCAGTCCTGGCTTTTCTGCCAACTTTAAAACAAGAAGTAACCGTCAGGGTGGTGGAGTTGCATTTTATGCTAAGCACTTTTTGAAAGCAAGGGAACTACCAATACATGTACCTGATAACATTGAAGCTCTATGGATCCACATGAGACCCCCTAGACTACCGCGTCAAATGTCATCTCTTGTTACTTGTGTGGTCTACTTCCCACCAAGGAGTCCCCATGCCCAAGACTATATAGATCATCTAATTGCAAGCGTTGATTCACTTCAAGTACAATATCCTGGCGCTGGAATTTCCCTGATCGGAGATTTTAATGACTTAGATATCCAAGGATTCTTGCAGCCGACTAGAGGTCTTAACATTTTAGATAAGATTATTACAAATTATGCTTATCTTTATTCCCAGACTAACATTTTATGTCCAGTAGGTAGAAGCGACCACAATTGTGTACTTTTGATGCCAAAAGACCAAACTGTTAAAACCAATCAAATTAGTCGTAAAAAGACTGTTCGCCCATTGTCAGAAAGTGGCCTCAGGTCGTTTGGCTCATGGCTTACCAGCCATACATGGGAAGAACACTTTCAAACAAGTGACCCATCTCAAAAGTGTGATCTACTGTGCAAAACAATCCAAGAGCACCTTGATGTTCACTTACCCACTCGCAATATTCGTTTTCACAAGACCGACAAGCCTTGGATTACAACCGAAATTAAAGCGATCATTAAACAAAGACAACCAGCATGGCACCAAGGCAACCGGCCTTTATGGAATCATATGAAGACAAGAGTGATGCATGCTATCTCGTCAGCCAAGAGACATTATTACCAAAATAAAGTTCGTCATCTGAAGACCAATGACCCTGCTGGCTGGCACCGACAAATAAAGTTACTTACCCAAGGCCGACGAGATCAGCCACCCATTACTGTTCCAGGGGTCAATTGCAATGGACAGTTTGAATATGTAGCTAATTTGATAAATAATCATTTTATATCTATAGCTAAGGACCTCCCAAGTCTAGACAGATCACTATTACCTTCCTATTTACCATCACACATGCCTTGTCCGCATGTCCAGACGAGAGAGGTATACAAGGAAATTCTTAAGCTTCAAACTACCAAGTCTAGTATTTCTGGTGATTTACCTGTACGGGTATTACGCGAGTTTGCTTATGAGTTGTCTGTCCCCCTAACTGACATTCTTAACACTTCTTTTGAGCAGGCCAAAGTCCCAGAACAGTGGAAATGTGCTGAAGTAGCACCAATCCCCAAAACTAATCCACCGACCATTGCCGAGCTAAGACCAATCGCCCTTACCAGTTGTTTTGCCAAAATTGCCGAAACCTTTGTAGCAAAATGGTTGTTGGAAGATGTTGTTGGGAAAATTGATATTAACCAATATGGTAATCAACGTAAACTATCCACATGTCATTATTTGATCAAATTGTTGCATCAGCTGTACAAAAATGCAGACAATCCCAAATCAATTTCAACCATCGTTTTAACGGATTTCTCCAAAGCATTTGATCGAATTGATCATAATATCTTGGTTCAAAAATTGTTTCACTTACAGGTACGGCCTTGTATTTTATCTTGGATTATTAGTTTTCTTGAATGTCGTAAGCAACGTGTGAAGTATAAAGGAACATTTTCCTCCTGGGAAGAAATTCACACAGGAGTCCCCCAAGGAACAAAATTAGGCCCAGTATTGTTTCTTATTATGATAAATGATGCTTGTAATGATGACAACACCCCTTACTATAAGTATGTTGATGACTTAACTTTTGTTGAAAGTCGCAATTCTGTTCAATTACCTCGTATTCAGCAGTCTTTAGTCAATTTACAAAACTGGACTTCCATTAATAACATGAAGTTAAATGCAGTCAAATGTTGCACCATGTCGGTGTCTTTTGCCAGAAACTTAGAACAACATGAAATCCTGTGCATTAATGACACTCAATTAGAAAATGTGCAGTATGTTAAAGTATTGGGTGTGATTATTCATGACAATTTAAAGTGGGACAGACATGTCAGTGAGATAATCAAAAAATGTAACAGAAAGTTGTACATGTTGCGTTGTTTACGTTCTTACAATTTACCTATTAATGATCTATTGGCAATATATAAGGGTTATGTTAGACCTGTTTTAAACTACTGTGTTCCTTTGTTTAATGGAAATCTTACTAAAGAGCAGGTGAACAAATTGGAACGTGTTCAAAAGAGGGTGTGTCGTATCATTTTTGGTAACAACTATTCTAGTTATAGAGATGCGTTAAGTTTGTTCAAACTTGAAACCCTTAAAAATCGTAGAAACAAACTGTGTACAGATTTCGCTCTGTCAATCGAATCCCATCATATGTGTAGAAGTTGGCTACCTCCCCAAAGAAGCTGTCAGTTTAACTTAAGACACATAAATAAATATGACCCACCCAAATGTCAAACTGTTCGTTACAAGCAAAGTGCAATCCCACAAATTGTCAGTCTTTTAAAATCCTTTTAATTATAATTATGAGTGTATATATATTATGTTGTTGTGCCTCCTGGGTTTTATCAACTGTATTTTTGACAATGTATATAATAATAATTTATTGTTTCCACCCATTGTAAATTTCTGTTTGATGTATTTATTAACATATTTGTTGTTTACATGTGCAATTCAGTTTTTTAACTGCGATACATGTTTTAATAAACCATTTTTGAACTGAATTGAATTAAATTGACATGGCGTTCCAAAGCAGCGAGTGGGATGGTAGGAATCAGGAAAGTCATTCAGTACTTCTTGAAATTTACCCTAATCGTTTGAAACTAGTGAGAACTGCAAATAATTTTGTCCTTAGTTTCAATCGATTCACAGTGAAATTCAGTTAAGGGACCATGGATAAATTAAGAACGCGTTCGCACGCGTGCAGACGCGTGGCTGCAAGGAGTCGTTCCAAAATTGTCACGGCCCCGTGCAACGATGGGATTTGCGCTCCAGAGTTCCCTCAATATCGAACGTGCCTTTTGTTGGTCGGATTACAAGGCAGACAAGTCGGACAAGGCAGCGCGAAAGTAGAGCAGAATGCTCTATGTGGAAGTGTCGTGGCCGAGTGGTTAAGAGCACCGAATTCAAACTCTGGTGTTTCTGATCAGCAGAGTGTGGGTTCGAATCCCCAGCCGTGACACTTGTGTCCTTGAGCAAGACACTTTACCATTGCTTCGTCCTTCGGATGGGACGTAAAGCCGTTGGTCCCATGTGTTGTGTAACGCATGTAAAAGAACCCAGTGCACTTATCGAAAAGAGAAGGGGTTCGCCCCGGTGTTCCTGGTTGTGGCTGCTTAATGCGCCGTAGCACCTTGTAAACCCATATACGGTGCTAAATAAATGGGTCTCAGAATCCACCACTGCAATAACCGATCTTTCTGAAAGTTTGTATATACTCAGCGCCTTGAGTACCTTGTTTGGTAGATACGTGCGCTATATAAGACTTCGATATTATTATTATTATTATTACCTTCCCAACTTTTTATGAAGCAATATTGTTAAGTGCCTTGCTCAACCCTCTGCTGCTGTGCAGATAACACAAGAGCTTGGAGTGAAGGATTAGTGTTTGCAGTCTAGCTCAGGTATACCGGACAATGGGTTGGAAAGATGTACGGTCAATCCTTGAGTTTGCGAAAGCCAATATGCTACAATACTTAAGCACATGTATTTCTTGAAAAGTTGAATGTTAGTTTTATTTCCACTGGTATATCAGAGCTGGCGACACGTTCTGCGACCCTTTTTACCACACAAATATACGCTTAAACATCGCCCTATGCTCGTGATATAATAATAATAGTATGAGCCGTAAGGGCAAACTGTTGTCATCTTTTCTTCAAACAACAGCTACAAGCTTGTATTTTCACCAATTAAGAAATCAAGCATTATAAGTCGACAATGGATATGAATAATTGCAATACATGTACGCGCAAAGTGTTAGTGTAACAGTACACCATATCTTTTTGTTTTAATTTTTTAGTGTCACACATAAAAACAAGGAAATTCATCATTGTTTGCGTCAAAAATCATGTGATCACTAGTTAAAACAAATACACATTTTTGGCAGTTATTTCCAAAGTACAATTTTCGGTGGAATTGTTGATATAAGCTATTTACAAAAAAACTTAACTGTTAGGCCTATGTTGCCAAACTTTTTTTTTTTAACTAAGTAATTTTTACAAATTTCAATAGAAAATTTATTGTTTTCTCCTCTTTGTCCCGCGAGTTATTACAATTTGATTTACATTTACAACGTCAGGGTTTATACAGGGTGTTTGGTGTGTACAAGCCTAGTCCACTCAAATTCAGCTCATCTGATGAATTGATCAACCAGTCTTTATCAGCATCTTCTGTGTCCCCATAAGAATTGAGTCCAAATTATATCCGTTTTGCAAGATCCAGTTTATGCTAGAAGAGTCCATGTTGAAATGGCTGTCCTTTTGCAAATGATTACATGTGCATACATCTTTGCTGATACTGCTACTAGTGATTTCAAAAATGAGTCTGCGCAGAATGCCATGATATCCATTGGGTATAGTCATTGCATCCACGGACTTTTCCTTCAAACGATGTGGTTCCACGCAGTCAAAGGGCACACAACGCTGGCTGGAAGCCCGCATTGTTTAGAATGCGCGACCCGTCGTCAAATGGGGGTTACCTTCACAATTTGCGAAGAGTCTTCCGACCCATTTTTGCTGCGAATTTGAGGTTCCGTGCGGTCAACTTCACAAACCAAACTACCAATGTGCGCCCCCGCTCCAAATAGGCTTCTACCACAATGGACGCACCTCTGGTTGGCTATTTTTTGCATTGTTAAATGCGCGACCCGTTGGTAAAAGGAGTATTACCGCCTACGTTGTAACTCACGATCGCGGCACGTTCATTCCCATGCCGAGATTTTGGGAAGAAAATGTTGCTACACAGAACAATATGACTTGAATGTATAAATAATATGCTGGTGTAAGGATTAAATAATTGTTTGAAGTTGCATTCCTGTTTCTTGGGGATGCAAAAACATTTGTTTTAGGGACATAGGCCTGTCCCACTCATTCTCATTTGAGATCTTATTCAAAGCAACAGCAAGGCCCACTTCTCTGTAGGAACGTCGGCCAAAAACATTCTCAAAATATTATAGGTTATCAACGAATCTCTTTCTCTAATAATAATAATAATAATAATAATAATAATAATAATAATAATAATAATAATAATAATAATAATAATAATAATAATAATAATAATAATAATAATAATAATAATAATAATAATAATAATAATAATAATAATAATAATAATAATAATAATAATAATAGTAATTTATTTTTCATATAGCATTTTTAACAAAAATCTGACGACGATGTGCAAGAAATTTCTTTTTAAAAATCACAAAAATAATGTATCAACCAGGCCTGAAGTACAATTTCCGTTTACATGGATTCTTTTTTCTTTCTTTTATTTTCAATTGAAACGAGAGTAGACTTATTGCGGGAAAAAGGCTAGGGTTTATCTTTGTTTTACTTAGAAAAATCCTCGTAAATATACCAGGCCGGAAAGACAATGATCGTATACAGTACATATAGGCTATATGGATTCTATTTTTATTTTTATCTTCCAATTGAAGCGAGAGTAGACTTACTGTGGGAAAAAGGCTAGGGTTCATCCTTTTTTTACTTAGAAAAATCCATGTAAAAATACCAGGCCGGAAAGACAAAGATCGTATAACACATTAAATTGCTTCTATTTTTTCAACTGAAACGACAGTAGACTTATTGCGGGAAAAAGGCTATAGGGTTTATCTTTTTTTACTTAGAAAAATCCATGCCGGAAAGAAATGATCGTATACAGTACAATGATCGTATACAGTACATTATATGGATTCTATTTTTTCAACTGAAACGACAAAAATGCTATGGGTTTATCTAGTAAACCGATTATAAGTACACAGTGGCATTTGGCCAACACCATTGTTCCTTTGTTATACAGTGAGTCTCCCTCAAGACCGGGCGATTACAGAAGAACGGGTGACAGTGCGTGACACCGTGTGGGTTTTCTTTTGTTTGAGCTTGCACACATAGGAATGCGTCGGATTGCAGCCGTGCCCCTGACATAATTTATCCATGCTCCCTTGGAACTTTCAATCAGTACTGAATAAGTGTATGCTAAATCAAGGGAAAAGGAGAGACTTTCGTGGCTAAACACATGGTCACCGTTCTCAGATATAGAACTGATTTAGGCTTAATTCTGAAAAACTTTTTAATGGGGAAACTATAGCAGGCAGGACTGCGTAGCTAGATGAATATAATAATTTTGGTGGTATAAGCTTAACCAGGAGCAGCTTGCTTCGCTACTCTTTATGAATATCCCTAGTTCATCACAGTGACGACGACGATGACTCTTCAGTAAATATTAACAGTGACCCATTGGAGCCTCACTCTGTGTCTTACCTTAAAGACATCTGTGGTGGTAAATGACTTCTCCTTTGCCTGAAGTGTTACCCACATATATTCCATTGAACCCTTGACTGCACATCTTGCTGCTGTCCTTGCTCCCTGGCCCCATCCCACGCCGTCAGCCAAAGCCATGATGCAACTATTAGAGGTTGCACGGATTGCAAAAACGTCTGCAATAGGGTCACCTGTTGTGAGCAAGAGTAACACTTTATAGACTGGGTTTGAACAGAGGAAACAATTGACTAGAGCAGGATTTGAACAAACGACCTCCGGTTTACGTGCCGCCGCTCTACCAACTGAGTTATCTAGCCCCATGTTGGCGGGCCCAGCTGGTTGAGCGCCGGCACGTTAAGCCGGAGGTCGTTGGTTCAAATCCTGCTCTAGTTAATTTTTCTCTGTTCGTTCTAAAATTATTAAGACCCAGTCACTTTCACAAGTTGTGGTTTATATAGTCGCATGTCCTTAAGGTGATCCCTTGGCTGCCGCTTCCCAGGTTGTATCGTAAGCTTGGGTGTGATCCCTGGCTACACGGCAGCACGGTTGTATGGCTTCTGACTGGCACCCCAATTAAAGATGACGAAATAGATAGAGCGCCAACATAATTATAGCGCTAGATAGTTCAGTTGGTAGAGCGCCGGCATGTTAAACCGGAAGTCATTAGTTCAAATCCCACTCTAGTAAGTTTGTCTTTGCTCAACCCAAATTTATTTGAAATTTACCCAGTCAGTTTCCCTTGTTTGTTAACTTTATAGACTTGTCTCCAAAGTCTGAAACCGTGTTTGTTTTGTCTTTGTGAGAGCCAGACAGTTTTGTACAGACACATTTTCCAAGATATCTGAAATGAAATTAAGTCTAGCCCTGTTGGTAGCCCTGATCATTAAACCAATTGTTGTTCACTCATCTAGTTAGTTCACCCATGGAGGTAGAATCTAATTCTATCTCCATGGTTCACCCCACCCCACCCCACCCCACCCCACCCCACCCCAAAAGGGATTGTGGAAAATAATCTGCTCCAGCACCCCCCGCCCCCCTCCCCGCTTCAATGGTATAAGCCTTTAGAAGGATAATCGGTATTCGTTGCATCGAGACAAAGATTACCCCCATCACATTGAACGTGACAAAAGTATTAACCCTGCCACATTGCATAAAACCGCGCTTACACTAGATCCAGAAAGGTGGATTGAGATCCGGCATTTTTTTAACGACCGCAGATCAAGATCCTGTGTCGCGTTTACACCAGAAGACCTGAATGGCATTAACAATTAATCTAACAATTTTAGTGAAGTTATTTAATAGCGCTATTAATTTGATAGATGTGAACTTTGTATCGGTTCACAGAACTCTGGATAGTGGATGGTCCTATACGGTGATGAACATACTTTGGTGTATTGGTAAAACACAACACTAGTAACAATTTATGTATTCAAATTGTTTTCAGGGAAATGTTTTTTAAGGAAAAATGTCTGTAAGACATTGGATATCCAAATTATTTATCACACCAAAGACACTGATGATGTATAGTCTCACAATCTTTTGAAATTAATGTAAGTAACGATAATTAAAAACAGTTCATGATTTCAATGTGAATTATGCGACGTACCTGTGCACGTTCCCCGATCTCTGTCGACGTATTCATAGAGAGACAATGACATCCCATACGCTTTGTTGTTTCTCATTTTCCAATTAGCAGCCAAGCCACTGTGTTGGTTTTCCGCTCCTAAGGTACGTCAAAAATGTGACTTTCTTATAATTGTTTGCTATTGTGTTTATTAATGGTTTATTGAAAAGTGAACTGCCAAAGGCAAAATTGCATCCAATTAAACCGTTAAAATAGTAGACATGGCCAACCCAACTGGTTAGACAACAGAAAGACATTTAAAATGATTACATCAGATTATAAAACACGAACAGTAATGTACCGGTTCTCTGTTTCCAAAATGCTTAAGAAATTATACAACTGAACAAAAATTTGACAGCAACATTCTTCCTTTAAAGTATACAACCAGAATATCATTGGAAGATAAGCAAATCGTATGCGGTTCTTAATCTACAATGTGAGCTACAATTTTCTGATAGCTTGGAAACTAAAATTAGGGTATGTGATTGCCCCTCCCGAAACAGTTATTTCATTCCCTTCCTGTAACACCCCCCCCCCCCGGCATATGTATAGTTATGACAAATTTGAGAAAAATATGTATCAGATGTGTCTTTTCTCACCTAAACAATGACGTTTAAACATGATGAAGTAATAAAATTACAGGAAAAAGAATCAGATGGAGATGCCGGGGATTGAACCCGGGGCCTCACACATGCGAAGCGTGCGCTCTACCACTGAGCTACATCCCCGATTGTTCGATTAAGTGAAAATCATACACTATAAATTCTACATAGTATATTGCGCAATGAGCCTGCGCTTGCGCGCACGGGGATCGACTCGACGGCTGTTGTATGTACAGTCGTGATGGCGCATACGGGAAAATATATAATAATGCATGACTCTTTATCACTGGAATACAGAAAATGAGCCAGCTAGCCTGGCTTAGCCTGGCTTTTGAGCTGTGTTCCCGTTCGATCGTAATTCTTGTTTCGATTTTATAGCGCTGAGGTCCGAATTCGAAGTAGCATCGTGCTAATCGAAAAGAGAATGATTGGTTGATAGAGTGAGTTCGAGCATGGAGCAATAATCTAGTTTTTGCTCCATGGTTCGAGTTTGGCTTATAAAAAGTGTAAGCCTTAGGCTTCTTGCTCTATGTTAAATAATACGCAGAACAAAACAAAACATCATTCTTCAGTCAATCGGCTATATGCATCATAAGTGATGTTTAAATCCAATTGATAACATCTTTCATCGCACTCTCAAAATCCTTGGTCTGAATGGTCTGATAATTGTCAGGCCTGTGCACGTGGACTCAACTAACAACTATTATCAAGGGGCGGACACAGTCATCACTTCCATAAACATGAACCATGTATGAACCATGTATGAACCATGAACCAACAACCAACCGTTAGCCAATGTACCGTACCTCATTCGCTGACACAGCCACAGTCCGGGCGGGTTTATGAGAGTGTGAAAGGTTTGAACAAGTGTTAGGCCTTTACGGTTTCTTCATGCCAACGTGCACATAATTATGACGGAGTAATTTTGAAGTTGTTGGTTGGGCCTATATCCTTGGATAATCTTGTGGGGTTTTTTTTCTAGGGAGTTTCTACTTTCGCTTAATAGTCTCCCAATGACCAAATTGTTATCCTTATTTCTATTCGCCATGTTAAGTTTTTGCTAGCTGTGTTTTAACTGAATAAATTCAATTTAAATCAAATCAATCAAAATAGCGTTGCAGTCGAAATCCAGTGACCAGCTGTTGCTGGAGATTTTGAGTAGGAAATACTACTGATTATATTTTAGATGAAATCACTTTTCTGGAGACAATTTTAAGCCTACTGTTTTGTATACATTTTGTAATTTATAAAGGTGCAGAGACTTTGAAATCAGCGAACTTCCAGATCGCGCCTCGTAATTACATGCAGTTGTCACGACACGAACCAATAACCGAATCAGTGCTGATGTGTGTATAGCCACCACTCACACACAGTCAAGTAATGAATTTACTCCACATTACTCCACAAGTGTCCAAAAAAGAGATAAACAGTTTGACCGCAGCTTCAGCGATACACATCAGCTGTTGAGCAACCAAAACCGTCATACTGCTCTATACGAGCAAATCAAACTGAGTAATTCATTGTATCCCCCCGTGTTGACAACTTGGTCAGTAACCCAACACTTTGACAGTTACTGCGTGCCCCTTGTGTTGAGTCCACGTGCGCGATAGAGCCTAGTACAGGATTTCCAGGCGTCAGTAAGGTGATTGGGACATCGCCTCCATGCCCTTATGTACAGCCTCAAGAATGGCGAAACTGAACTTGCTGCTGGTCATCTGGTAGGTAGGTTTATATCAATTTCTTTGTTTTACTTTGGCTTAAATATCACTGTTATACTTGTAGGCTCTGTTCACACTCCAGTTTCGGAAGTGGACGTGACATAAGATGGGGGTATAGACAATCTTATCATTACAACTCGTCATTACAACTCGTCATTCAAACCTTCCTGGCTCTCAAACTGCTGTTGATGTGCCTTCCTGGATGTACATGTACATGTAATATGAAGTTAGGGCCCATTCGGCCTACAGCTACGTGTTTTCCTATTATTAAGGTATTACCTTACATTGATTGAGCATGGCATAGAGGGGGTTCTTCCTATCAACATGTGACATGTTTACATAAGAGCCACAGTGGGTACGTTCGGACGTGGAATTAAACCAAAATTAAACCCTTAATCCAAAATTGTTAGAATAACCATGAAGGAAGATTTTCTTCCCTCATGGAATAGGCCCTAACCCTCCGTTTGGAACGCAAAAAACAGTCCGCTAGGGTCAATTTGATCCACAGAAGCGGGCTATTCTAAACCGGAAAAAAGGTGGACTAGCGCAGTTTAGCCCAGGTTTTTCGACCTATACCTCCCGCTGCGAGACTAAACTATCGTTGGAACCCAACTGACCTGCCACTTCCGGTCTATTTTACTCTTACTGTTTATCAATCGCATGTGTGCGCGCACGTGTGCCCTTACACATGCCAACTTACGGGGTACTTTTAACAATGGAACAATGGACCCCACAAGGCAATTTCAATAGGAACAATAGGGCCCCACAAGGGAATTCTTTAGAAAAGGGAACAATAGAACAACAATAGCAGTACCCCACATACCGGATCCGTAAGGTTGTGTGTGTGTGTGAGTTCGCCTCCATTTTGATGTACATTGTACGTGCATTGCTCGCTGCTCGCCTTTTTTCAGTAATCGTCGTGGTTTATTTCTTTTTTGCTCGTCGCCATTTCCCCATGTTTTTTTTTTTTTTTTTTTTTTTTTTTTTTGGGGGGGTTTGTACGATGGCCTGCCAGTCTCAGCAAGAAAATCAGCGAGGCTCAAACTGGCAGGGCCGTGAGATATCCGCTCTTTTAAATATTCGGGGCGACGAGAAGTACCGCCATGCAAACTACGACCCTTTTTCCAAAAAAGAAGAAAATCATGGCGCGAATTTCAAGTCGCTTAGCCGAATTAGAATACAACAGATCGGTAACACAAATATTCAACAAACGAAAACAACTAAAGACGAAATACAAGCAGGTTTTGGACAACAACCGAAGAAGCGGAAGGGCACGGATGGAGGAACCGGAACCAGCAGTCGATAAGGGTCGACGATGCATGACCCAGTAATCAACCTTGTGGCTCAGTTTAGTCCCCTGGACTAGAATAAACTTATGTGTGAACGCAAGCCCAGTTTGGATTAAGTCATGTTTATCTTGTGAACACCCACGGTGCTCGGTTTGTAAGGGTCAAGCCTGGACTTCTTGCGCTCGATTAATAGAAGGCTATATTTTGTGGGGATTGCACTGTCTGTTTTATTTATTTTTATATTAATGGTCATGATCATTAATTGAACCCAACTCCCATAGTTGGAGGTCATAACTATAGCATTCAGCAAGTCGCTCTTGTAGCCTATAGTATGGGGGCAATTCCTCTGATAACGAAGGGGAAAAAACCCACATGATCATGGTATTGTCATCATCATGGTCTGATCGAACAGTTTCTCCATGGTCGGATGGTCTGAAATAAACTCTAATGGACTCCAATCGAAGTACGTTGGGAAAATACGTGTCCGTAGCAACTTCCGCAAGTTCCATATAATGGCAAGCCGGTCTTTTTATGTATATGTGCACTATAATAATTTGTAGTGTCTTAACCAGATTTGAGGCCCCCGCCCCAGCTCATAAACCTTGTAACAAAGACAAATGAACTAAATATATGATAAAAGTATAACACACAGATTCCAATCAGCCTGATCTGTAATAGTATAGGCCTAAATGAAGAGGGAAAAGCCACGCGATGGGAACTTTCGGTGTTTTTAGAGCTGTGCGCGTTTAGTAATAGAGAGTTCACCCTCAAGAACGGGTAATGTTCATAGCTGTTTTGCTCCGTAATGCGTGTACGGTCACGGAATCGTTCAATACATCAACATGCATTGGGGTTTATAATATTTATTCACTTGTATTAAAGTTTTACCACATACTTACGATTGCAGTTGTCGATCAGCTCACTTTTGCCACGGGGGTCATCGGACGATGACGTCACTGGATGATCATTCCCAACGCTGGTAATACCATTGTTGGTGAGCCCTCCATGTGGGCCAGAGTATGAGGCAAGAATATCCCAACTGAAAGGCGCAAGTTCCTTGCGAGGGAGCACGTGGTAACTTCTACCCGAGGAGTAAATGCGGGGTGAGTCAGGAAAAAAGGACAGCCGAATTCTGGAATCAGAAAATTAATTTTCGTTTGTTGAATCGTTACTGGAAAACATATATTTATGAAGGAGTACAAGTGCTAAAACATATTCTGAACTTACAAACTGAATATTCTGGAAGTGCTCTGGAAGGTCAGAATTGTATTTGTTCAAACTTGTCCCTTCTTTTTAACAAACCAATATAATTTACTGCTTGTGTAGAAACAATCTAGATTTATGCTAGATGTGGTGGTGGACTAAAGAGGGCGCTATTTACGTTTAGCGGTGAACAACCTTCACCAGAAGACTATAGAGCATGCAGGGCCATTTAGTTTATGTAGAGACCATGACATCAAAAACGTCACAAAGCCTGGACCTCCTGCATGCATGCAAGATTTGTACACAGGTCAATGGAAGACAACTGCCTTGCATTTCACGGAGATTGCACACTTCGATTTTTCTCTACTATTGGTATGAAGAAAGGGGGCACCTGATGTCAACAATGTAAAAACAACTGTTGTTTATAACTCTTGAATTTCTAGAAATGAGTACATGTACAATGTACATATAACGTAA